>JBAPLH010001520.1:7500-418429 GCA_037897445.1 Ceriops zippeliana
CTAAACCCTAAACCCTAAACCCTAAACCCTAAACCCTAAACCCTAAACCCTAAACCCTAAACCCTAAAACCCTAAACCCTAAACCCTAAACCCTAAACCCTAAACCCTAAACCCTAAACCCTAAACCCTAAACCCTAAACCCTAAAACCCTAAACCCTAAAAACCCTAAACCCTAAACCCTAAACCCTAAACCCTAAACCCTAAACCCTAAACCCTAAACCCTAAACCCTAAACCCTAAACCCTAAACCCTAAACCCTAAACCCTAAACCCTAAACCCTAAACCCTAAACCCTAAACCCTAAACCCTAAACCCTAAACCCTAAACCCTAACCCTAAACCCTAAACCCTAAACCCCCTAAACCCTAAACCCTAAACCCTAAACCCTAAACCCTAAACCCTAAACCCTAAACCCTAAACCCTAAACCCTAAACCCTAAACCCTAAACCCTAAACCCTAAACCCTAAACCCTAAACCCTAAACCCTAAACCCTAAACCCTAAACCCTAAACCCTAAACCCTAAACCCTAAACCCTAAACCCTAAACCCTAAACCCTAAACCCTAAACCCTAAACCCTAAACCCTAAACCCTAAACCCTAAACCCTAAACCCTAAACCCTAAACCCTAAACCCTAAACCCTAAACCCTAAACCCTAAAAACCCTAAACCCTAAACCCTAAAACCCTAAACCCTAAACCCTAAACCCTAAACCCTAAACCCTAAACCCTAAACCCTAAACCCTAAACCCTAAACCCTAAACCCTAAACCCTAAACCCTAAACCCTAAACCCTAAACCCTAAACCCTAAACCCTAAACCCTAAACCCTAAACCCTAAACCCTAAACCCTAAACCCTAAACCCTAAACCCTAAACCCTAAACCCTAAACCCTAAACCCTAAACCCTAAACCCTAAACCCTAAACCCTAAAAAACCCTAAACCCTAAACCCTAAACCCTAAACCCTAAACCCTAAACCCTAAACCCTAAACCCTAAACCCTAAACCCTAAACCCTAAACCCTAAACCCTAAACCCTAAACCCTAAACCCTAAACCCTAAACCCTAAACCCTAAACCCTAAACCCTAAACCCTAAACCCTAAACCCTAAACCCTAAAAACCCTAAAACCCTAAACCCTAAAAACCCTAAACCCTAAACCCTAAAACCCTAAACCCTAAACCCTAAACCCTAAACCCTAAACCCTAAACCCTAAACCCTAAACCCTAAACCCTAAACCCTAAACCCTAAACCCTAAACCCTAAACCCTAAACCCTAAACCCTAAACCCTAAACCCTAAAACCCTAAACCCTAAACCCTAAACCCTAAAAACCCTAAACCCTAAACCCTAAAACCCAAAACCCTAAAACCCTAAACCCTAAACCCTAAACCCTAAACCCTAAACCCTAAACCCTAAACCCTAAACCCTAAACCCTAAACCCTAAAAACCCTAAAAACCCTAAAAACCCTAAAAACCCCTAAAACCCTAAAAACCCTAAAAACCCTAAAAACCCTAAAAACCCTAAAACCCTAAACCCTAAAACCCTAAACCCTAAACCCTAAACCCTAAACCCTAAACCCTAAAACCCTAAACCCTAAACCCTAAACCCTAAACCCTAGACCCTAAACCCTAGACCCTAGACCCTAAACCCTAAACCCTCAACCCTAAACCCTAAACCCTCAACGCTAAACCCTAAACCCTAAACCCTAAAACCCTCAACCCTAAACCCTCAACCCTAAATCCTAAACCCTAAACCCAAAACCTTAAACCCCAAACCCCTAAACCCCAAACCCCTAAACCCTAAACCCTAAATCCTAAACCCTAAACCCCTAACCCTAACCCTAAACCCTAAATCCTAAACCCTAAAACCCTAAAACCCTAAACCCTAAACCCTATGTATGCAGAACCTTGTTAACACAAAGCCCTGTGAATATAGAACACTGTGAACATGAAACCATGTAAACCCGAATCCTTATGAATGCAGAACCCTATGAACACAAAACCCTGTGAACACAAAACCTTATGAACCTGAAACTTAGTGAAGGCGAAACCTTGTATACTTGGAACATTATGAACACAAAGCCCTGTAAACCTAGAACTATATCAATATAGAAACATATAAATGCAGAACCCTTTAAACTGAAACCCTATGAAATTGAAACCCTATGAAATTGAAACCTTTTGAACTCGAAATGCTTTGAATGCTAAACTTTGTGAACCCAGAACAATGTGAACAGAGAACTCTGGGAACCCTAAACCTTGAAAACCCAGAACCCTTTGTACCTAGATGCTTGTGAACACGAAACCTTATGAACTTAAAACCCTCTAAACGTAGAATCCTGTGAACACGAAACCTTATGAATGCAAAACCCTTTAAACCTGAAACCCTATAAAGGTGGAACCCTATGATCATGGAACCTTATGAAACCCACAACCCTATGAATATGAAACACTGTGAATGCAGAACCCTAGTAATGTGGAACCCTTTCAACCTAGAACCCAGCGAACCCACGACCTTATGAGTCTTGAAACCTCTGAACCTGAAACCCTGTAAACCTAGAATCTTGTGAACCCAAAACCCTGAACCCTGTGAACATGGAATACTATGAACCTAAAACCATATGAATGTAAAACTGTGTCAACGAGGAACCCTGTGAACGTGGAACCCTTGGAACCCAGAACCCTGCAAACCCAAAACCTTATGAAATTGGAACTCTTTTAACCCAAAATGCTATGAAAGGTTAAGCAATATCAGACGCAAAATTAGTTTCAGAATCAATTTATTTATAAAAAGTAACAAAATTTAAATTTAACAATGTTTTCTAACATATAAAAAGTAACCCACAAATTTTCATAGTTACTACAACCCTTCCTTATTTTGACAACAATCCAATTGGTTGCCTAGTTAGTAGCATTCTCAAATTTAATTATATATATAAAATAATAATTACTAACCTTTTTCTAAGGCATTGAATTTTATGCCTACTTTAAACTTCTTTATCAAGACATTTTGAGCAAAATATTATAACTATAACAAAATCTAAAAATAAGAATAATACATATGATTCAAAATTGAAAAGATTTGAGGGCCAACCTTTAATCTGGGAAAAAATATAATAACCATCAGTCTCAATTTGGTTGTTCCATTGATTATAATCAATAAAATATTAGATCTAAAAGTCATGCTTGCAATTTAAAAGAACTTGAACTGCAATTGACCGGCTTTAATTTGTAACTGTAATCAATGGGATAACCAAATTGAGATTAATGCTTCTCAAGAGTCATATGTTTAAATGGCAGTATCTTTCTTTTGGAAAAAAATTAACCATCTTTTGTCAATTCTTTTGTCAAGAACTCAACTTTCATATCTGAAAATGTGTAATGTTGGAGTAGTCAATCAGTAATGGATTCTTCTTGACAAAAACGATAATATTGCTTTTAAGATGGGATCTCTATATTTGGTTTTAGTAAATAATCTCAAAAAAATTTATCTATTTGTAAAACTACTGATTAGTGTAGTTTTCATACCATGTAAGTAGATATTTTGTGTATGCTTATGAACAAAGATGAGAAAAGCAAGAGCTAGAAAGCCCTTCCCATCAATGGCACATTGTCGCACTACATGTTTGATACAGTTTTGTTAAGCTTGAACTAACAGGTCAACAAGACTTTGGGGTCAATCGCATTGCAAATGTCAAGATTGTGACCAAAATGGCAATCAACCTATATGAAAAGCAGTCACCAGAACCTAACGTGTGTATTCCAAAGAGTATTATGACTTGTGATTATATTTTAATAACGAACGAACAGTTTTGTGAAATAACATCGCTTCACAAAACTAATGGACTAGGGTCCCGAAGTGATGTGAGCAGACGAAGGAAAGTCGGCCCGAGAGAGTAGTACAAAAAAACGAAGGCCTTGTTAATCGTGTTTGATTACAGTTTAGGCCGAGCCTTTTCGTTGAAAGAGACTGGAGGACTCAATTTTGCGGATTCTGTTGCTTTAGAATCTATCTCCGGGCTTAATAATAAGCTGGCGCCATATTGGCCCATGCCATTATGCCACGAGGTAGTGGAGATCAGGACCTTCTCCGCTTCCTTTTTAAAACTGGACCGACGCTCTCAATTAAGCTATGCCTTTGTCTCGTGAACTGTGATTCTAACTGCCAACTTAAAACATTTATAGTACTAGTTTGTTTGTTGTCCTTGGTAAAATTTTATTCAGATAAATTTAATTCATTTTAACAATTAAATTTTATTTTCAGTACTAATTTTAAGCTAAAATAATTAAATTGAATATTCTCTTGTCTAGTATCGTGTTTTAAATTTTGTAGGCGTTGATTTGGAGGCCATAGAAAATCATGGCCAGTGATACATTCAGGACAATTCTACGCATTGCAAATTGATAGAAGAAGACTACTCAAGTCAAGTGTGGATAAATTGGTAACTTGGAAATTTTAAAATATGACAAAGTGGTAGACATAGAAAAAGGGAGAACAAATATTAATCATGAGAAATTAAACAAAAAAATGCAATTGTAACTTTGGTCGATACAAATAAAATTATCAGCCAGCTAATCAACGTTGTCCGGATTTCTCTTATTCATTATCGCATCTACATTAATCTCAGCTGCAATTGCACTGCACGGACGCGGTTACATCTACCAATCCTATTAGTCCATGCGAGCACCTGCAATTCCCCTGTTACGTTCTCGTATACCTCACCAACTCGCCATCAATCGCTTATGTCCCTTTTTGTTGGCATATAGCATAGTAGAACACTTTTATGAAAGTTTAGACACCATAAGACGGTGGCTTGGGCATGTCCTTCACAAGGCCGCAAAGCAATGCATTGTCAGGGATGTTGTACTCGTCCCTGAGGGAGCGTTCTGGGGAGAGAACACTCGCGTACAGTTGTTGGCCGAGGTATGTTCTCTCCCACATCTCTGATCTGATATTCCACATTCCAGCATTGTCAAACGTCAAAAAGATGGCAGCCCACGATTTGGGGAAAACTTGGATGGTGGATCTGCTCACTGCGTCCAAAAGATTGTAGTTCTTTCTCTTTTCAGGAGTCCATGTGCCAGGCTCGATACTGTCGATCACGCGCCCGTCCGTTCAAAAAAGAAGACCCAGAAAAGTAGTCAGAAACAAAATTTGAGGAATTTGTCTTCGATAAATGGAAAAACATTTAATGGAGTTATCGAAATATTTTTTTTTTCTAACCGATAAAAATATCAAAATAACACTTACGCAACAGCAAAGAAAGAGTAGCCGGCCACGTGATACGATTGGATGCTCTTCTCAGGATTCTCAAAGATGATTTCAACAAAATTACGGAAGGTAAAGTTAAGGACATTAGGCTGTGACACAATCTCCCCAGTCTTTGCTGGTGGATTATCTTGAATGCTGTTATACTTAAAGACCTTGTTTGCAATACCGTAGTACTCGGCAAGCTTGAGCGGAGTCACTGGGTCGACATGAGAGAAACCATTGATGGCATAGCGAAGCTTGCCACCCGCCCTGCTGACCGAGCTCACGAGCTTGACAGTTCGGGTAATGTTGATGGAACCGTAGTGGTAAGAGCCTTGAGGGTTGGGCCTAGCAGCACTGGCTGTGAGGTTCCACCGGAATGAACGGAACTGGTTGAGCGACCATGCCCATCCAACGGGTGCCTCAGGGAGCTCAGATGATGCTGGGCCCCTGCCGTTTGTGTAGCGGATGATGCCCTTACCTGTAAGAACGGTCTTCGTGAATCGGGTGGAAGCCACCATGTAATAGTCCTTGGGTCCTTGGTCGGCCGTCACAAGAACAGTGAAGCACTGCCCAACATGCACATCAAGGGAATCATAGACGTTCTGCACCACGTGGGAGCCCTCCATCTCCACAAGCTTCATTGGGTGGCCTTGTATCCTAAAATTGAGAGAAGTCTTGAGTCCTGCATTGCAAACTCTGTATTTGTAGGTCTTTCCGGGCTTCATAGTGAAGAGGGGCTTATCCTTGCCATCGCCTTTGGCAGTTTTTCCATTGATGAGGACACCCTCTGGTCTGCCAATGGAACGTCCACTATCCAAGAATTTTCTGAGAGAGCCGTGGCTCTTGGTGAACCAGTCATTGAGAATGACAGTGTAGTCATCCTCCGGATCAGCATAAGGGACAGGGATGAGGAGGCGGCTGTTGATGTGCAGACCACCAAAGCCACCGGCTGCCCTTTGCATGCCTATTGTTGGATAGTACATGTAACTACCGATTTGGTCCTTGACCTGGAAGTGGTAGGTGTGATTGGTTCCGGGAGGGATGGGGCAGTTCGTTCCGGGCACCCCCTCTTGCCATGAGTTCTTCCTTTGCTGGATGCCACTCCTGCAGGCATAGATTTACGTTTAATGCCGGGTCATGTACATATATGCATGATTTTTGTTTCATCAATGTCTTATGTGAGTGACATGCATATATAACTTTCACTTTGATAATTGATGGATATAGAGTATTAATATGGAACATTAGTAGAAAAAGCAATTGGGGTAAAAAAAAGAAGTATTCAAGAAGAAAGAACAAATTAGTCAGCATAATCACCAAGTCAAAAGGAATGGCTCGTCAAGGTTGTTAAAGACATTGATAACAATGTTGTTGTTACTGGTGGAGTTGATATTGGGTCCAGGAAATTGGTTGTTGATGAGAATGACTTGTTGCGGAACCCCCAAAGGAGAGAGGGTGCCATAGGTGACGTTCCATGTAAAAAACAAGTAAGGGTCTTCACCCCGGGCCCCTAGCATTGGCCCAGCGGAGAGGCATAGCAACACCATAAGCATCACCCCAGCCATCCCCTCGTGTTCTTTCTCTTTGCAATGTGATGATTCTATTTTTCGTATCGACTCCCTTTCCTAATTGATGCCTCTCTCAACCAAAGCTTCCTTCTATTTGTCTATAGAAGGTTTTGTCTTGATCGTTCCGTCCTCTCCTTTTATATATTTATATATACCGGGTAAGGCTTTCTTTCAATGGGCCATTTGCTACCGTTCGACGCCGCAATTCTCTCTGCTCACTCTAATTAGAACATTCCCCCTTCTATTGCGCCCTTCCTCACACTTGTTCATTTTTACAAACGAACATGCTGTTATTGCACCACTTTGACCCCTACAATGGCTCTTTGCTCATTGCACTCTTGGCTATTTCAATAATTGTGATAGCATTATAACCGTAGTATTTAGGTTGGATCCTTTGTGCAACACGTGTGAAAGGGAAGAAAAGTAGGATAAGTTTCACTGGTTATAACCAGTGGTATAGAAAGCAACCTAAATGACAAGCTCTAAGTTTATGTTCTAGTGCGAGTTTTGTGAATTAAGGCAAAGAATGCAATATAATGCTCTCAGACCATAAATACTAAAAGTAACGTTAATAATTAATTACCAATAAAATTATGAAATTGGGAAGAAAACGGCATATATGCTGGAATTACGTTAAACAGCAAAATTTAGTTCAATTTTACAACAAGAGGAATATCAGTATCCTTTTGGTTTCAACTGACCATCATTCTGGGGCTTAATCGTATGGATTATAGGAAGTCACTAATCTTAAATTTTAAAAAAAAAAATTTACTTAGGCTTAACCAATCAACCCCAGGTTTCAAACCATTGTCCGGACCGAGCTAGAAATAAATAATTATAAAAGCAATATTGCTCCCAATTAAGTTTAGAGAATTCCACATCCTTAGTTGAAGAGGCAAGCAATATTTAAATTGCCCTAGGTGATTGCCAAAACTAAAATGATGGTCAGTGAATAAAATAACAAATATTAAAAAAGGCATTCAAAGCAACTATCAAATAATAGATATTATTAAACCTTGGAGATGGTTTGCTCAGAGCCAATTAATAATACAAAAAATAAAATTTGCCATTATTTCTCTATCAGCATACATAAAGGAAACAAAAATGAAGGTAAACTTATTTGAATATATGATCATCAAAGAAATTATTTACATATATGTAATTGGATGAATCAAATTACGTGCTAACTAATACGACTATTTATAAAATAAGTCATGTTCCATGTGTTAAATTGTTATTTATTATAATACATTTAAATCGAAAAAGCACGTGCAAATCATGATATAGAATTCCCACCGTTTGGGTTATGTGGAAATTCATCCATATTGTCACATCATAAAAAAGTAAGTAAAAAAATAAAATTAAAATAAATACAGCATTTACTATAAAACTCAGATTTAATGTTGTGGAATGGATATGATCATAAATAATTATCATCCACATAAACTAATTGGTTTCTAAAACTAACTGCCCGTTTACAATAGATCTAAACAAAAGAATTAAATTGGATTCATTTATTTGGTACGAAAGCTTTTTCTACGATAGAATTCAATTGGTCATGTCTTATTTTTATTTAAGAAAAAATTCTCTGGTTCTTTGAAACATTAACATATTTAAATATGTGACATGCATTTTTGTCTAATGACATGAATTGAAGTTGACCTTTTTTTTTTTTTTGTGAGGATTCAATTGAACAATGGTACTTTAAAAATTATGATATATACCGAAGAAAGAAATTAATAAACTTGAATCGAATTTTGGAAAATTTATGTATTTGTTGTTATTAGCAAAAGTAAATATTTGAAACTTTAGGTGAGACAATTAAAATTCTTTTATTCCAACAGGACCCAATAAAAAGAGAAAGTGGATATATAATTATCCTTTCGCGCTTTTTAGGGCTTCAGAAGGTCAGCTGATGGTCAAGTCCGATGATTGAGAGTTCAAACACAAACGTGTTCCTACACTCACGGGCTGTTCCAATTCTGTGGAAATATGTGCGAAAAAGAACCTTTTCTGTTGGATAGGAAAATGTGTTATTTCTTGCCAAACGCAGCTGTAGGGTATAAGAAATCCCATTTGCGGTAATTTTGATAGGACGTACAAACCAACCTAGGAGAAAAAAAACTATCCAAAAGGTCGATTGGGTTGGCATGGCATTTACACGTAGGCTATATATAAATGCATTTCATTCGAAAGCATGGCAGTGGGAATTAAAATGGCAAAAACAGAGGGTCTCCCCCGCTAGCAAGGCTGCCAGGAAGTTAAAGCGGGGTAAGAATAGCAAATATTTGTTATGGGGAAGGGTACTGGTGTGAGGAACAGCTGAATTCGAGGGAGCGAGAGACAGGATGACCGAGGAATTTGCGGGAATCGGATGGTCAATATCTGCTCCACAGGGAACGATACCTATTATAAAAGGAGAGGGTCGGCGGGCGGACGGGCCGACCAAATTGTCGAAGGAAGGATCTTCTTCCCGTAGGACAGACTATAAAAAAGGAAAAAGGGAAACATTCTTGGAAGGGGAATAGGAAAGGGTTAACTGAAAAAACAATTTGAGTTTGAAAAACAAAACCATGGCTGGGGCAGGGGTGATGTTTATGACATTGCTATGCCTCTCAGCCGGGGCAATATTGGGGGTCCGTGGGGAGGATCCTTACTTGTTTTTCACATGGAACGTCACTTATGGAACCCTCTCTCCCTTGGGGGTTCCCCAGCAAGTCATCCTCATCAATAACCAGTTCCCCGGACCCGTTATCAACTCCACCAGCAACAACAACATTGTCGTCAATGTCTTCAACAACCTTGATGAGCCATTCCTGCTGACCTGGTGAACATGCATGCACACCCTATATATACATTTTTAATGTTCAATCAATTAAATACTGCCTCATTTATTTATTCCTTTCAATTTCTCTTCGATCAATATGTATTATCTCTATATGACACATGTAATTAATTAATTAATATATCCACAAGTAAACACGCATGTACGATTAAATAATACGTATACGTAGTACTGACGAGGCATATATCTCAAATTTGCAGGAGCGGCATCCAGCAGAGGAAAAACTCGTGGCAGGATGGAGTGCTGGGAACCAATTGCCCGATTCCCCCTGGGACCAATTACACCTACCAATTCCAGGTCAAGGACCAAATCGGCAGTTATATCTACTACCCAACTACAGGCATGCACAGGGCAGTTGGTGGCTTCGGCGGTCTCCACGTCAACAGCCGCCTCCTCATCCCTGTCCCTTATGCTGATCCTGAGGATGACTACACAGTTATTCTCAATGACTGGTTCACCAAGAGCCACAGCACTCTCAGGAAATTCTTGGATAGCGGACGTTCAATCGGCAGACCGGACGGTGTCCTCATAAATGGAAAAACTGCCAAAGGCGACGGCAACGACGAGCCCCTCTTCACCATGAAGCCCGGAAAGACCTACAAGTACAGAATTTGCAATGCAGGACTCAAGACCTCCCTCAACTTTAGGATACAGGGCCATCCTATGAAGCTGGTCGAGATGGAGGGCTCCCACGTGGTTCAGAACGTTTACGAGTCCCTTGATGTGCACGTTGGGCAGTGCTTCGGGGTTCTCGTGACAGCCGACCAAGAACCCAAGGACTACTACATGGTGGCATCCACCCGATTCACCAAGAACGTTACAACTGCCAAGGGTGTCATCCGCTACACCAACGGCAATGGCCCAGCTTCACCTGTGCTCCCCGAGGCCCCAGTTGGATGGGCCTGGTCCCTCAACCAGTTCCGCTCCTTCCGCTGGAATCTCACATCCAGTGCCGCTAGACCCAACCCCCAGGGTTCTTACCACTATGGTAACATCAACATCACTCGCACGGTCAAGCTCGTGAACACAGCCAGCAGGACAGGTGGCAAGCTGCGCTATGCCATCAATGGCGTCTCTCACGTCGACTCATCCACTCCGCTCAAGCTCGCTGAGTTCTACGGGATTGCAGACAAGGTCTTTAAGTACGACACCATCCAAGACAATCCACCGGCCAATATTGGTGAGACTGTGTTGCAGCCTAATGTCCTTAACTTTACCTTCCGTAACTTCGTCGAGATCATCTTTGAGAATCACGAGAAGAGCCTTCAATCTTATCACTTGGATGGCTATTCCTTCTTTGTAGTCGCGTAAGTAGAATGAATATTCATTAACCCGTGCACGTTCATATGATTTAGTTTCAATAATTATTGTTTAATTTAGTTGCGATTAATATATAATTTACATTATTAATTAATCATAAGTACGTATGTATAATTTGTGTTTGTTAATTGTAGCGTTGAGCCTGGCACATGGACCCCGGAGAAGAGGAAGAACTACAATCTGTTGGACGCAGTGAGCAGAACCACAGTGCAAGTGTTCCCCAAATCTTGGGCCGCCATCTTCTTGACATTCGACAACGCCGGAATGTGGAACGTCAGATCAGAGATGTGGGAAAGGGCCTATCTTGGCCAACAGCTCTATGTCAGTGTTCTGTCGCCAGAACGCTCCCTCAGGGACGAATACGACCTTCCTGACACAACTTTGCTCTGCGGCCTCGTCAAGGGACTGCCCAAGCCCGCACCTTACGGCGTTTAAACTCGCAAACCGTCCCCCCAACCCCATAACACTTCATCAATTCCAGCTTCTCGCTTTGGGAGTGATGAGCAAGTTATAGTGGCGAATTATGCACGTGTTAACCCTTTCCTATTCGCAATAAATTTAACTTAATTCTCCTATTTTCATTTCTTCTGTTTTTATTTTTCTCTCTCTCTCTCTCTTTTTCATTCTTATTTTTGTCTCTAGATATCCTTCTTTAATGTTTATTGATTATATACATGGATTAAAGTTCGTTTTGTCACCAAAGAAAAGAAGAGTTCGTTTTCCAATGTAAATCCTTTTAAATTGTAAGGGTGTGTGTATTAATTACATCCGCTAGTGATGCGTATTACACATAACTAATAAATGGCTTCTTTGTTCCATCAGGATATTTATTAGGCAGCTAAGCGAAAGAACAAGGTATAGCTCTTCCCTTTTCCAAAACCTGAAAATGAGGCTTCTAAAATGGATATTTATGATTTGAATTGTGCAAATTTGAACAAAATGATGGGAATGGCTTAAAATATGATGTTTCATATTCTAAGTATAAGTATCCTGTATGTCAAATAATTGTGAATAATCAATTGTTTTGATCCATTGATCTTTAGTGCTATTGCTAAAAAGAAAACACGAACCACAAGAAAGACAAATGGCAAAGGCAATATCATGAATAAGTTCAACTAAAATCAATCTTCTTCAAATAACTCGTGCTATGTTTTTGCTATTAAGAGCCTCGGAAGAAAAAATAAAACTTCCAAAGATATTTTCTTTCATTCATTGAGAGTACCTAGGCGTCAAGATCGATGGTTGGTTGTTAAATTATGCGTATTCCCATATCTCCAAAGTCTCATAGTAACTCGTTCTGTTTCTTTCACAGATTTCAGTAAGAGCTACAACCAGGCATAATTAGGAAAATAAAAGCACGAACTATTCAAAAACTTACTTGGGCCAAACTTCAGCCTTTGGTTGGGGCTATTTTAAGTTGGGCTATTGGGGTTTTCACCCATTAGCATCGATGTAAGCTACGATGCATCGGACAAAATAGTTCGCTAGCTTCTACAACGTAAGCTTGCGTCGCCGGTTGAGCCCACGCTGCCCATTGCTGCCGCTGAACCCGTTATTCGGGTAAATGGATGGCGGCGCCGCGACAGACATAAAATCAATCAAGCAAATTTCTCGAACAATTTAACGGAAGGATCGAGCAACCGTGAAAGTTATCAATCCTCCAATTGCGAATGATAGCTTCGCCACCGGCTAAAAGTAATTTCATAACCATGTGGCTCTGAGAAAGAACAAAAACATCTAGAACGGAGCTTTATTGAAAACATAGTAAGGTTCCCACACTATGAAGCTACCACTTACACGTATCAGATTCATTTCTTCCGTTATTTCGTATTTAAAGCAACTGGGGACGAACCTCCTCCGACACTCTTCTGTTCACCAAACAGAATCGGATTATTTCCAGACTTGAATGGAAGAAACGTGAAAATGCATAATTTAACAGGAAACAAACTGACATGCTCGCAACCCTAATCAAACAACTCTTTGCACGGCCAAAGCAAACCCCCTCAATAGAATTGTGATGTTCCGTTTCTTCACAGAAGTCTTAACAACAATTAGCATCTCTCCAATTCGTACATCCCAAGCATTGGCACTCATCTTTGTGGGGGATCCACGGTCCGAACATTTGCACCTGCAATTCCTTCTATACGATCTTTGGTGATCTCCACAAAGTGGCCCACTATCTCGTGAAACTGCTTCAGCCCGGACAGTGGGAGAATTATGGAGGACCTATCAGAACCTGCAACCTGCAGTTTTGACACCATTCCATGAGGAGAAGGCCAATTCAGAAGAAAAATCTTCAGGAAGTTTAGCAATGTACCCAAAAATAATAATAATAATAATAAAAGAAAAGCATCTTCACAGAATTTTAAAATCTTCTGTATAAAAACACTAGATTGAAGGCAAAAAGCATCTCATTGTGCTTCTATCAAAGATTCCCTTGAAGCTCACCTCAGAAATCCGCAAGAAGTGGCCTCTGTTATTGCTACCAAGATCAAAGAAAAATCTCTTCTGATCAGCTCTGATTACCTTAGATATTCCCATGTTACCAATTTCATCCTGCACTGGCAGCTCAACAGACCTGTCAACATTCAGTTCGGGAGCTGAAGCAGGTTGACTACCATGTCCAGATATGAAGCCAGCTCCTACATCATCAGAAAGACCAACCAGACGATCTGAAGGTGCAGAACTTTGCTGTTATGAAAAAAAGAGGAGAATATAATAGCATGTGAGACCTCTAAAAATCAATTAGAAATAATTCCTTTCTCGAGGGAAGAAAGGGGAGAACTGTACTCAACACAAGGACACCTGGTTGGGTAGCATGAAAAGCCTTGATGTTTCATTTATCTCGGCCAAAATGTTCCTGAATGCTGCCCATCCTTCATCCTGGGTGCTTCCTGCAGGAACAATGATAGTACTCCGGCTTCTACTTATAGATGCTTCAGATACCTGCACAAATATGTGCATCAGCAGAAACATTGGAGGTTACTAAATCTTGCACATTCTAAAGCAAAGGAGGAAGAAATGAAGAAGCAGAACCACTTTAATTTTTCCCTTTGGTCCATTCACCCATGCATCTGATATCTGGTGCCTAGAATGGGGAAGATGGGGAGAAAGTTGCACATCAAGCAATGGCAGCATAAGCACTTGATTTTGTCATGTGCAGAGCTTCCAAAGGAGATTACAAGAACGAAAAATAGCTAGAAAATAGCCAATATTCCATCTTTCCTTTACTATTATAATTTCACCTTCTTGATGAACTCCATGTGAGACAGATTTCTGCCATTGCCCTTTCTCCCAAGGCTTGCCATTTACAAAGGCCCCATCTCATGCATTACAATTTCAATCAAGACGATTTGAGGTTACCACTAGAAATTACCAATATGTTTGCTCGTTTTTCAAGTTCCCAAATAAAAAGGAGCAAAATGAAAAACACATCTGACATGATGACACAATAAGAGGCTACAACGATGAAGCCATGAAGGTTAGAGCAAACTTGTGGAACAAACTCTAATGATTTTCCTGCTTTCATTTTTGGATATGGGGCATCTTTAATGGAGTCTTCAAAAGAAAGAGAAGACTCAACCTGAAAATATGAACTTTCACAAAGTGGCGCTCATATCAGATAAGAGGAAATTTAGATAGCAAACTAGGAAAATAACCTCCTAAATTTGAGTTGCCTTGATGGATGGGCAAGATGCCACAAACTTATATTGAATGTAATGTGATCCATGCTTTTAACAATTTGAAATTAGAGCTCGCAAATCTGGTCCAAAGAAGCATTAGCAAACACCACTGATTTCATGCAACATAGAGAATAAAACTTCAGTGAAGGTAGCTATAGCCACATACGAACTCTCTTCCTATAGTAAGACAGGCCTTTGATGGTTAGCTCTGGAGATACGGCCTTTTTAAAAGGACCTCAGAAATTGAATGCTAAAAAGCAGGTCTGCTGCTGGCAATTCTTAATCAGATAAGAAGATTTCAGGGCAAATATATCTTGCCTCCAGATATCTAAAACCTCTGTAGATCAGTAAGAATCACTTCACCATCAAGATGCTCCTAATGGTTAATGAAGGCTGACCTTTGAGCAGAAAACAAAGATAACCCTTTAGACGGATTACCTGCAGAGAAAAGCTTAACCCAGTAATTGCATTTACTTCACCTTCCATGAGATTTACAAGACACACCATAGTTCCTTATGAGAAAGCATCAATGTCAACCTTCATCAGGTAAGCTGTCACTGTCCTCCAGGGTGTGTAAGTGGATTGGTTTGCCATTCATATTCAAACCAAACCATTAATGGTGGTTTGACTAATTTCAAAACCACAACCAACAAATGAGAGCATAAAGACCAGTTAAATCAACACAATCAGTTGTGACTTGAGTTGGTCAGTTTGAAGGCTTTGGGCGGTTTTATCCTAACCACATTTAACATACAAACACACACAAAAAAAAAAAAGCAATAATAATTATACAAAAGTAAGGAATTATAAAGTGAAAATTAAGAATAAAATATGTACAACTAGATATTGCAATAAATATATAGTTAAATCACAAAGGTACAACATTATTAAATATAGATCAATTTGTGTCTAAAGTAGAACATCAAATGAATGTTAGTGGCAATTCGATTTGGTTTGGTGGCAGAATTGAATTCTTAAATCCTCAACCAAACCACGAGTGGTGGTTTTTCCAAATCAACATCCTCATCCAATCCATTTTCTGACAATTTAGCTATTCGGTTTGGATTGAATTGGTTTGGTCAGACTGGGCAATTTGAGCAATTTGACAAAGACCTCAACTGTCCTCCAGTTTACCATTTAATTCCACAGCCAGTAACCTCAAAGATTCTGCCCCCCAACCCCCTCCTTCCCCCAACAATCCCCTTCAACCACCTCCCCCCAACCCCAGAGGAAAGAACCCAAAATGAAGAAAGAAAAAATGCCTAGGTGAACAACAACCAGGTATTCCTTTTCTCATCTGGTCGGTACTAATAATTGTGGCAATTGTACTGACAATGAAATAGTAACTGTATGAGAGGACTAAATGAGGGCCTTGTATTGCTTGTCCACTTTAACAGCTGTTTTAGACAAATTACAGTGCATTAATTAGAGAGGTATGTGGTATATTGCATCATTAATCCCCCACTTATTTATCTGTTACTTCAGAGTTCAACTCTTTGGCAGCAAGCAAGCTTCAAAGAAGTAGTCTACCATCTGAAATTTATTCATTCCAAGATAAAAGAATGATGAACAGTGGAAATAAGAGGAATGGTTGGATCCTATGCAATAAAGAAAAGAGTCCAGATAAATTTTGAATGCTGCAAGAATCAAAACTTATTGTCTGGAAATTAAAGAAGTACAATGGAAGGGATAGAGTATCCTACAATTAACTCAGCAGAGTTTTAAAATGACACTAGACTAGAAGAAAGTACAAAGCCATGGTAAATAACTTTGATGTGATATGAGACAAGACACACAACACACATCCATCTGTTCCTCCGTCCAGTGGATAACATGATGTCAACCAGAAAAATGGAGAACTTGCTCACAACCTTGTTTAAGAACCCCCAACAAACGCCAAGATCTCGATTGATGGTACCCAGAGGACAATAAGAGGACTTCATCCACCCTTTTCCCCAATATATAACTATAGTATAGCTCACTTTCAGCACCACATTCTCCAGACCACATCAATCCACAGATGTAACCACTTCGTTCCATGATCCTGAGACCACCTCATAATGCAGTGACCTAAAGGCCTACAACCTCAATTCTTAACGTTGTCAATAAAGCATCATCTATCTACAGTTTTGAACGAACGGAGAGGAAAATTCGTTAGTCTGAAAAATCTTGAAGTTGAGTTCCTTGCAGAAACGTTGAATTGAGATGAAAAACCAGCGGAGAAAACCAGAGACACCCTTTCTTGCCAACATCACTTCAAAATAAATACTTTGTGTGGATGCCAGAGTTGAAGAAGAACATCAAAAAACATATGCCTAAGAAGATCAGCTGGTGTGAAAAAACTCCATTGACATGAAAAGGAAAAGGGGCAGCCAGGCATTAATTCAATCCCAAGTTCACTAGGTACTAAAGTAATATCAATTACAATGCAGACATAGTTGCCCAAATCATAAGTCTGTGTACAGATATTGAAAGAAGAAAACAGGGGTTAAAACAATGAAGGGTGAACGGCTGGAGAAAATCCAATCTCCTTACTATTCGGAATTGGACAATCAATAATTCACTAAATCTACTGCATTGACCAGACAGCGTAAAATCACAACATTGACATTTAACATTCAGCATCATTGGGCATATGTAAAAGAACAGAAGAAGGTTTGATGGCTGAAGGTGAGCAAAGATGAGTTAAAAGCCTGAGAGAAAAAAAAAAAAAAAGGTGTGCAACAAGGACTGAGGAGTGTACGAGCAAGAGTTGGTTCATTACTTTTTCTTTTTCTTTTTCATTAAAAGAAAAAGCAAAAAAAAAAAAAAAAAGGAGGAAGAGGAAGAACAGTTAGAAGAAAGAAAATATTAACAAAGAGGAGTTGGAATGAACCTTCAAGAAGCGGCCCCTTCTATTTTCACCAATGTCAAAGTAGAACACCTGTGAAAATACATTTGTAAAATTACGTTTTTTAGCATTCGATTGAACTAAGATGAATATTAGCATGAAATGAAATGAATTCAATAAAACGGCACATAATAGTAATAGCCGATGTGTCGCTTTGTGCGTTTGGGTTTATGTTGTGTGTGTGTGTAGAGAGAGAGAGAAGAAAAGGGGGAAAGGACCGTGCCTTGGTGTCGAGCTGCAATTCCTTGCTGAAGAGGTCCTGATCATCAGAATTAACATAGTAATTGAAAAGATCCAAGAACCAGGAAATGCCGGAGAAGGGGACAATGATGGTGGACCTGGTGGCAGACGTCTTCTCTGAGATCTTCAGGTAACGGCCACGTGGATTCTCTTTCAGATCAAAGTAGAAGAGCTTGTGCTCCACCTGTAGTGTCTTGCACATCAGTTCCACGTCGTTCCCGCCTCCTCCCCCACCACCACCACCACCACCACCACCACCACCACCACTTCCACCTGAATTCCCTTCCATCTGTGTTAATATATTCACAATATCAATATCTACAGTAAATATGTTGCTTGCTCGTTTGTTGTCTATCGTAAACTCTTCCCTTTCTCACCTTATTCCTTCTTTCTTTTTTCTTTTTTCTGTTTTTCCCCCCTCAGTTCTCGCAAGCGTAAACCTGCGGACGGTAAGCTATGCTCCAAAGGCCCCCTCCCTTTCTTTTGCGTTTTTAATTTTTTAACCTCTTCCCGAGCCTCCTCCGCCAAATAAAATCAGAGAGTCAAAACGCGGGCAGATCTGAAAGGTATTCGGTACAGCAATTCTTATTGACATTGTACGCGGTACTCTATCTCTCTCTCTCTCTCTCTCGATATATATATATATAATTTGTTTGTGCCTTTAGTAGGCTTAACAAATAATAATAATAACAGAGCCAGATGAGCAGCAAAGCAACAAGTAAATAGTTTTGTTAAGGTAGGAATTGAAATCGGGTTTCTGGCTTGCAAGTTAGAATGCGAAGGGGAAGACAGAAGCGAGATGGCTGACTAGGGCCGTCCCGCTTACCTTTTTTTCTTTTTTTTTCTTTTTAATTTAATATTTACCATTTTCCTGATAAAGAATTATAAAATGGATTTTAAAAAAAAAAAGAAAAAAAGAATGTTGTGAAGTAGAAGTTACAATTAGTCATTTCTAATTTTATTTGCCGGTCGCACTGCAACAACTAAACAAAACAAACCAAACAGGCGTGAGGAGCAACCGTCTCGCTCGTTGCGCTCCCTCTCGCTCTCGCGGTATTGCCAACCGAAAAAGAAAAGGAAAACCGTTTGCAAATAACTATTCAGAGACACATCATTGCTATTCGCAACATATTCTGAGACACTCAAGTCAACTTGTTAAATCATTAAATCCTTCTACGAGACGGGTCACGTGTCAGCCCTACTTTGGGTTGGATCCAAATGCATGTTGCTTCCCCACTACATTAATAATCATAGCCATCCGCCAAATGCTAGAATTTTCATCCGTAAACAGCTTAATACATTTCGTTTAAGGATCACGCATAAACCCACTGCTTCCAGTTTTTCCTTTTTTCTGTGTCTTTTGGAAAGGAAACCAGCACAGCCATGTTAAGGCAAGACGACCAAGCGACAAACAATGCTTTCAAAACAATATTTAACTGCTTTATTGTCAAGCAGTATAAAAGGCCCTTGGCGACTGAAGAACTAGTTCAAAAGAAGGTCAACACCTCTTTCCTTCCCATATAACAAACATCTAATCTCTTCAGCCAGTGCCTTGAACAGAGATCTCGGTGTGCCATAAAATGATGGTATCTTATAAACAATGAATCAAGAGTCTTGGGGCGCCTCAAATCTTGTTGGAGCGTCAATGCCCATCATGCAACAAAGGCCTGATATCAAAATGATAAGTAAAACAATCCCCTGGAACATCACAGGCAGTCATGACATCAGGATTCCTTTAATGTCACAGTGGGAGGAATAACACAAAAAATAATCTGGAATACAGGAGAAATGGGAGAAAGAAGATTCTCTCATACACCTCATCAGAATAGACCTATTGCAGAACCTTTGTTGCAAAGATTAGGAACCAAAGACCACATCCAACATACAAAACAACTTGCATAATTGTAAGGCAGGAAAGTGCAGGAGAGAAAGGGCTGAAGAGTGTCCGCTTTTAGCAAGGCACCTCTTCACCAGTGCTACTTGAAACTTGATATAAACATAAGAGTCTTTCCCAGAAGAGTTCCAAGAGGAATGCACAACAACATTGGCCGCTACATACGTTAGGAACTTGCTAAGGTTTAAATGCAGAGGAACATGAGAGAATGGTGGAAGGGCATACCCTTTTAGCCAGCACACCCCTTCATGAGTGCTGCTTGAAATGATAAGATTTATGTGTTTTTCTCAGATGAGATCGTCCATCTCATTAATAAAATGACAGTAAATTGGCCAAGGAAAATGTGCAATGACATTGGTTTCCAGGGCAATAAAGGATGTTTAGAGAATTTGATTTTCATCTCGATATAGAATCCAACAAGACACTGGAAGGAATGATAAATGAAGTATGGCAACAACAAAGGAGATTGGTGCATCAAATCACCAGACACCAAGAATGCGTGTGCAAAATTAAATTGTTTCATTCTTCATTAAAAGTGGCCTTCATTAACAATATCTCAAAGGTCATCTCCCATAAATGATGAACAAAAAAAAAAAAATCCATGCATTTAGCAAAGAAATGCATCACTGCAAGAAATTGCACTGCTATGAAAGGCTCAAAGGACACTTACAACCAATACTCCCTCCAATAGGGATGACTTGATCTGGCAAACTTTGTCACAAACTGCAGAATTGAGCAATACATTTCCTGCAGAAGACTCTGCAAGAAACCTTTCTACTTCTCGATGAGAAGGATGCTGAATTGATTGAAGAGGTTGTGAAACATAGAGAATGGCATATTTTGCCCCCAATGTCTCCACAGAACTGATAAGCCCAGAGAAAAGCTCACCTGCATGGTTAATCGATAAATCTGCATGAAATTTCTTGGACTAAAAAAGCATGAGGTCAGTAAAGCAGTTTGAAATCCACCAGCAACAAGGAACTTGGCATACTTTCACTTTGTGGGTGATCAAGTTCCTTCTGAGAATTGGAGCCTCCATGGCAGAATACAACCAGATCTGCTGGTCCATCTGGTCTGTTTTTCATCGTTGAAATCAAATAATCCTGTTCATTATTCGCAGACAACAAGTAATCAAAGACTTGTCTTAGAATGCCAAAAGTTTGCAATTAATCTTACAACATTTCAAGTTGATTTACATTAAGTGCTTGCATATCCACTAGCTTCTCAAAGTGTCCACCCTGTACAGAGCATGATTCAGAGAAAGCAACTTTACTGATCTTTAATTCCTGCCCACAAGCTTCTCTGAACCCCAAAAGTAATGAGTTCTCTATTGTCTCCTCCTCTGATGCAACAACATATGGGAACGCCATGGAAAAATTGGACCTTGCAAATGATAACTGCTCACAAGATAAACCCTGATTATAAGAAAACAAATTTGGATGTCTAATCCAGTTTGAATTACTTCAGTGAGTCTAATAAAATATCACAGAAACAAGGATAAGCTAGAGTTACCTTGAGCAACCTAATAATATCTGGATTTGGATCTGTCTTTACAGAAATATCCGAGGAGAGGAGCTATAGACAAGAAAGCAAAACAATCAACAGTCATTTTCTAAAAGACTAAAGCAAGGTAAAAACATTGAACTGTATTGTATTTCTGGTGGTACTGGCACGACCAACCACCCCCACACAAAGAAAAACATCAACACAGAGCTGCTAATGTATAGGCAGTTGCCTCTGCTAATATATGTAGCAAAATGCCCATACAAAAAGCAGATGATTGAATATGAGAACATACATACCAACCCTATGCTCATTACATTCACCTGATTAACCATAGTGAAATCATTATTAGGAAATTACACATCCGTGAGGCTACAGGATTCAGCTAATGATGAGGCAACCCAAGGGTGGCTAAAAGTCAGCTGTTTATTGCATTCCACCGCTGTAAAACTGATGGAAATCAATTGCACAACAATGGTAAAAATGATAAAAAGTAGTTCCAGAAAGTTCTTGCCTCTCTACCAACAAACACAAGTGCTAAATCCAGAGGCTGCTGAACATTTTCTCCTGAGCACTACACAGAGAAAAGTATGACAATATATAAATGGCTATCAAAATGGAAGAGGAAAACAGAAAAACAATAAAAATAAAAATTCTTTGTAAAAAATATTTTATCCCTCTGTCTCTCCTTTTTGTTTCTCTTTTTTGAATGAAGACTTGTATTTCTCAAAAACTTTAAGAACAAATGACATGTATGGAATTCAAATATTCAAGATTCCATCAATCAAAGGCAAGCTTGGAACCAAAACGTTTGACCATCTCCCTCAGCCAGAACAGATTTGGCAAGATCTCTCAAAGAAATAGTCTGATAATTTACAGCTGCATCCATTTTCTTGTTTTGCAACCTGTGGACACTCAAATAAAATCATATGAGATACAGATTTCTAGAAATTAATGTACAAGAAAAAAATTAGACTGGAAAAATATGACCAGCATAGACCACATTGGGCAGAATTTGTGGTACATTCAAGTTTATAGCCAAGAAACAAACTAAAACCAACAAAGCAAATACAGTTCGCAAAAGAAATTTGGTCATTATTATGAAAATTGAAAATCCACTAAGCACTTCAAAATCAATAGATAAACTAGATAAGCTCCTAAACTTGATCACTTCTGCATGGATGACCACACTTAGGATTGGAATCCATGAGTTTGTGCCCAGGTTCTTGACACATAGACTTTCATATCCTGATGAGACCTTTTTTTTTTTTTTCTCTCTCCATTGACTTAACATTCCAGAAAGAAAGTACTGTGACACTTCGTAGCTGCTGATAAAAAATCCTACTCATTAAACAATTAGTTCATAGTCCCAATTGGGCCATCATCACTTGGTTTCTCTTTTGTCCATCCTTCATTACATTATCTTAATATTGAAAAGTTATCATCAAACATCAAATTTGCTTATGATGTCCAATTTCATGTGGTCACTGTTCAGGCAAGTAAACACCTTTGCATTTTACTCAGGGCCTTAGAATCCCTCTTTTATCATTTCAGTCCCTTATCAACAGTCTTCATAATATGGCCCAGCGCTAAGAAGCTGCATTCAAAGAATTCCCAAGAGAAAAAGGAAAGGAGTTTCTTAATGAAGAAGAAGGAGAAAAAATCCAAATTTCGTTGAACGCACAGATTGTAGTGGTGGGGAGACCAGAGGAAAGCTGGCACTGCGGATTGGAAACCCAGCAGGAATGTTAGATGTGATAAGACCATCAAAAACCACATCGCAACACCTCCCAACAACGCCATCTTCTTCGTTTCTTCACTGATTCTTAGCTCCCCCGCTTGCCTATTTTATACCCAAAAAAAAAAAAACAAAAACAAAAAAACTTAACACCAATCCAAACTTAAATTTTGTATGATAGACACAATGCAAAATTTTCATCCTACTAAGTACTGATCCAAATCAAAGAATCTCTCCTACGATAGAATTTTTCTTTCTTTCTTTCTGTTTTGAAGTTCGGGGGTGAAATTTTTAAAAACCTGTAAAACACGTTAAACAAACAAGAGTTTCCAGAAATGAATGCCGCCAAGGAAATGATTAGAAAAGGACCCGACATCAAATCGTTAAAAGAAGAAGAATTAAACCGACATGAGAACAATATAAGAGAAGAAATGGGAACAACTAACCAGACGAGGAGCAGACTTGGGCGATGGTGGTGGTGATGGTGAAGCAAGAGAAATAAAAACAGAAAATACCAATCTAGACCCCAAATCAGCAGAATTTTGAGATACTTTTCAATTTCAATCACTCAACCTGTTGCAATTCCACAAGAAATGTGATTGCGATTGTGATTATAGAGTGGCCTCGAAACCAGAAAACGAGAACCCGCTACCGATCACGATAACTCGTTTTTATGATTTAATATAATCTTGGCATTGAATTTGCATTTTTCCGGTTCCGACCAAAAAAACGAAATTGACTTTTTTAGGTTGAAGCAAACGGTGGCGTTTTGTTCGTGTTGGGGTTTAGGATAGTGTAGATTATATATTTACATACATAATCATATTTTGTCGATAGATAGTGTATAGATTAATGGATTTAATTTTGGACAATGAACATTAATTTTTTTTAATAAAAATATTAGCTGTTTAAAGCTGCTAATCTATAGATCTTGAGGGGAAAACAATATAATCTTTTTTTTAGACCAAAAAAAAGATAAATTTTTTTATATTATACTATTAAAATAATCAATATTATCTTGTTAAAAAATGAATATAACTAAAACGAAATTACTTAGATGATTTTACAACTACTGTACTGAGGATCAAAATGATTCATAATTATGCTTTTGTTAAATTTGCAAATTATAAAAATATTCTTTGTCGCCAGCTGAATTGGACATGCCTTTCTTTGTATGTCTCACACCTGTGTGATATCACTTTAATATAATAAAAAATATATATTAAAACTCAAAAATGCAAGAATGATAATTCAAATATATTTTTGCATATTTTTTTGTGGATAGGTATTGAATTGTCAAAGACGTAAATTCGTTCCAAACAAACAGAGTCAGAGACAGAAATAAAAAAAATACAAAAAATGATAAATTCAATATCTATTTTCCTTTTTTTTTTTTTTGTCATGGATATGTATATGTAATGTGAATTGTCCGTCCATGTCAGAAAATACAAGAAAATTTGGTAGAGGTGAAGCTAATATTGATTTCAATCACACGAGGACTCCAGATGAATTGAGAAAATTCCACGGTTGTGGCTGTGAGTGCAGGTTATGTAGACGAAAGCGAGGAAGGCCCGGCCCAGTCCGCAAACACAAAAAAAAAAATAAAAATGATTGTGATGGCCCATCGACATTTGTAAAAGTTTTGGGATGCAGCGACAAAGAGCACGCGCGAATGAGCACACGTCACGTGAGCCGTGGATTAATCATGGCGAGTGAGTGGCCTAGAAACGACGACGTCGTGGTAAGGATGCCACACCTGCTATATAAAATGTTCATGCTTGTTTTCCATTTGTTGGCTCCGACTTTGGGAGTCTTTTCTGTTAACTTCCATTCGTTCATTGGGAAGGGGAAAGGAGAAGGAAAGGAAAGAAAGGTGTGTTTTGGGGGTGGGTAGGGATTTGACAGGAAGAAGAAGGGGAAGGGAAACCTGAAACGAGAACTAGAAGCAAAGCAATATAAAATGTGTCAGGACCCTTAAGGCTCATCGGTTTAGGTTCAGTTCAATAGGCAGCCCGAGTCATAAGAGCAGGCAGTTACCGCAAGTCTACGGAGTCTTTTTTCGTTTTATTGCCTTTTCTTAGTAGCCGAGAGCATTTGAGAGGGGAACAGCCTATATCGTGTGTAATTCAGTTATTGAAAATCAATGAAAGTCTGAATTCTCTCTCAACACTTTGTATTTTCTCTGCATTTGAGATAGGAACAGCCTATATACTGTGTGTAATTTGGCGAAGGCATCCATCTATCCCGTACGTCTTCCAGTTACCGTTCCCTCACATTTTCATGGCCCATCCTCTGGTGATTTCATTTCGTCCCTTCTTTTTCCATTTCTATTTATTATTATTATTATTATTATTGATTCTTGTGTTTCATTCTTTCTCTATTTCTTCTTTTCGGTCCGTTTCTTTCCTTTTTACTTTCTTCATATTGCATTGTTTTGGGTTTCTGTTTCTCGATTCTCTACATGGTTTTCTTATTTTCTTTTCTCCCTTTCAGTTTTATATTCTCTTTACTTATTTTTTCCTTTCTTTCTTTATTTGTATGTTTGGGCGGCTGGTGGCGGTTTGTCTGTTTGTTTTTGTTTTGCTTTTTATTTTTATTTTCATTTACTTTCTGATTGTCAGGGATCAGGGATAAGAACAGGAGAACAGAGGGGAATGGTAGAAGAAACTGAGGATGTTCCCATTCAAAGACTTGTGTGTTGGTGTGAATGCTGCCATTGGCACTGTTGTCGCCCGCCTTCTCCTCCGATCCTTCCACCCTCACCGAGACTATTGCTTCTGATGTTTATTTCTTTACCATCACTTCCCTTCTCAATAAGGTAACATACACAGAGACTCTTGTCTCTCCCTCCCTTATTTCATCATCTTTTATCTATTCTTAGTTTTCTTTCGTTTTTGCTTTTTTTTATTATTATTATTTTTTCTTGTTTTGTGGATACGGGGGAACTATTCATTGGAGGTGAAGGAAATAAAGAATAAAGAATGCGCGCGAAAATTAGATAACATTTTGTAGACAAATCAAATAAAAAAGCATTGATAGGAAGAAAATTAGAAAATGATGACCCAAAAAAAAAAAAACACTGTTATTTCAAATCGGAAGTACAAGTGTCGAGTTTACAACAGCTGTGTCTTCGCGATGGCTGCGCAACTATGGCATCTTACCCAAAGGGGGTAAAATGAAGCAGAAGAAGAACAAAGGCGCATGTAGTGTGTAGCCAATAACAAGTGTACCTTTCCCTGAACTTCTATAAAGTCCATCTTTCAGTTGCCCCTCAAGACTCATTTGGCTTTCATGCACATCAGCAGACCCGAGGCCTTTGCATTCTCTGAGAACCCCGACTCTTCTGATTATGTTCATATTTTCAAGTGTGTTTCGTTGAATACTGCACTAGAGTATTACCAAAGTAGATGCTCTTTCGACTACTGCTCAGTTTTTTTTTCTTTATTTCTCTCTCTCATAGCCTATGGTATCATTGTGCAGAAGCTAAGACTGTCTTTCTCGTGTTCACTGAACACACCAGGTATGGTCGAGGGATACTATTAGGTGATGGGAAGCTATACCATGGTGCTCTCAATGGTCCTCCTAAAGATGTAATGAAGAATGTTGATGCTGATATGATTGGTTCCTTTTACTTGTATTCTTTACTGGCTTGGATGTATTCTTCTGATCATTGAATGGAGTGTAAAAGAAAAATGACGTGGCTAAGGAGAACGTTCTTATAATCCTTTCATCCAAATTCAAGGAATGTTTACTCATATCTTTACCTTATGAGTCATGGGTCGATGACTCTAATGATGACTGCAGCATCAGAGTCATATTTCTCATATTACTTATTTTAGGAAAACACTTCTATATTATTCACATTCTCTTCTTAATGTATAAAGCAGATCTTGCACGCTTACAAACTATAATGCATATGCCAAATTTATGCTCTTCTTAATACTGTTGCACACTAAATTTATTTGTGTTTTCTAGTATTTTTATTCTGATGGATAATTGCCATATACAAACAAGATGAGTGCTGCAAGATATAAATAGTCAGGAATTTTTTCTTTTAATGTTTTTGGGAAAGAAAATATGTAGAATCTTTGCAAGTTTAGTAAAAATTATACCCACCCCATTGTTAGTGATCTCAGCAAGAAGGTATTTTTACATCAATTTTACGAACCATGACATCAAGGCAATCAAGTCAAATATTAGAATATGTAGGTTCTAATATGTAGAATATTAGAACCTGCGTAAGAAGTTTGCTGTGTTGTACCATTGTAAAAAATTTTCCTTGAATCTCTTAACCTCAATGATATTTTCCACTATTGGCAGGATTCATTATCTCTGCACATCATCAAGCATGGTACCTTTGTTGTGTAGACATCATTACTGATTAGTCAGGCTTTCCATTGGTTTTTTTTATTATATTACATGTTTGAGCAAGAACACAAAGGTTTGAGGTTCAAAAAATAACAACTTTAGCATACATCTTCTTGTAGAAGTTGTATATTTATATATTATGCAGAATACCCCAAGTTATTGTTCCATTGATAGCAAAATTTTAGTTTGGGTCTCACTCATTTGAGACTTAGGATCAGGGGTCAGCATGCATCAATTGTTTCTGTTGCACACAATGATGTGAATGCCACATTTACTCTGATGCAGAGTTGGGCTAGTTTGGGCCTACAAAAGCAACTCTAGAAAGGGTGCTATTGAAAGAAAGCCATAAGAAAAAGTGTGAATGAATCATCCTCATTGATTGATAAGTAACATTTCGGGCCTTGCTTCTCTGACGGATCAGTGCTCACCCGCCCTGAGAGCACAATCCATCCAGAAATGCAGGTGAGCATTATCTATACTATTAATTACTATATCAATATTTATTTTCAGGAAGATCTCCATGTATGTTCCATAAACAAGTGATTGAGAAAAGATCAGCTCTTTTGAATAACCTGCCAAAGAAACTCTACAGCCATCATATGCTACAGGAAAGTCTCCTATGTTGCCCATGACAGCATAATCATGCCAGGCAAACTTGCAATACGACGGCAGCTAAGCTAAGTCATGGGATTTGTTATGATGTGAAGTCATGTTCCATATTGATTATTGAGACTACATTTATTCAGCAATCTGGAATGAACAAAGGACACAAGTTCTGGGTCTCCAAAGGTGTCATCTGATTAAACATTAACGGATTCAAGTCAAGTGGCTAACTCCCATACCAAAGGCACTGTGCTTAGGAGTTCAGTTGACAATGTGAAGCATTGATCTTGCGCAAAAAGCGTGTTTTCTCTACCCAATGACAAAACTATTGACCCCTTTCCCATGCAGCTGCTTCTGCCATTCCGACCTCTCGTCAATGAGTTTCAACATTCGATATTGCAATTAGCAAGAGCCAAATCGGTGAGAGCACCGCCTTCCCTCGTGTTCGCAATCTCATTGTCAGCTCCATCATCTTCAACGATCAATTCATAATTGAGCTCCTTATCTTCGTTTAGCTCTTGTTTTTCAATAATCTAGTGGCTTATCGGAAGACAGTGTGATGAAGACAAACCCAGTACAGGCAAGATGCTGAACCGTCTTTATTGGCATCAACCTCGGCAAGTGGAATGCCATTTGGCGGCTCTTTAACTGGCTCTAAAATGATAAATTACATAATTTCTCGTTGAATTTATCACTTATTGTAATTTTTATCATTTAACTTTAATTTATTAAAACTGAATCACTTAATTTTCTTTCAATTCAATTACTCTGATACTCTATTAGTAAAAATCTGTAAAATTTCTTTCTTTATATAGTACATTTTTATTTAATTGAATTTATTCTTGTTTTTCTATTTGATTAATATTGTGATATATTTAATTGTTTATGTTATTATAAATTATACAGTTTAATGGTAATGATAAGGAAGATAATTAAAAAAATACAAAATTTATAAGTTTATTTAAGTGCTATTAAAAAATTTACTCTTTTAAAACTTAAAATTTTTAAAATTTTAAAATGAACATGAGAAAGGTTTTTTTTTTTTAAATCTCCAAACTGTTATTATTACTATTGTACTTTGTAATTAAAAATAATGTAAATAATTTTATTATATGAAGATGTTAATTAAAGAAATATATGTAATACATTTAATTGCATAAAAATGTATTATTTAGAGGATAAATTTTGTAATTTTTTACTTAATAGTGATTAATTAGAAATAAAATTAAAGGTGAGTGATTTAATAATAACAAACTAAAGTTAATTGATGGAAATAAAAATAATTTATGAATATTAATAATATATGTAATTTACTCTGTTCTAAAATTTTGATGTTAACCAGACTGTCACCCCAAGTGCATTTTTGACCCCTTGTCTCTCGAACCAGCTGTAGCATATTAGTCTCCGAAAATCAGTCTTTAAGCCTTACAATAGTACATTACAAAAACTCTTTGATCGTAAGTAACTACGAAGGCTCCACCTTTTCGCCCGAGGTGCCTGCCATTATTTTAAAGGTGGAACATTAGTATCATCTATTGTTAAGACTGAAATTTTGGGTGAGTTGGACATCAGGGAGCCAGCCCATTCTAATGCGTTGGCGATCCCCCCACATCTAATTTTACCCTAGGTGCCCAACCTGGGCAGCCTCCTGCTGCTCTTACCTCTGCTGGGCTTTCTACTGCACTGACAACATTAGTGAACATGTTTTTTTGGAGACATTCCTATTCAACAGTCCTCACATTTACTCTCGCGAATATTCAGTTAATTGCTGAGAGAGGGTATCTACAAGTCTATATATTCTTTGATTTCGTTCCCCCCGTAAGATCAAATATCACAACCAATGAGATCTGCAAGTTTCACATCTAAGTAATACCCGAAAAAATAGTTTACGATATAGATAGATACATATTTAACAACAACATTTTAATGTTGAAAAGATATAAGTGATAGGTTTGAAATTCGTGCAAGATTGTTACAATAAGCCAGGCTACCGGTAAGCAATATCTCCGCCGAGTCAATTCCGTTCCTCGTTTTATTCTTTATATTGGTCCGTTTAACCAAACAAGTCAAAAATATGAACCGCATCAATAAGACAAAATCCATAATTTCTTAGTTTAAACTTGGGAAGAAACAAATCATCATTCTCTTACAGCAGATATACTGAAGAGTAACAGGCTGAGGAGATTGAAAGAAGATAGATTTGCCCATCCAATCAAACAGGAACCCCTAGTTCAGATATCTTCAAGATCCTTTTGTTGAGCATAAGCCTTTGCTGCTTCAAAAGCGATGCCATGGATGCAACCTGTTAAATATTGTTTGGGTGCAGGGGAAGAGAGAGAGAGAGAGAGAGTAATCAATCGGCAAAGCATATAAAAACTACAGAAGTGAATGTAGAATTTACAACATGTGGATGTTGCACCCACCTCAACCCGAAGTTTTAAGGCTTCCCTGCCATGTATCTCACGCAGCTCGTCCATCAAATCTAATTAAGAATGAAAACAATGTAGGATTATCAATTAGAGATGCAACATGGTGGTTAGTATTGGGCTATGAATAAGCGACATGCTCAAAAAAAGAGGAAAAAAAAAAAGGTGTAACAGAGATGCAAATGGTTAGATGGATTTATTGTTTCCCTAGAAATATAATAAGTGTGGGACTGATGGCACAAAGAAAGGAGAATATGACCTAAGTTGACTTGTCAATTTTAGTTAAGGATTTAGAACAAATAGATCTTGTGTCAAATTTAGTTTATGATTGATGAGGATAATTCCTGTGGGCAGACCCAATAATATCTGACAGGCCTCTCTTTGGCCGAACTAAAACTCTCCTCCTATAGCAATACAACACATTGTGAGCTCCACATACATACTATACTTGGATTATTCTTCTACCCATATGGCACCATATGAACCTTATTATAAATACCTTATGGACGTGATTTTCAAGGTAAATATTAATGATTTCTTTATTCATAAGCTCCTACTCCATAGCGTCCTTCCAAACTTAAGCAAGCATGAGAGTACTAATGCTAGCCTCCCTTTGTCTTACAAGTGAAAGGTCCAATCTGGCCCTTGATCCACACCTAGATCCCTCCTAACTTGACTTTGCCCAAATCTTTACTTAATTAATGATGAATAGAATGATCAGAAAATATTCATGCAGCTGACCTGACCCAATAAATTTGGGATTTAACGCTTTGTCATTATTGTTTTGGTAAATGCCTTACTATAGTTGAATATGGGGCAGAATTTTCTCTTGGTTGCCACCCTTTGGGATAAAGCAGCAGAATGAGGCATGTGGCCTAAACAAGTTTCCTTCACTTTTGATAATTCACAATGTTGTTAGCACAACAATGTTATCAAGAGCACAACTTAAAATCAGGTCAAACTGCTGCAAGACATCCGTGTTGTCTTTGCCTTAGTAGTTTTATGTATTCCATGATTCCTACAAAATGCACAGCATGAGGCACGGGAAGGAAAGCTATGAAAGCCCCAACAACAGTCAGACACTATTGTTGCTACTGCCAATAATCAATCTTGTTGTCCATAATATAAAGCTAAAGGAGAAACATCTCGTGTGCATACCTGCAACTTTAGTTTCGGTCCTGTAAACTGCTTTAGCCAGATGATGAATTTCATTTCCAGCATCCCTAAGGACTAGAATTGGTAAAGAGACGAGGAAAAAAAATAAATATCACACTAGTGTACAAGAGAAGTTAAATCACTTTACATGAGCTCAGTGTGGCCATGTTTCATATCCTTTTCAGCAAGTGCTGCCCTTTCAAGCAATTTACTGCTTTCCTTCTTCATTAAGTCAACAGAAAGGTTGAACTCCTTTAAATTCTTTTCGGCCCTAAGAAATTGTGCCTGTGCATATAAACAAGTGACAGCACCATAAATATAGGGATCTCAAATTCTATGAAGGTCACGTGTAATGATAGGCAAAGTGGCATGGAACAAACAAGCTTAGCATAGAAATAGAATGAGCTACATACCTCTTCACTTTGAAATCGACCCAATGTATGACGAAATAAAATCTTTCTAGGGCCTGTAGACAATTACTTAAGAATCAGTTCACAAGGATGCACCAACACGTAAGTGATCTAGTTCACTAGTTTCTGTGTAGTTATCCTTTTATAGTTTTCAACTGGATACAACCAATTTCAAGCCCAAGAACAGTCTTGCCCTTAACATTTTCCTAGGATGAGGCCCAGATATCCCACATATGAACAAGTGTAAGGAATGTTAAACTGTAAAATCTGGAATGGCAATTAGTCACCTCCATCCAGAGTCCTGACCCATCACCACCAACTTCACTGCCCCCACCCACACCCCCACTCCCAACAGTGCCCCAACGAACATCTGAGGGAACCTGTATGCTAAAAGCAAATATTTCATGTCACATGGTCTAGAGTCATATTCTGATCAAGCTTAGCAAATCTCTGCAGCAACTGTAACAACCAAAGCCCATGCTCTCAATAATGGAGCTCAGAGCTAACAAATCCCCCTCTGCCTCTCTCCCCTCTAAAATGACAAAAAAGTATGTAAAACCTGTACGGGCATCATTTACATTTAGCATGGAAAATGTAGTGAGTAACAAAATGAAGAAATGTTTTTAAGAATAAACAATAGTTTTAAGTGTGTATCCAAAGACAAAAGACTAAATCCATACCTCTCATAAGAAGGAGGCCAGCTGTCACTGCAACTCCAATAGCTGCTGCCGGGTGCTCACTTGCACTTTTCAACTCTTCTGAGGAAAAGGAGAGAACAACAAAAAAAGAAAAGAAAATATACAGAAAGGAAAAGGATAAGGGACAATGACAGAGATATCTACCTAAGGCTTAAGTTTGAAATTGTCATTAACAGTAAAACCAGCTGCCACGCCCTTTGTTGGGCAGCCAATGAAAATAAGATTTGTTAGTCATGGAAGATGTCCCAGATGGGTAATTACCGTGACTGAACATAAAAAATAAATGACACCACATATGAAGAATAACAAAAGAGCCTGAGACAATATTTTTTTTTCACTTTCACAAGTGTTTATTGTGAATTATCAGAAAAGGCATGTTTGGTAAATGGAATAATATTAAAACAAAAAAAGAAGAAGAAGAAACTAGAGAAAGCAGGAACAAATTTAGAGAGAAGAAAAAAAAAACTGAATGCTTATTACTGTTGACAGAGTGGAGAAGTGATGGGGAGAGAGAGCATTGTGGAGACCTGAAAAAATAATACTGAATACAAAAACTTTCAAGATCAACCCACTGACAAATATTAAATACATAGCCCAGCTGCCCAGGCGACTCAGGATTGCAGAGGAGGCAGATGGATCACCTTCTATCTAGGCTAGAACAGATTTTACAAGCCGGAAGTACTCTAGTGAGTTCCGATGGAGGTGCTGCTTGTAGGCTGGTGGTTGATGATCATGGACTAGGTTTTGGGGTCATGACTGGAATTGCATGTACACTTATAAACATTGCCAGCTGTTTGGTTGCTTTTACTTTTGCCATGATATATGGGAACACTGGTAATGGAAAAGACCGCATATGGTTTAGCTACGGCCTCTTCTTTTATATTGGTAATTTGCCATAAGCTGGGGGAACCACCTGAATAGGGAGTGCGACCACCCCAGACAACTAGTAATAATGTAAAAGAAGGTAAGGTAGGGTCAATTGAAGAGGTGGTCAGAAAGCACCCCATTATAGAATGGAGCAAATTACAAAAGAAAGAAGATTGAAGATTGAGTGGCATTTGTCAGTTGCTAGGTAAATAAGGATTATAACATGAGGGAAGCAAAAAACTGTATGATTTTTCATGCATGAAGACTTATACAATCCATCGAAAAAAAACTCATACACATAAATCAAACAAACATGGAGATTAAAGTCCACAGAATGATGAATATGGCTGGCTTGGGAGATTGGGAAAGGAGAGGATATTAATTCTAACGTTAAACTCATTAAACAGACCACACACACACACACACAACAGTCAGGTATTGATTGATGGACTCAAAAAGTAGAGTAGAGTGGTTCTGTGGTTTCTTGTAGGACAAATTCACACAGAGTATCAATGACTTAATACTTTGTCTAATTCTCACAAACAGAGTAGAGAGGTAGAAACAGAAATAGGATGATTGATTGGCATACCTTTGATTTTGGTGAAGAAAGCATGTTCGTACGTCTTGAAACGGTAAAGAGCATCGCGGCACATGGTCCTACCAATGAAAAACAAATTAGAATAATAATAATAATAATAATAATAATAATAGGGTAATTAATTAATAGAAAGAATTGAAAGAAGATGAACAGAAGAGAAAGAGATCAGAAGCAAAAGAGATGAAATTTGAAGCAAAAAAAGAAAAAGAGAGAGAGAGAGGAGAAAGTAAAAGTGAAAGGTAGGTCACCAAATCAAGCAACCAACCTGGGATTGAAAAGACGACGGGCGAAAAAAGGAAAGCGTCCGCAGCCGCAGATCCTCCAGTGACTCCGTTTCCAGCCAATTTCTTTGTCTCCTAATAGAGCTGCCAATGCCGCCGCCGCCGCCGCCGCTACCAGTATTATTATTATTATTATTATTATTAGAATTAGGAACAGCATTAGAATTACTACTGCCATAACCTTTTTGATTTTCTGTTTCTATTGCTTCTGCCATTTTTGTTTATTATTATTATTATTATTTTTGGTTCCTTTTCCGACTCTCTCACCAACACAAACCACCGAACAGAACTGCACGCGGTAGTCACCCACTCTTATCTATTTATTACTTTCTAAAGAATTCGAGAGGGATTTATTTTGGTTGATAAATAAAACAGACAACATTATCAACCAATTAACTTCACTCAATTCATCCACCCCATCATCTTGCCAGACCCCCCTCCATTTTCATTTCCCCTCCCACTACCATTACTCCTCCTCCTCCTCCTCCTCCATATTATCACCATTTTTCTTAAATAGAGGAAGGAAGCTATTTCATTATTATAATTGGTATAATAACTAATATGTATTATTAATTATTACTATTATTTTTAAAAAATAATACTGAATACCACACCAATTTCACATTTTTCCCCTTTCTTCCTAAAAATATAAAATAATAATAATAAATTAACAAAACGAAAATATATTAACTAATTATATTAGTAGTCAATTATTTATTAGATGACATAAAAAGAGATTAAGTAACGATCATAAAAATTGGTTTGAAATTAATTATTATTAGTAACATAAAACTTTAAATAAAGAAAAGCAAGAAAGAAAGGTAAATCGAGTATGAAAAAAGGTAAAACAGAAGAAACAAAATCACCGCTGTGATTACCCAACTTCTTGTTATATTTAATTAATTATAGGTTTGAATAACTTTTGTTGAATCTAATAATAAAACCTAAATTAAATAACAGAAATGCAAAATCAGTAGCAACGGCGGAGAATGGGGAGGAGGAGAAGGAGACAAAGCGGACGAGGAAGAGAAATCTCTGGTGTCGTTGCCATTGCCGTATGCCATGTGTGTACTCATTGCGGAGGCACTTGCCGTCTACTCTAACTCTAGCACGCCCCTGTTTTCCTTCTGATGTGACGTCACTCTGGTTTTAGGGATTTAGTTGGGACGATGCCATCTTTATCACACCCTTGGTTTCATTAGATTTGCGCATTATTATTATTATTATTATTATTGAGATGCTTTCTCTATATACATTAGGATTAGGAGAGGATAGCAACTTGCAAGAAGATTATCGCTAGAGAAGGTGTGTTGGTGGTGGTGGTGGTGGCTGGATTTTGTAATATATATATATATATATATATATTCATTTATTTATATGATCATGTCATTGTTTTGCGGAGACCTGAAGGAGCGATTACAGAATTGGGTTGGGGATTACGATAGGCTACAGTATTTGGCTGTGATCCTCATTTATGTCCAGGTATGCTATTATCTACCATAGGAATTGGGCTTCTTCTTTTCTTTTTTGTTTTTAACTCTCTCTCTCTCTCTCTCTCTCTCTCTCTCTCTCTCTCTCTCTCTCTCTCTCTCTCTCTCTCTCTTTCTTCATTTTCCCATCATCATCATTTCCCTATCTAACTGTTGTTTCTTCAACTCTTTTTTCTTTTTTGTTTTTTGGTGGTTTTTTCCTCTTTTCAAATTTGATTCTGATTTTCCATCTGTAATGTAATGCAATGTAGATAGGTTGCGCACTTATAGGATCTCTTGGAGCGTTGTACAATGGGGTGTTGCTGATACATCTGGGAATAGCTTTGTTCGCGTTGGTTGCTATTGAGAGTAGCAGTCAGAGTCTTGGCCGTACCTACGCTGTCCTCCTCTTCTCTTCCCTCCTCCTCGACGTCTTCTGGTTCATTCTCTTCTCCCATGACATTTGGTAATTTCCCCTCTACTTTCTCTTCCCCTTCTTCGTCCTTCTTTATTTCTTTCTTCTTGTTTCTTCCCCCCTCCCCCCCGCATTTTTTTTTTTAATGAAGGAACGTGCTACCTTTTTTTCCTTGCATTTTTATTATCTAATTTGCTTTGCTTCTTCAGTTCCTCTGATTCTAGGTATTGCTATGTTGCCTCTTTAATTTTTATTATCTGTAATTGTTATTTCTTAATGCTACTCAGCAATAATTAAGTAATCATCATCCAGTTGCCTTGTTCAGTAATGACTGTCATTCCTTTCTCTCTTCTTTTATTTGGAATGACTTCTTTCCGGATTTTTATTCGTTGATAAGTTGCCCCTTTCTAGAAATTGTGGTTTCCATTATTTCTTCTTGTTGTAGAGCTGACAGCTTCAAGCCTTTTATCCTTCCTTTCCCTTTACATTTGGATATTGCCTTATTTCCTAATATTTTATTTTTTTTGAGCAAGATTACCTGATAGATTTTTGGTTATGATATGTCTACTAAACCAATGCCTCGGATTGGTTTGCAGGAACATCTCTTCAGAGAGTTACGGAATATTTTTTATCTTTTCAGTCCGACTCACTTTGGCAATGCAAATTATTGGATTCTCTGTGAGGTTATCATCTTCATTGTTATGGATCCAGATTTACAGATTGGGAGTTTCTTATGTAGAAGCTATGGCTCCCCGAGAAGCAGATTTTGATTTAAGAAACAGTTTTGAGTCCAACAACTCCAGCTGTAGCTAGACAATGCTCAGATTCTGATGCTATTTTAGGAGGCGCCATTTATGATCCAGATTATTACTCATCTCTTTTTGAAGATGGTCAAGACAATAGATGTTTGCGAGAGGTATAGGATATGAATCTTGCATGTCACCCCTTTTCAGTGCAACTGGTCCTGAAATGATATCTTCCAAATTGGGAAGAGGATAGTGATTGGCTACTTCTGTCCTTGATACAAATTAATTGAGCCCAGAACTTGAGGCTTTTTAAATAATAATAATAATAATGATGATAATAAAAGATTAGAAAACAATCCTTTTCTTCCTTTATATACCATCTGAAATGTCTGCATAGTTGTTTGTTCCTCTTTCAAACACCCGGTGTCTATTTTATCCAAGTACATGTTTGCACATATTAACAAAAAATAAAAACACCTATGCACTTGTTCCTTTGTTTCTTTTCAATAAGTAATTCCACAAGGGCACCAAATGGTGTCGCCCATATTCCATATTACCTGTAACTGTCTTCTTCGGTGCAACATCTAAAACATTTTATTCCACCTGCAACCTTTTGTTTCATAGCTTGCAAGTAACATGTTTGTGTTTTTTGGTTTCATCCAACTTGCAAGTTTGCTTCTCATTCATTTGGGGGAATGACTATTTATCAAGCAACTTTTTTAGTTCTGTTTTTTTTTTTTTTTTTCTCTCCTTGGTAGGATCAAAATCTTGCTATAGGAGGGAATGGCTCTACTTCTACAATTGGTGCCTTGCAGTTGAAGATGTCCAGTGGCAGAACTTTTCAGGTTGTAGATGTAAGCATCAATTGATATATCTAATCTTCTGCTGATTAATAGTGACATCACCATGTGGGATTGTGTTTTAATTGTGATTAGAAGCTTAGATGACTGCCCATGGTCAATATTTTGTGGGAAAAGTAGTTTTGAAAAATATTGAATTGGGATTAAGACTTTGTTGTTTTTTTTATTGCTCTTGTTGATAATCTTCTCTTGGGTGCCATGATTCTTGATCTCTATTCACTTTTCCAGTTGTTGGAAGTTTAAGTCTATGCATAGTTTGTGTAAACCTTGACACTGCTATGCTTGGAATTGTAGTTACTATCTACCCAAAATTTGAAGCAATTACTTCCATGTCATTCGTCAAATGTACCTTAGATATCAGCATATTAGAATGTAGTCTGGGCTATGATTCTCTGCATGAATTTCATATTGTCTGGCTAGTATGCCTCTAACTAGTTCTAAACCTTGCAGGCAGAGAATGCAGAACAGAATCCTCAAACTGTTTAGATTACACCATGGCATTGGTAAAAAATCATGCTTGAAATTTAAGGCGGATGGACTAGTTGTTTTTGAGGTTAGTTCCCCCGATGCAGCCAATTGTGAATAGTATGATGAGAATTGTACAGATTTTGGTTCCGGCCATTTTGCTCCCAAGAAGATGTATACTAACAAAGTTTAGAGAACCGCAATTATGGTATGTAAGGCAAGGGGTATGATATCATCAGAGTCTTCCTTTTTGAGCAACACCTGAGTACATTATGCAGCACTTAGGCGAAGAGGGTAAATGTGTGAGATTTGACAATGCCTTTGGATCGGGATTTAAGCCCGTACAAATTTAGCTGGTGGGGTTTGGCCCGGTGATTGGACGAGCTATTTCTAGGTTCAATTGGCAGTGCTGAAGAGTTTGAAGACGATGGATTGATTGGCTTATGAAATAGTTTGGTTAGCTCTAGAGAATGCCAAGAGAAATGTCAAATTTTTTTCTCTATATTTATTATTATTATTATTATTATTTTGTGGGTTGGTTTGTTCTGACTGTTGGACTCGTTTTCGCGTCAACGAAGATTATTGGGCAAAGCGCCTACTCGGTACTCTTTAATTTATATTGTAATATATATATATATATGTACGTACGGAGAGAGCGAGAGAGAGAGAGAGAGGGAGGGAGGGAGAGATATATTGGGGATTTGCTAATTTGGTCACATTAGACCTTGTTATTCCTCTAGACAATGAGCATAATTGGCTTCGCGTCTTTTTTCGTTGGTTCCGCGCTCATGATCGTTGTCACCCGGCCGCGGAAGGCATCACGGAGAACCGGAGGAATTGAGGATGCCCGTGCCCGTGTATTTTCTAAAAAAGTTAAAAACTTTTTAAAAACAAAGGATAGAAGTCACATGAAAAAGGCCTTCTTGGGGTAAGGTTTTTTTCTTTTTTTAACACTTCTTTTGGAAGAAGTCCAATGAGGTAATAAAATGTCCTCTTAATTCCAAAGATATTAATTTGACTCGTTCGGGGAACTTTTCTGTTTTTGGGTCCCTTTTTTTTAATTAAAATAATTAAAAAATAGCAAAGTTCATTTCATGTCAGGGCTGTCCTCTCAGTTTGAGTAATAATTAATTATAGCGTTGGGTACGTGATTTAGTGAAGATTCTGAAAATAAAATATTTGCTCCGCGCAACCCAAATGATCGTCCTTCCTGATGAGGCTTTGGTGTGGGGGTAGATAATTGCCACCCAAAAAACCCGTAAATCTTTTATTTTTTCAATCACTGCTCCAATCGCAGCCACGTCATTCCTCATGACCATCTATCGTTCCCTCTAATGACTAAACAATATTTTTCTTAAGAGTTTGGTGGTGTCTGGTGTTTAGTTTCAGAAGCTGATTTTACCTTTGAAGTTGGCACCCTGTTGGGAGGCATGGGGGCGCTTTCATGAACCCGGGAAGTTAAAGCTAACTTAATTTCATTTCTAACAATAGTGATGCCCTGGCCTGAGCCAAATAAGTTTTGAAGATCTAGGACACTTTGTTCCTCGGAATTTTTCGGATCACAGAATCCTATTGGCTATTGGTACATATAAACTAGTTCCCGTTAGGCAAAGTAAACCACCCCTCCAATCGGTTGAGACCAACAAATTCTGTGCAGCCAAGGACTCAACAAGCAAAACATTGTCAGTAAGTTCCCATCAGAAACGGTAACGGTCGTCACAAGGTTTTAATCTAATTTCAAAAAGGAATGAGTTGGGTAAAGTACCTAAAAACAGAGGAAAACAGCTGCCATTATCGCCTGCAGTAGGACCTTAAATATTCATCCTAAACCAAGAGATTCCCATCAGAACAAGATTTAAGCACATGGGCTTGGCTTGCTCAATCATCACTTCACAGTGATGATCTTGATTACAGATGCAGTTCCAACTCGGAGCAGTGCCACAACAGAATCTCCATTCTTACATAGGCCCTTTGCTTTGCCATGCTGAATGGCAAAATCCAAGGCTTCTTCTGTTGTCTCCGCATGAGAGGCCTTGGCAGATCCCGCATACAAAACGGGCACCAAACCACGAAAGATAAGACTATGCCTTGCAGGAGCTTCATCACTGCATGACCAGTCAAATGAATTGGTCTTAATCTCAGGAACAACTACAGATAATATTGGCATGCCAGGCCGGTACTTAGCCACAAGTTTTGCGGTGCTTCCTCCCCTGGTTAGCACCAATATAAAAGCTGCTTTTGCCGAATTGGCTGTCCTGACAGCAGAAGAGGCAAGGCTCTCCAGTGGGCTCATTGGCACAGGTGAATGTTGCATAATTCTCTTAAAGACATCTCCATAATCAAGTGTGCTTTCTGCTTCTACACATATTTTGGCCATGGTCCGAACAGCAAGTTCTGGGTATGCTCCAGCTGCTGTCTCTCCACTCAGCATCACACAGTCAGTACCATCAAGAACTGCATTGGCAACATCTGTAGCTTCCGCTCGGGTTGGTCGTGGAGATTTGATCATGGACTCCAACATCTGGGTTGCAGTGACGACAGGTTTTCCTTGGATGTTGCATTTGTAGATCATCACTTTCTGAGCCAGGAAAATTTTCTCAATTGGAATTTCCATTCCCAGGTCACCTCGTGCCACCATAAATGCATCTGTATTTGCTAAGATATCATCAAAATTTGCCACTCCTTCCTGATTTTCAACCTGCCATGCATTTAAAATGAAGCAAATTAATACAAAAATGAAAAAACTAGCAACTGCCACTTATGCAAATTGCTTGGCCATAATTGATACGTGATATTTGCTTAAAACACCAAGCACATGGTAACATGAAACAGCTCCGCAGGATTCCTGACATGGACTCTGACTTCAAACCAGCTTTCCAGTTCACCATCAAGTCATTCTCAATTGCAAAAACTTTGCAACCACCATATTGAAGTCAGTCATTACAATGCTTACTTTATAACTTGTCACACCAAGTAAGTGAATGATGCTTTAATGCTGTAAAAATACCTTCGACATGAGAAGGATACTTTTGGAGTGCTCTCCAAGCAACTTTCGCACCTCCACAAGGTCCGAGCCCTTTCTAACAAAAGAAAGAGCAATCATGTCAATTTGATTGGGAACCCCCCAGCCCATAATATCTTCCTTGTCTTTCTCTGTCAGAGTTGGCAAATCCACTATTACTCCAGGAAGATTAACATTCTTCCTCTCACCAAGAACTGCAGAGTTCTCACATAGACATCGAACCAAACCTGCCTGCTTGTCACAGGATAGAACAGTAAATGAAATTGTGCCATCTGCACAAAGTATTACACTCCCAGGCTTGACATCCTCAGCCAACTTTTTGTAACTCATGCAAATAATATTTTCATCACCCTTAATGCTATAGTCAGTAGATATGGTAATTTCTTGACCCTGTTTTATCTGGATGGGCTTTGCATCCTTTAAGAATCCAGTGCGAATCTCTGGTCCCTGTGACAGTACATACCAAAAGAGAAACCAAAGAATCAAACACAATATTTTTTCAATTCCGGTACCAAGAGCCTCACTTGGAATTATCAAACACTTCCTACTAACCAGCTTGAGTTGTAAATGAAAGAACTTGCAAGAGAAACATAAAGAGGGCTCCATGAAATAATCCCTTATAATTCCCACATCGGTTTGTTTCAATGAAGTTGCACAAAACATAGTGTTGTTTAATGATAAGTACATGTATAAAGTTAAAGGAAACATCTCGAGAAAGTAAACAAGACAAATAAAGAGAAAGAAAATTTCTCAAAAAAAAAGAAAGATTTTATAACCATGGCAGAAATTTTTGCCTCAATAGCTTGGTCCAAAAAAAGTGCAGGCATTTGACTAGCATATTGAAAAAACACAATCAAAACAGAAGAGTAGCAATGGATGACAAGCTAAATTATAGGATGGGTAATAAATAGGAGGAGAGGAGATTACTTGATAGAACATAAAGGTTGCAGCAAAACAAAAAAAGCCAAAAAATAATTAAAAGAATCATCCGCCATGTTTTGTGGGGTAACGAAATAGAAAGGAATGACCTTTCTGCATATATATATAAGAGTGTAAAATAATAATAATAATAAAGAAAATTACAAACTAGGAGAGAGGTGTGCAGGAACAACATAAATAACGATAGAGTCTGTGTGTGGTATAAGTAGAAAGACCTAGAGAGAGAGAGAGAGAGAGAGAGAGAGAGAGAGGACGGACAGAAAGATGAAAAAAAAAGTGATCAAAGGAGGTAAGACTAAGAAGCAGAGAAACATAGATAGCACCGAGTGCGCGGAATTGCATTTTACTAATAAAAGAGGGAGAGGGCAGGGATAGCAGCAGCAGCAGCAGTAGTAATATCAGTAACAGAAGAGAGGAAACAAAGTGAATCAAAACAAAATAAGAAGAGGGCCACGCCCAAAAGACCAAAATTCAGGATCAGGATGGGATCCAAGGTCGATAGATCATCAATCAACAAAATAATAATAATAATAATAATAATAATAATAATAATAATAGCAGAAATGAAGAGAAAACATAAATGCCCAGATGAACGGAAAAGGAATCAATAACAATTAACAATTAACAATTAAAGGAGAGGGAGGGGGTAGGATAAGGTCGTGGTGGGCCTTGCCTTGGTGTCCAGCATGACGGCGCAGAGAATACCGGTGTTGAGCATGGCGGAACGGAGGTTGTTGAGGGTCTCCTGGTGGTACTCATGGGACCCATGCGAGAAGTTGAAGCGGGCGACGTTCATGCCCGCCCTCAACAGTTTTTCCAGCATCGGCACTGATCTTGATGCGGGTCCCAGCGTGCAAACTATCTTCGTCTTCGCCCTTTCCCCGATGCCATTGCCCTCGCCGTTGTTCATCATTTCCCCACCTCTATTCCCTCGCCTTTTCCTTTCTTTCTTTTGTCTCTGTGTCCAAATAATAATAATAATAATAATAATAATAATAATAATAAGCAAACAAAGAAACAAATAGATAGCGCACCCGGAAAAGGATGAGAGGATACGAAGGAGGAGGAGGAGGAGGAAGGGAAGAAGGGAATCAGAAAGGGAATGGATTATTTATTAGTTTGATGATTTTGCAAACGAATTTGCTTCTTAATCGATTAAATCAAAATCAAAATCAAAATCAAAATCAGATTCAGATATTATATTACTTAAATGACTGACTTGATCGGCAGCAAGAAGTAACGAGAGATCCAAAAAAGCAACGATCTGCGCAGCTGCCTCGCCTCCGCCCCCTTGCGCCCTGGGCTGTTTGTTTATCTATTGATTGATTGATTTATTTATTTATTAATTCTGGGCTTCAATTTAACTAATTATTTATTAATAATTATAAAATAAATAAATAGCTCAGCTAAAGCAAGGGCCCATGTAACGGAATTATTAATTTTTCCTAAAAAGTAATTTATCATAAGATTATAATTTGCAGTACTCATATAAAGATCAAGTCGTACATAAATACCTACTCGTTGCTTTAATGCCTCCGTCACACCCAACTCCCCAAGCCAAGCCAAGAGGTGGGGACATCTGTGACATCAGATGGTGATCGGTTGCACATTACTTATATTACTTGGGAATTCCCATTTTCGTTTGAATGAATAAAAAAAAAAAAAACGCAGAATGATAATAATTTTCACCGTCCATAGTGCCAATGCACGACGCCCCCTGTGCAACACCACCCCCCACCCACCCAAATACATGCCAGTCCGTTGTTGTTTTATCTTTTCTTTTATTTTTTTCACCGTCCAGGCGAATTGTTGGGACATTTTACCTTTCTCGTACTCTAAAATCTAAGGAAACGAAAAAATATGTAGAGACCTCTTAAATGAAGAAAGAGTTGGCAGTGACTCTGCTACTTGGCTAATGGTACGGAGAACTTTTCTTTATACTCCGATATTTTTTCAAAAAGATTATGAATTCCGATCGGCCTGGTGTTTATTAGCCACTAAAAGAAAAGAAAAGGAGAATCCAGCCCCCATAATCTTCAAACACCACTCCCCCCCCCCCCCCCCCACCCCGCCTCGCGGCGGCTACTCATTCTAGAATGTTTGATCCTATTAGAGTAGAGAGAGAGAGAGAGAGGAGCCAAACTACTTTGTGGTCAACGCCGTTGCCGGCCAGCATTTGACATGCAAGGCTTCCTACTCAGCAATTGATTAATAAATAAATTCACAAAAACCGATGCTTTTAAAATGCCCTTGGCATTCTAATAATCTCCAGTCCTCCCCTCGGGTTGGTTCAACTCAAATGCAATCTGATACACCGCTAAATGTACACAAAAGTAGAGTTAGCAGCGCACCCAAATAATCATAAAAGATTTTATATATTATATTTATAAACATTTTTATCAATTATTTTTGTGTGTATCTAAATCTTTTCCTAAATTATTTATTAAATATCTCGTTCAAAGTAGAGTTTACCTACTCTAAGCCGATATGGATTATAACCCCCTCCCCTCTCCCACCCGTCAATTTACCATCGTAATTAAAGAAGCAAGAGATTAGTCACCCCCACCACCCTCCCCCCCCCCCCCCAAAAAAAAAAAAACAGAGAAAGAGAGAGAGAGAGAGAGAGGGGGGGGGGAGGGAAATGACAGGGCATTGTGCAAGGGTTAGACGCTCCCTCCAGAACTTCCAAACATTGAGGAACCAGGAAGCCACTCTCAATTAAAATTATGGCAGAAAAATATCTTCCAACTACATCTCCCAATCCCCAATTTGCGTACATTATCCAACGTTTGCTCATTTTGGGCAACTGGATGATGATCCCCCTCCCCACCCCAAAGTCCATGGGTTAACTTAGCCTAGGCAGTCGGCACCCTCCATTAAAAAAAAAAAAAAAAAAAAATCCATCCATCCTAAGCAAATTAAAGTTCATCATGCCCCTGTGGCTGTTCTCTGCTCATTCTGTCAAGTTTGTGTTCCAATTCCTGTCACGCAACATCCCCCCCCCCCCCCCAAATATCATCAGAACACCGCTGAGTGAAGCAGATTAACCGTACTGTACAATCAAATTTCAGCATTACCTGAAGCTTTTCTTCCAGGCAAAGAGCTGGTGTTAACAGCAATGCCACATACCTGGCTTGACAGATCAAAAAAGGAGTTAACAAGGAATTGTGGACGCACACACACGCATACACCCACACACGTGCAAGCAAAAACAGAGTCAGTCTTACTCGCAGCGGCTTGGCTCATCTACATCCATCACTTCATTTGTTAACCCACACCTAAGCTTGACCTGCAACACAACATGAATGAAACAGCACTTGTTACAACAGCCACTGAATCCATCCCTTCTTGTTTTAACTCCCATTCCACTCCAAAAAAAGATAAACATTGAATGCCATATGCCCAACTATGGGTTGGAGATTCTGGAGGAGGAAAGACACTTGTTCCCTTTCCCTTGGCAATACGAAAGCTGCATGTCTTGAGCTGTACACCTTGAGGACATAAATATAGTTATGCGTCATAACAACAATTACAATATATACCTTCATGCTTCTGTCAGGCCCATTCCAGCACCTGTCGCCACTTGAGAAGATCATCACTTGATAGGAATCTTCAAACTTGTCCCAGTGACTATTTACCGCAAGACAACAATAAGTAAAGTTCTCTGTTAGCTAATGGCGTTGAATATCAATGCATAAGAAAGAAAAGGGTGCATGGTGAGAAGCACACATCCTTGGATACTTCAAGACGTGAATGTGAAAAGAATAATAACAATAGTTACAAATGCTCACTTCAGAATAGGCAAAACTGTAGTGAAAAATTGACTAATCATGACATATAGGACATGAACCTCATCAAAATAATCTTATAGTCAAATTTAAAAATTACTTCAGACCGTTCCTGCAGGAACAAAATCTGAAATCTATCAATGTAGAGCTCCAGATGCAATAAACAGAGCTTAACTATCATGGATACCTACCCCAGACGAGTAGTTGCATGGCCCTCCAACTGGGAAGCTTGTTAAATGGACAGACCTTGTAAACATACCTAAAGCAGGAATTTCAAATGACATACCACAACCTCAAAAGGGGGACATAAAACCATGATGACAAAAAAAAAATCATGGATAGATTCCTCACTTATTCTGTTTGCTCTCAAAACACCGGTTGTAGAATGAGTAGAACTCCTTATCTTTTCCTGTGGTATCAAACTGTGTCGTCAGAAAATGGAAAAGGGATAGTGCAATGGGACACAGATATAACACTTTCTAAAACTAACCAAAATCATGGTTTAGCTTTTGTGTCAAACTTGATATTCTTGACTGTAACTTAGACAACTTGGTGCTCGACTCCTCGTATTCCTTGTGCACTCGAGCAGCATCTAAAGAAGCCAAAAGGAACAGATAACCTGACTTTCAGCACATGTATTGTACATTTGAATTATCAATGGTCACACATAGCTTGTTGATGCACCTGTTATGTCCACTGGGGTCTGGAACAAATTAACAGCTTTTAGGATTTTCTGAACAGTTTGTTGTATCTTCTCCAACCATGATGGGTTACGTGGAGAGGTTGCATCTAGCAAAGTAGACAACTTAGGGAACTTAGAACCACAACAAGCCAATGAAAACCAGGCTCAATTATGGACCAAAACCATCCTCAGATAAGTGAGTTAAAGGAGGAAAAACAATTTATCTGGAAAGGTACTGGGAACAGGGAGTTTCAAACCTAGTAAATCAAAGTCATCATCAGAAGCAGGTTTGTATGAAGGAGCGGCTTCATCATGAATGTCATAACTTTCATCTGTGTCATCTTCCACATCCACATCATATTTTCCAGTTTCGTCATCAGTGTCTGAAGCATAGCCGTCATATTCCTCATCATGCATATCCTGTGGCATGTCACCATGGTCTTCCTGGTCCATTTCCCTGGCACTGCTAGGACCCTCACTTTCCTCAGTATTTCCTGTCCAACGAGATGCAACAAGACGGCCAACTCTTCCTTTGACAATCCTTCTGTAGACTCAGATATATCACCATCCTGCAAGTATAATACAGAGCAAGCTTCAAAAAGGTAGGAATCAGAAACTCAGGAAGATTATTAGGTGTTAACCTGTAACTAAATCAGTAACTCAGACCCCATGAACACAAACTTCACAAACATTTTGAAAATCCAGACAAATAAACTTTTCAGAAGCTGGAAAGAAATATCAGCACCCTGACCCCCAATTTCTGAGATTCTATATCCTAATCTTCAGTAAGATTAGGAAAAGCATTACCACTTTTGCTGCTTGACCATGAGACACCTCACTTCCAGCATCATCACCAGTCTCAGATGCAACCACAGAGTCATCCTCGCTTTTTGGTGACACAGAATCCTTTTCTTCTGATGCATGCTATAAGGAACAAGAAAGAAGATGACAGATCTAAGCTATTACAGCAATAAGATGAAACCAAGACTGTGAATTTTTGTTATCATCCATATCCTGTCACCTGCTCCTCTCCAGTAATTTTGGACCCTTCCAACTTGGAAGAATCATCACCTGCTTCAGCTACAGGATCAACATGCTCCATTGTCATATCCTATCAGAAGAGGAAAACAAATTTACTTTAGCTACATCTTGAGTTACCTATGAACAGATGCATGTCTTTGAATCTACCTGCTAACGAAATTTGCAGGAATGATCTGTCAGTGAATAAGAGCAAATCCATTTTGCAAGAAAGAGAGAATACTTTCAGATTATGGTCCTGTAATTTAAAAAAAAAAAAAAGAAGAGGTCTCCAAAAGTGATGCTTTCAACAAATTTTAGAAGCGATGTTGAAAATCTATGCTTCTTACACTCTGACATAAAAAATCTTATGCACACCCATATGCAAAATGAAAAAAAAAATTGGAAAAATCATCCAAGATTTATCATTTGTCTGCAGCACAATGAAAGATATTATAAATGTTCATGTTATAACAGCAAACAACTTTTAAGTTAACCTGATGTTGAGGGGAATTGTCAAGAACACCAATTTTATCATCGTCCATGTTTTCCACCGTTTTGTCTTGACTTTCAGTATTATCATCTGTCAGTCCATTTTCTTGCCTAGATTCATTTTCAAATTCAGTATTTTGTCTATTAGTTTTTTCTTCAGCTTCTTTTCTTTCCTTTTCTTCCTTTTCTTTCTGCAGGCGTTCCTTCTCTTCTGCCTTCTCTATCTGCTCTTTACGCTCTACATGAGGTAAACCAGAAAAATACCCACATGAGATTTGTTTTGAGTCATCAAACCTCCAAGAATATATATGCATGCAGGAACATTTTAATGCATATTTAGTGAGCTGAATATATAGTTTGATCATGTTCACATCTTTAGAAAAACATATGGAGAGAGAGAGTATACAGGATTCAAAGATGTAGCTCACAAAGATGAGATAGGAACCAGAGTGATAATGATATTAGCTGAACAAAATGGAACATAGGTAAAGGCAGGACAGACCGGAGGTAAAAGTCATACCTTTAAGTTGCTGAACAAGTCCTTTCAGTATCTTCTCCTCATCTTTGAGCTTCAACAGTTCGGCCTCATCTTTGGCAACAGCTGGTTTTGCTTGTTCAACTTCCTGCTTTCTCAAAGCAACACCCTCCTTATACATAGCAATCCTTTCCTCAACTTACGTTTGGCTACTTTCCCAGCTTCCCAGCATGTATTTGGGCACTTAACTTGACCATCATACTCGTCACTCCCATCACAGCAATCTGGCACATTCAGTAAGTAGAGATTAAAACACAAACACTTGTGCTGATCAAGCATAAGGAAGCAGAATGGAAAGTTCAGACACAATAGAAATTCAAGGAAAATGTTAGAGCTTGTCATTTTTGAGTCCTTGAAGCATGTCAAGGAAGACCTGTATTCTTATGCATTCAAAATTTGAATGGAAGATGACAAGTGAAACACTACCTATTGTAAACTACATAAAAGAAGAATCTAACCCTTGACCGTTTTCATAGTACCCAGCTACGAGTAGCCTCAACTTGTAAAAGTGCAGAAGGGTTAATAATTCTCAAAACCATAGATGAACTGATCTTGCAAACTGAGATAAAACTAAACTGTACAGGTTCCTTTCACAACACAATCTCTGGATCACTAACATTCCAGCATTCCATGGTTATGTAGATCTCTTAAGGAACCCAGCTGCTGGAAAGCTAAGCAAATTGACCCTTGGGGATGCAGAAGTATGCAATGTGAATTTGATAACATAGAGCTGGAAAGAAACAGAAAGGATATCATACCACAAATACCATCATTAACTCTTGAGGAAAATATCATAACAGGAGTGTGCCCTGCATTTTGACAGTAGAATTTTCCTCCAGGGCATGCTGATGTACCTATACTTACAAGATATATTGTCAAAACAGAACAAAAACAAGATTAAATTGGAATTAGTCCTTCAAAAGGGAAAGACGACTCCTTCCACGGTAACTAAAAGTCAAGCATTGTTTGAAGAGAGGGGGGGGGGGAAGAGAAAAGGGATAACTCGCTAAACAATGAAATAAAAATGATGAATAGAAAAAATTGACGCAAAGTTTTAGAAGAGGATAGCTGAAAATTTTCAAAACAAATGCAAAGGCCAAGTAAAAGGGGCTCAGGCAATGACAAACACTGATAGAGTTGATATTGAGACCATAAACCCCATTGCAGCAAAATCGGGGGTGGTGCAACAAAGAAGGATAATAAGCCCCGATTACAATGTTGGTAGCTGACAGTAATAAGGCTTAGCAAAACTATAGAACAAAAAAAAAAAAAAAAAAAAAAAAAAAACAAAAAGAAGCTTCGAGGGCGGCAGAAATGGGGGAACAACAGCATTAAAAAGGCAGAAGGGGACATTACCAGGCTCATCAGTGGCGTCAGGGCAATCACAGAAGTCATCGTTGAGCTGAGCTTTGGTGAATTTCTTCGATCCATCCTTGCATTTTATCATATCCGAAGACGAGATCTTGTAATAATCCTCATCTGAAAAAACATAAATCCCCAAACTTGCTCACAAATGTATATGTATCATATCCTACCATAAAGAAGATTTAAAAGTTTGGAAATTAAACAACAAAGAACTAAAAACACATATTTGAAGAAAAAAGGAAAGCGACAGAAAGACAAGCGGACAGACCTTGAGGAGGGATTCCAAGCAATGGGTGATTGGGAATGGCTGATCTCACGAGGGGAGTCACAGACAAGAGACCCAAGAGAAAAGCCTGGCATATTATTAACAACAAAGTGTTCACTCTCATGTCTTGTTTCTGTTGGGATTGGTGAAAACAATAGAGACTCCGACACTAATAAGCGTACAATACAATTGTTTGATTAAATAGAGTCTATTAGCTCCCCCCTTCCCCCGACAACCCTTCCAAAATTTTCTCAGACAGCTACTTCCCACCAATCTCCGATCAAACAAAAGCGCAAATAAATCCAACACAAAAGGAGAGAGCGGGGACAGCGGCAGTATCAGAGTATTATTATTATTATGATTATTGTTATTATTATGGGGTCGGAATCCGATGCATCGGATCAAATACGATACAGTCAGGGTGAGCGAATGAAGATGGTATTGGGGCAGACGTGTTTGGGCCTTTGGCACCGGCGGCCGGCAGGGTAGGTGGGGTTTTGAATGATAATATAAAGATAATATTTCCTTTCTTATGGGAAAAAAGAAAAAAGTAAAAATAAGGAAAAAAAAAAGACAAAAGGCATTTTGTTTTCAATTTTAATTGCATAGGAAGGAATAGAAGGAGACCTCCCTCTTCCTGCTTTTATTTTATTTTTATTATTTTTTTGTTGTTGTTGTGGCTTTTTTTTTTTGGGTGGGCGGTTAAATAATTTTTTAATAAATAAATAAATAGAAATAATATCCATTTATCATAGTATGGATTCCTTTTTAATTAATTTACCGTACACAAAACCGGGTAGCACGAATTGAATTTTGATTTCCTAGCTACAAGCTAAAATCTTTTGAGGGAAAGAAAAGAAATGAATGCAACGACGTCGGATAGAGTAGCAGGTGGCACAAAGATATTTTTAATTAAAGAAACGTTAAAACCAAATAATAATAATAATAATAATAATAATAATCAACAAGGGATCTCTCTCTCCAGGCGCGAGATTCCCAAGTCTCCTCCCACTGCGCCCCCCCGCCACCCACCGGGCGCCCGGACAAGACAAGATTGTTTTCCCAGATTCCCCCCAAAAGGTAAAAACCAAACAAAAAAACCACGAAGGTAATCGTTACGTTATCCACAAAGTCAGATATAGTGTCAGAGAAGGGAGAAGGAGGGCGATCGAGAATGAGAGGAAGCAGTGGGTGCTTGGCTCTTCTAAGCCAGTCCTATCCTTCTTCTTATCTTTATTGCAAAGCCCCTTTGGCAAAAGACTTCACCCTGCACCACCAACGGCACATTTCTGCAGCAGCAGCATCTTCTTCTTCTTCTTGGTCTTGTACTGGTTGCAGGAGGAGGAGGAGGAGGAGGAAAAGCCATTTCCTCAGCCTCACTCCCTTCACTACTTACTATTCCTTCACCCTGAAAAATAAGAGTGACACCAACACCCCTAAGTTTGTTCCTTCCACTTCCGCTTTTGTGCTCGACAACTGTAATTCAACCCAACAGCCCACACCTCCCATAGACATAGAAAAAGACAAAGGCAAAGACAAGGACAAAGACCTCGTCGGCAGCATCATGCCCAAAATTGATAAAAGTGGCAGGTTTTGCAGCCCCAGAGCCGCCCGGGAGCTCTCCCTGTATGTATACATCTCTCTCTCTTTCACATGGGTTTGCGTTGGATTATAATTTTCCTTCAGTCATTTTATCGAACGAATAGAAGAATACCGAATTACTCCTGCCTTGTGCCTGTTTATTATAGTCTGGTTTTATGTTCCAAGCAAAATTTCCTTGGTTTTCATTTTTCTGGGGACTGCAAACTGGGACATTTGTTGTTCTTTACCTGTCTTTTGCATCAAATTTGTCAACAACTAACTAGAAAGACGCTGATCAAAATTCTTCTTGTATTCTGTTCTTATTATTTCATGTTTCTCAAATGCATGTGGCAAATTGCAATTGTGAAGGTTGATCGTATACGCTGCTTGTTTAGAAGGGTCTGATCCGGTTAGACTGTTTGAGAAACGAATGAATGTGAGAAGAGGTAATGTCCCTTTCTTAGCCTTGCCCCAATTCTTGGCTATAGATTACAACTTACTTTGGAGACAAACAGCAAATCAACCTTACCAATTTCCTTCTTTGCTGTTCTCAAATCTAGAGCCTGGCTATCAGTTTGACAAAGAATCACTCCTGGAATATAATCACATGAGCTTTGGAGGACCACCTGTCATAACTGAGACAGCTGAAGAGGCAAAGGAGCTGCTGCATAGTGATGAAAAGGAGTCTGCAGTTGGTAGTTAATCTTGCCCTGAGAGCACTTTGTATTCCCACTCATCCGGCCATTGCCTTTTTTATTAGATGTGTCTATTCCATTCTGCTCACTATTTTCCTATTATGCAATTGCATCTGAATCTAATGGGGAAAAAGTCCTTGGAGAAATGATTTAAGTTAATTATACCATGCTAGAAAGACTTTTTTTTTTTTTGGGCGGGGTGGGGCTGGGGCTGGGGGTTGGGGCCTGATGCTGACAAATCTTACATCCACCACAGGACAATGTACAAGCATCCATGGACTAAAGTCGCAGCAGTCCTGATGTTTTTCACATTATTAAATTTCTCATCTTTGATATTTCTGTACCACTCACCTTCTTTCTGGCTTTCTGAATATATCTTTTTCCTTGTATTTCAGAAGCTGAAGTCCTTTCAGCACCTCCAAAGCTGGTATACAGCAAACTGATTTTGCGGCAAGTATCTAATTGTATTGTGTAAATGGAAAAAATTTGCACACACAAAAAAAAAAAAGTGTCCACATGCCCTCGCGCCCGCGCGCGCGCGTGTGTGTCTTTTTTTTTTTTTTTATCTCCCCTAACAGATGTTGAATTCAAATTTTTGTTTGCATTTCAATGGCTCGTGGCAGTTTCACAAGGAAGCTGTTGGTAGCAGTGGTGGATTACTGGGATAGCCATGTCCTTATTTTAGACAATGTTGCCCCTTCAGATTGGAAGGTGTGGTAAATGTACTTTTTACTGTGTGAGCTGCTTGTTCTCATTCCTTGTGCTGGCATTGGCTTCATTGTGGGTAGTCCTGTCTTCTGGACAGAGGAAATTTTTGGATGTGATAGTTTTCCCTTATGATATACTCCATAAACCTATCAGAGGATCACAGGACATTTTTGTCAGGTTATTTTGTCTGTTACCGGGATTCACTTGTCTCCAAATTCTTTGAGTTCTGAATTGTGTTGATTACTCTGTCTTAGAAACACTTTAGTTGAGTTGAGTGTTATTTTAATTCAATAATTGGCCATAAATGTAGAATGAGCCAGTTGGCAGAATTTTGGAGCTCTGCATCCTACATTTGGCTATGTCAGAGATTGCTGTTCTTGGAACACGCCACCAGATTGTAATCAATGAGGTAATTCCTTACTTTTTTCCATTCATCGGAATCAATTTTGCTTCAAATTCAATTGGGGTCAATTACATGAATCTTTTATCTGTATTATTATAAACTGAATTTGACGGAAGATGTAATTGTTCTAAATCTTTCTTAACAAAAAATTCTCAAGTCAAACTTTGGTCCTGACTAAGTGTCATTATGTTTCGATTGTGTTTTCTTCTCTTTTTGCATTTTGTTGTCTGAACGCATGCTGATGCTAGTTATTTGTGCATGTTTGTGCGCCAAGGCGGTGGATCTTGCTAAAAGGTTCTGTGATGGGTCAGCACCACGGGTGATCAATGGGTGTCTCAGAACATTTGTGAAGGGTCTCTTGGGAACAAGTTACGGCGTGAGTGAGGCTTCGGATACTAATCAGAGAGTAGAAGTATAAATGAAAAGACAACGACAGGCTTCTTCGCGCTCCTCAGATTGAGTAATGCAGCCTTGGGGCAGGCGGCAGATTATTAAGAAAACTACTTTAGTAGTTTGCTTTTCTTGGGTTAATCTTCAAACTATTGGATGGATAATTCACATGGACGTAAATATTTGTCATTGTTGTTGTGGTTCTGCTTGTGGTGGGGACTTGGGGAGAGAGAGAGAGAGAGAGAGAGAGAGAGGCTTGTGTTTTTCTTGTATGACAGTATTCTCGCAGATAAATCTTAGGGCGGCCGGGTTATAAAAATAATTTTCGGATTTGCATTTCTTTGTTTTTTTTTTTATGGGGGGAGGTATAATTTTAATAATGATGTTGTAAGTGTAACGTATTTGTATGACGGTGAAGGCCCAAAAGGTAAGAATGGGGGAGGGTGGAGTCCAGTCCAGCCCAGTTCAGTTGCAATGCAATATCTCAAACAAAGCAAAAATGGAACCTAAGGTTAAGGCTTAAGTGAGGTGTGGGAAGATCAAGATGAGGTTAGAAACCAGGAATAGTCGATATGTTGTTGATAATGATGGTTCAGAAAAGCAGTGCACTGTACTTTATAACATATGAGTGGACATGCCCAGACCCAAGATAGTTTGTGGGCCTCCCCCCAACCATTAAAACTCGTCCTTTTTTTTTTAGTGGGGACCAACCCAATTTATGTTAAAAAAAAAAAAAAAAGAACTCGTTCCAAATGGAGGCGTTAATTAGTTAATAATGACATTGTTTACTGGACTAAATCAGCAATTGAAATTGCGGTGTATGAGAAGTTCATTGCTTTCTCGGATTCAGTTTCTTCGTGTGACCCATCACATCTGATACTGATACTGCCTTCAGCCTTCCTTACAATGCATTTTTCCTCACCGTCGTTTATGAATTTATTTTACCAATTATCAACCAGTCCAGTGACCCAGAACTTCATCTTCTATTTCTCCCCCCCCCCACCCCCCGCGACCAAAAAAAAAAAAAAAAAAAAAAGAAAAGAAAAAATCTTAATTAACAAGCCGAGAGATGTCAATGGCTGGATCAACGGTTGCACAGATGAAAGGCTGGACCAGCAGTCAATATGTCATAAGATCAAAGTGCATTTTCCTTCCTGGCCCTAATTGGCTGCGATGATCGTCATGCAAATTCAGCAATCCATATTGCGCGACACACTTTATGTTGCTTAATTTACACTGCATTGTTTTGTTGTGCTTTTTTCTCGCTCGGATGTGAAAGCATGCATAAAATAATAATAGTAATAATAATAAATATTTTTTTTGTGGAGGGGAAAGAAATGTAGCGTAGGATGACGATGATAGGCAAGAAATAAGGGTAGGTAGAGTGGTTGCTGCTAAGTTTCTGGTAGGTCGTAGATGTTGGAGTGGTATACCATGTATATAGGAAAGTGATAATACACTTCACCGGACCAGAGGAGTGAAGAGAGAGGAGTGGGAACAACTGACAAAGAATAAGAAGGGGGAAAAACGACACGACGGAGAGGGTTTGATTTGCGCGGAAGAGAATTTGTCGAAAGAGAGAAAGAGAGATTGGTGGGGAAGGGGGGTGGATTCAAATGCGCGCACTAAAAGGAAAGCGCACTCCAAGCCACGCCACCTTTGTTTACTGACATATTAACGAAAATAGGCCACAACAATACAAAAGAAGAAACCATGCCCCTTTTGTGGGCCAATATCTCCCCTCCGCCATAGCCGAACACTAGCAATCCCACCATCTCTCCACATTCCTTCACCTCATCATTCCCACCAACGACTCTCTCTCACTCTCTCTCTCTCTCTCTCTCACACACACACAACTACACACAAACATTTGCTCCCACAAACTACACCTCTCATTCCCCTAATTTAAAGTACTTTTTGGGAGCGTTCTCTCTGTTTTCTTCATTTTTAGTAATTTGGGTTTTGGTTCAAATATTTGAAAAGGTTGTTTTAGTCATGGACTGCAGTTGGTGGTAATGAAAAAAGCGACCTCTTTTGTTGGTTTTTAGTTATCTGTTTTGGGTAAAAATAAAAAAAAAATTAAAATGGGAAATTGTTTGTGTAAAATGGAGCCTTGGGTTTACAGAGTCTCATCCAATGCAAAATCAGGTCAGTTGCCATTTTCTCTCCATTCTGCTTCCCCTTCTGCAATTTATCAAACTGAATCTGAGTCTTTTCTTAATTTAGAGGTAGGATTAGATTATCCTTTTTTCGTCCACCGTAATTGATTGCATCGAGTCGTTTGCTCGCGTGACGATGGTCACTGCCCTCATTTCCTCTGTCTCTGTTCTCTGCTTTTAAATGGCCTGCTAAACACATGCGTTATTTTTCTTTTCTTTTTTTTTTTCAGTTAATTTAGATTGTTCGTCGTTTCCAGGAAGATTGTGTTAGCGATATGATTTTGATTATATTTGATTTTATATGGAAATTGGGCTTTCTTTTAATGTTTTTTTTTTCATTGAATTCTAATTTCAATAGATTGTTCTGTTTCTCACCTCTGGTAAATCTAATAGCATAGTAAAACTTGAAATATTTGTTTATTAGATAGTTTATTGGGATCTTTCTCTCTGGAGAATCTTCATTTCTTCTGAAGAACTCTAGAAAAGTTTTATACAATTACATAACACAGTAATATGTGGCTTCTTTTAACTTTTTATCTTCTTCCCACTTTTAAAGGTGCTAAGAGCTTTCTACTTCCTTTCTCTCGTGGAAAGTGACATTACGGGTGGGCCGATGCTTATCTTGGCTGTATTTCAACGTTCTCCCGCCCCTCTCTCCACGAAATTAGCTTACTTGTATACTTTCAACTTTAAACTTTTCCATTTGTTCCTCTAGCTAGTACGGTTTACACTTTTTGGGGGTGTCCTTGAAATAAAAACGAGGTGGGTTAGGGTGGCCCGGGGGGGGGGGGGGGGGGGGGGGCAGAAATGTTACCCTTCAAGCCGTGAGAGTGAGTTCGGTTATTTTTGGGTGATGCTTGTCAAATTCATTGTACCTTCTTGATGCTAAACTTTTTGGATTCCTTGGTCGTCGTCACATCGCATGAATCTTTATTAAAGCAATGAAGCTTTATTAAAGTACGAGAAACAAGTCCAATCAGACTGATTTCGGTGCTTTCCTTGTTTTTTTGTTTTTATTACCTAAGCACAATTATCTTTTGACTCTTAGAAGATTTTGCGTCTCTTCGCGTCATTGTTGAAGATTTTATCTCTTCATGTCAGCGTGTAATTTCAATTTGGGCACTGAGTCTGGTTCGCACGGTTATTATCTATCTTTACAGTATTAATTGTCTCTATTTGCTACATTCTTGTGAAGTTGACTTATGGACATCGTTTAAACTTTAAAACACGATATACTAAATGTCGTTGTGTGTTAAGAATCTCCAAAAGGCCAAAGTCCATTGGGGAGACCTGCAGGGAAGGATGACAAAAGGATGCCATCAAATCCCGAAGAAGTAGAAGACCTACGTCGCGATTCAGCTGCAAATCCATTGATTGCATTTACTTACGATGAGCTTAAAGTAATTACTGGAAACTTTAGGCAGGATCACGTCTTAGGTGGAGGAGGATTTGGAAGTGTTTATAAAGGTTTCATCACTGAGGATCTGAGGCAAGTGCTCCAGCCCATTCCAGTTGCTGTCAAGGTTCATGATGGTGATAACAGCTATCAGGGCCACAGAGAATGGCTGGTAATCTTAATGCCTATTCTATTTTGTTCCTGCAAGATGACACCTTTATCAATATGGTCTGTCATTGTCATTTCATGTATAAATATTTCTACTCTACATGAATTTGACTTGGTTTTGAGGGCCTTAGGCAGAAGTCATATTTCTGGGGCAGCTTTCCCATCCAAACTTGGTAAAATTGATCGGGTACTGCTGTGAAGATGAACATCGGGTTTTGATATATGAGTACATGTCTCGGGGTAGCGTGGAAAACAATCTATTCTCGAGTAAGTATGTGCCTGGCACCTTTCTTCCTGAAACATTTGGAATGTATTAGAATCATAGAAAGCCTACTTGATCATAACTCTTAAGTTATAAATGGTAAAACAACAATATGCAATTCTTTAATTCCTCATATTACTGCTTTTAACATTCATTTCATCCATCTCCAATGTTTCTTTGGCAACACCATCCCTAGAAGCCGCCATCTTAATGTAGTAAATTCAGTGTGGTCACCTTGTAGCTAGAAATTAATGTTGCCATCTCAAGCTCATTGGTTCCAGAGAACTTTATTTTGCATTAGAAAGCAATTAGAAGAAAGTGATTGCTGAACTACTAGAATGATCTCTAGAGCCCCGTGTTAGGCATTAGTTTTAAGGATTGTAAAGGTGACAAGAAACGAATCATAAAATGAGACATAGAATTGAATGAGATTTGTCAGAAGCCGGAGTTATTGCTTTCGGCCAGGACTGGCTCTGTGAACTCTAGATACTGTTGGAAAGGCACTTGGAGGTTGTTCTATGCCGATCATTGACATTGCTCTATACCACAAATTCACCCTCTACCATATGTATCAGGTGTAACCAAATTTACCAAACTTGGAGAAGCTTACTCGAGATACAACTGCTTTTTGCTCTTTTCCTCCGTTTCCTTTCGATTTTCCCTTTTGGGATATATAAACATGTGCATGTTTTTGGCTTTGTTGCAGGAGTGTTGCTTCCCCTTCCGTGGTCTACTAGAATGAAGATTGCATTCGGTGCAGCAAAAGGACTTGCCTTTCTCCACGAAGCTGAAAAACCTGTCATCTATAGAGATTTTAAGACATCTAATATTCTGTTAGACCTGGTTAGTTCAGTGAAAGATTATACATCTGATTATTTGAATTCCTTTTCTTAAATTTCAGAAAACATAGGTAGAAAGCTCATTCCCTTTTAATAGTATTAATAGTAATAGTGCGATACCTGTAGAGAAATAATTGTCAAGATAGCTATTCCCTAGGCATACGACGCATAGCCAGTTGTATCTATTACATAGGGACAACCAAAATTTTCATACAAGTTGAAGATCAGTTCAGATAGCATTATGGTTTAGACAGAATTGTCGAGCATGAACCTTCATCAATTTAAAAACGCTCCTCTTGATGAGAGACAAAAATCTGTGCCTGTTAGATGCAAAATCCCTACTTAGAATGTTAAAAGCGCATATCCTTTACAATGTCAGCAAAATCCCTACTTCTTACACAGTATCTTATTGTACCTTCATGCCTGTGTTAACAGGAATACAATGCCAAACTCTCTGACTTCGGCCTGGCAAAAGATGGACCCATGGGAGACAAGACTCATGTTTCCACGCGAATTATGGGAACCTATGGGTATGCAGCACCTGAATATATAATGACAGGTGGGTTTTTCACAATACTCCACATGTACGTTTGTGATGCTGCACACAAATAAATATAAGATTTCAATGGAAATAGCTGTTGGCGAGGCATTTGACATTATACAAATAAATTATTTGAGCTAACAGTGTCATCGTCATTTGGCATGAAGCATGTAAGCTACAACTATGGTTTGGTGCAGGCCATCTGACACCAAGAAGTGATGTATACAGCTTTGGGGTTGTTCTTCTGGAGCTTCTTACAGGAAGAAAGTCGTTAGACAAATCGAGGCCAGCAAGAGAGCAGAACCTAGCAGATTGGGCACTGCCTTTGCTTAAAGAGAAAAAGAAACTGCTGAACATAGTTGATCCAAGACTAGACGGAGACTATCCGATCAAGGGGGTCCACAAAGCGGCAATGCTAGCGTTCCATTGCCTGAATAGAAATCCGAAAGCAAGGCCTCTAATGCGAGACATAGTGGACTCACTGGAGCCTCTGCAGGAGCAGCTCTCTTCTGATTCTGTAGTAGACCTTTCAGCTGCAAATGGGAAGACTACGTTTACAGTTTACTGTGAGTAATGGCATTGGCACAGCACACCAGAACCAGGCGGCTGGCTTTAAAAAAGGACAGAGATTTATTGTGACTTGCTGACCCCCGTTGGCCATTGGCTTCTTCTCTTGTAATTTGTTCAGCTCTGTGCTTCTTCCGTCTAAAAGAATGAGCTTTGTTTTTTTCTCTTTTTTTTTAGTAATATTAGTAATATTAGTAACAGTAACAATTATGCTCCATCACATCAATTCCAAATTTGGCTACTTCGGCCAAAAGTGAGATTACGCGCGCGCGTACGTGCGTGTGTATTCCTACGCACAGAAGGATTGCCGTAACAAGGAACATTAATTTCAGTTGCAATTGGCGTTAGTAGGAAATTAGGCACGAAGGACTATGTCATTCGATAAAGCATAGAGTCATAAGTCAAAGAGCTGTTATGACAGAAAATCGACCCAATTTGTGCTCAAGTGATTCATGATTTTGTCCTCTTTTTTTTTTAGAAAAAAAGAGGGGCTGTTACAGCAGTTTGTTTGAGAACTATGTGTTTACAAATACCATAGTATTTATTATCAGCAGGTCCTCCTTTCGTCAAGACGCCACGAGTTCACTCATAGGTGAGGTTCTTCCATTCCAGTTGCAGGAATCTAGACTAGTAAGTATAGTGCTCCAAAAGGAGAGAGAGAAGTAAAAGAGCGGGCGGAAAGATGGGACCCAACTTTTAGAACCCCAGTTACAATAATTACATCCGCCGGCTAACTACTGACTACTGTCTACGGACTTCGGAGAGAGGGAGCCCAGACCCAACGCCCCGAAAGCCTTTCAACTTCGAGAAGTAGGTTATCTTTTTTCATTCATTAACGGTAGTGTTACGTGAGAGAAAGTACTATATTATATTTATAACGAGAGTATCAATTTTTTTTATATTCAATTTTACTTCTTAAATAGATAATTAAATTTATTTAATTTAACAACTATAATTAAAGTTCTAAAAAAATTTATAAAAATCTTTACAAATTTATATAATTAAGAGAATTCTAAAATAAAGTAAAATATTCTAAAATCTTAATAACTTCTTCATCTTTCAAGATTTTAGTAAATTTCTTTAGAACTTTTTAAGGTGTTTCATAGTCCTTTACCTAATTCTTTGATGTCATCGTCAAGTCCTCATTTTTTTTAAGTTATTATTGACATTATCGCATGTCTTCCTTATTCTTCTATATTGTTTTACTCTCGAATAATCCTTTTTATTTGATCAAGTATTGAGTATTTGGAGTTGCAATATATTTTCGAACAATCTATTCGCCAAACACTTCTCCGACCTCTTTGTCATAGGACTTTACCATAATCGGTGAAACTTTATTGAAAACTCTACATTTTATATCTTACTTGTCTTCTTTAAATAGTTTAAGTATACTTACGTAGAAGACTGAGTGGATTTTCAAGTTTTTGGACAGATTAAGTTTGTAAGAGACCTTACCAACTTTTCTGATGACTAAATAAGGTCGTTTATACTTCCTTATTAGACCCTTATAAACAAAACAGAAAGTTTTGAATTATTGGGGCAAGATTTTGACTATTACCTTATTTTCAATAGCAAATTCAACTTGTCATCTTCTCTTATTTGCCTATTTCTTCATCTTTTTAGCTACCTTGTCAAGGTAGGAACGAGTTATGTTGGCTTACTCCTTCTAAGACTTAGCTATTTTTAGGGCTCTTGGGCTTCTGATTGATGAATTTACATCAACATTACGAGGTGTTAAAGGTTGTTACCCAGTCACCAACTCAAAGGAACTCTTTATGGTTGCCTCGCTCTTTTGTAAATTATAAGAAAATTGAGTCACATCCAAAAGTTTTACCTAATCACATTGATTGGCACTTGTAAAGTGCCTAAGATAACATTTTAAAAAAGTATTCACCCTTTCAATTTGGGCGTCAGTTTGAAGATGAAAATTCATAGAGAAATGCAACTCGGTCCCCAATAGCCTGAACAATTCGTCCCACAGTTGGCTAGTAAAATAAGGATTATGATCAATTATGATGTGGCGTGGCAACCCCCAATACTTTGCCACATTTTTAAAAAATACTCGTGCTGCCTCTTCAGTTGTACAATCAATTAGGGTAGGGATAAAAGTCTCGTACTTTAAAAAAATGATCAACAACCACTATAATTGATTGTGACCCTTCTGACTTGGGTAATACAAAGATGAAATCCATAGTGATGGTCTCGTAAGACCTTTGAGGTATTGGTAATGGTTTTAATAAATTTTCAAGTAATCGGTGGTCAACCTTGTCATGTTGGTACATAAGACAAATTTTAACATACATTTCAACCTCATCCCTCAACTAAGGCTAATATCATATTATCTTTAATAATGCTTATGTCTTCTTCATGCTTAGGTAACCTACATATTTGATATCATGACACTTAGGGAATGTCTTATATTCCCCTATTTAGGCACATAAAGTCACCTACTTTAAGTGTAGATTAGGTTATCCTCAACCCAAAATTTTTATGTCCCCCTTTTGATAACAAGGTCGACAATTTGTCTAGTCATGAGATCATGCTTAAACACTTATCAAATTAGGGTTTTGTCAGTGCATGAACATAGCAGATAACATTTCTCCAGCCCTTTTATTGTGTTTTTTGAATGTGATGAATTGGATATGTATATTTTGTTTGCTTGTGGGAACTGTAATAAGAGATGAAGGGGGGCTCGCCTTGGAGAAAGTTGGCAAAGAGGGCTTGGGTCATGCTCCTAAAGTTGTTCTTAGCAAGGATATGACCATCATCGTGGACAATGGAAGGACCCAAGAAGCTGTAGACAAGAGAGTTGCACAAATTGGAAATCTTATTGAGGTTTGCATTCTCACTTCTTGTTTCTCATTTAAGACACAAGACATAAATGTGATTCTGATCGTGCGTTTCTCATTTAAATACAATGCAACTTGACTGCTGTTGCTAAACTGCTTGATCATGTGAACCCTGGCTGCAGAACAAGACTATGAAAAAGAAAAACTGAACCAAAGGATTGCAAAGCTCTCAGGTGGTGTTGCTGTAATACTGCTGAGTGGATTTCATATTACTTGCATAAATGGATGGGCAGAAGTGATGGCTTGTGATATCGTTTAATGAATTTGGAACATTTAAGGTTGGAGCAGAGACTGAGACAGAGCTCAAAGAAAAGAAACTGAGAGTTGAAGATGCACTTAATGCAGCAAAGGTAATGTGTCTCAAATCATTATTTTGCTGTCTCCTGTTCAGGATGACCTGCTGACAATATTGAAGTATTTGCAATTTATGAGGTTTCTTAGATAGCTGTTGAGGAAGGTATCATAGTTAGTGGTGGATACACCTTGTTGAGACTCGCTTCAAAGGTGGATGCCATTAAGGATGGCCTCGACAATGATGAAGAAAAGGTCATGTGTACATAATTGATTACTTTGGTGCTTATGAATGATCTGTACCTTTCAGTAACTGTTGGGATGCCTCTTTTGATTTGTCCCTCACACTGCTAGGAGGTGTGCTTGTGGTTCAATTCCTTTTGCCTGGTTGCAGGTTGGAGCAGACATTATAAAGAGATCACCGAGCTATCCACTGAAGTTAATTGCTAAGAATGCTGGTGTTAACGGAAGCATGGTTACTGAGAAGGTATGCAGATCTCCTCCCAAAGATGAGAATGCCTCTGGCCAGAATAGTGATGCAGGCGACTGATGTTGATGTTTCTTTTCTACAGGTGCTCCCCAGTGACAATCCTAGATCTGAATACAATGCAGCAACCGGAAATTATGAAGATCTGATGGCTACAAGGATCATTGACCCAACAAAGGCGAGTTATTGTGGAAATTTGCGTTGGTAGCCGAGAATAATATTTTGCGTTCTTGCTTGGTGGAATTTTAATGTTCCCTATTATTTTTGTTAGAGCAGGTGAATTGTTGTAGAAACTTAAAAACAAGTTGAATCTTGTTTCAGTCGGTAAGCGGAGAATAATATTTTTGATGTTGGAATTTTAATGTTGCGCATTATTTTTATTAGAGCAGGTGAATTGTTGTAGAAACTTAAAAACAAGTTGAATCTTGTTTCAGTTGGTAAGATATTGCCTGGAGCATCATGCATCATGAGTAGCGAACACTTTCTTCTTGATGTTCTGGTCGTGTAGTTGTTGAGATAAAAGGAGGCTGAACCAGTGCCTGCAGGAAACCCCATGTACAATCCAGGTATGTGTCTCTATTGTAACAGGATACGAGTCCCAGGGTCAGCCGAGCTGGAATTTTGATGGAGTGAGACCACAAATGACAAGGCACCCCCGCGACTCCCCCCTCCAAAAATCGTACATTTGTACTAGCGGGCCATAAATTTGGTGGGTTGATAAGATGGGGTTTGTGTTTTTCCATTTCAGTTTTGTCAATTCATTTGCCAAATGTTGGTGGGCATAGATTCTGGTTTGAACCATTTTCCGAGGTTTTTATCTTTACTACTCTTTTTTTTTTTTTTTTTTTTTTTTTCGGTTTCTCCTTCACCTTCTCCTGTCGCCCCCGTCTGATGAATGTTAAATTCTCAAAGTGTTGAAATTGTGGCTAGACGAGAGAAATTCTCCGTAGTCTGCGCAACGTCATCATCCCTTTAAATGACACGTCACCGCTCCCTATCTGTGTCATGACACAAAGTTTGTTGGGTTTTTGCAGTTTCGGTTAACACAATGAATCATAACAGTTTGAGGTGGAATTTCCGGATCTAATCCTACCAGAACCAGGATAATTTGCCGTTGCCATGAGGGACGCATCCGTTGTCTGCACAGATGACAATAGAACAATATATTGTCGGAACTTTAGCCGATTTTAACGCGAAGAGAAATGGAAGAAAAAGCAGGATATATCATGTTGAGGTAGGAGTGAAGGTCCAAGGCAGTGCATGGTAGTGTCATTAACTCATTCTTATCATTAATACGAGCACTCAAGAAAAGGTGACCGTGGTCCCAATCCAAGGCCACAACCGTACCAAACAAAGGCCAAAAGGAGGGGCGGGGGGGAGAGAGAGAGAGAGAGAGAGAGAGGGGCGGGGGAGAGGGAAAAGGGGGAAGAGGAAAGCAAAACCGAGCCAAACTATATGTTATGACGATAAATAATAATGGTAGTATAATATAGATATTATGGCATAATAATAGCAATTATTATTTTATATATGTATGTATGTATGTATTGTATTATATTATATTTGGATCCCATTTCATTCCCAAGCACATTCCATGCATGGATGGATCATTCATCAGGGGTTACAAGCAGTAAAGGAAGGGGAGGGGAACAAAGGCAAAGCAAGGCAGTATAAGTTTTCTATTTGGCGGTGGCGTCAAACTAAGCGTCCTGTTGGTTGGTTGGTTGGTTTGTTTGCTTGCTCGGTTGGTTATTTTCATTTGTAGTTCTCTCTTTTCTCTGTACAATATGTTTCAATCACTCCATATAATTGTATTAGTGTACAGAGGGAGGGAGGGAGGAGTGGGAGATGGCTAGACAGCCCATCTTGCCAAATGCAATGCCATAAAGATCTCAGTTCATCAATCAATCAATCAATCACAGTCTCTTTCTATATATATTAGGCTACTGATGCATGTTTGGAGTCCTTTGAAAAAGCCCCCCCCCCCCCCAAACATCTCCTCCTCCCCCTCTGTCTCTCTCTCTCTCTCTCTCTCTCCTTCTCCTTCACGCCGCCTCTGGCTGACCTTACCAACAAACACCTTGCACTCTCTTTGCGTTCTCTCTTTTTTTTTTTTCTATTAAAAGCTATGCATAAAATTTATTAAAGAAGATTAAAACGAGCAAGAATTAATTCATCCTCTTTAAGAGTTTTGTGCTTTTTGTCTATCCTACTTCACTTTGGTCTTTGGGCAACGACGATGCCTCAATAAGTCTCTCTCTCTCTCTCTCTCCGTTCCTCTCTCTCTATCCAATGCTGCCTGCCACCCTCTCTCTCCGTATCCGGTACGTTTGTTTGTCCCGTGTCTTTTCACCTTTTTACATTGTCCTCCACTACAATATTTGTAGCTGAATTGGGTTTCTCCTCTTTTGGCCTTCTGATCCATTTTGTCTTTCCAAGATCGAATTTTGTTTGATTTTTCCTAATCCCGGTTTCTGATGATCAAGATTCCGATTTTCTTGGATTCTTTTTGTTTGGGGATGGTGTAAATTAAAGAAAGAGGTTTTTGAATCTCTCTGATCACTCCGTTTAAAGTGATTTCTGGGGCCATCTGTTTTGAACCGAGTTCATGGTTAAAATTTCAAAATTATAAATTGCCGGTGTTAACTGATATTTAGATGTCTTTTTCTCTTGTACATATTTTTATCATTTAATTTCAAGGTGGATTTTTGCGATGATAGCTGCATTTCTCTCTCTCTTTCCCTCTCTGATAGCTGCAAACTTGGAAGAATTTGGGTTAATGGACAATTGCTGTGGGCAAATGTGGGTCTTTATTTGAATTAAAATTATGTACCCGTAATCAACTAGGAGTGAAAATAGCAATACTATGGCTGACGAGCTTTAGCACATTTAGTTCATTAATTATTTTATTGTTTTACATGTATTGTCCTCCTGAGTGGGTTCTTATAATTTAGCAGTTTGCTGCATTGAGGTCGAGGTGCTTCCTGCGAATCTGCATTGGCTTCTTTTCGCTGAAAAGGTTGAAAATCCAACGATTACAAATGGAAGATCAAAGAACTGAATTGGAGTATGATGAATTTGAGAAGCTTCTAGGAGAGATTCCAAATGCTACCTCTGGAAATTCACATTTGGAGGAAGCCGGACATAAAAGTGCTCTTCTAAATGGTTGCTTGACGCCTATTTGTGTGAATTCCTTCAAAGGGCCGTCCACTGAGAAACTCCAAAGCAATGGGGGCCTTGATGACAGAGAATTGTCAGTCAGTAGTACTCGAGAATTTCCAATTAAGAGAGTACAATCAGAGGAAGAAATTTTGCCTGATGATCAAGCATTGACATCTGCATTTGCTGAATTGAGCATCAATAGTGGGAGTCCTGCAAACTGTAAATCCTTACCGATTCATACTATTTTATTGGATTGCCAATACACAAACAACATGACGAATTCTCCTCTCACCTCAAATTCAATGGTAGCAGTTCCACCATTCCAATCACCAAACGGGGTACCTTGTGGTTTTGATGAGTTTAGAATGGCAAAAGTTGGCCAAGAAAGACCAAACTTTTTGAAGCCTGGTGCCCAAGAGCTGAAGCATATGAGTGTTGGCTATTGTCAGTCTCAACCAATTGAGAAATTTTCAGCTGCCTTGCCTTTTGCTTGTGGGTTGCAGGGTTTCCAGTTTCTTCCTAACATGTCTGTCCCTAATGTGGAGTTTCCTTCAATTTCTGATCAGCAACACTATCTTGCAGATTTGCAATCTGCACATCCTTACTTGCATTCGCAACAGTTATGCCAGCCTCATATCAGGTGGATGGATATGAAAGAGGAGCAATACTATAGGATGCACCAACAGTATCTGTATCTGCAGCAAATGTGTAATCAACGACTGGAAGCACAGAATCAGATCCATGCAAATAGAAATGCTGGAATAAAGCTAAATAGTGAAAATATGAGACAAACATCTTTTGAGTTGCCAATCTCTCACCAACCTGAACAACCTAATCAACAACCATTTTGGAACAATTATGTCACAACAAGGCGTTTGAACCAACCACAACATTCTATGCATGTTGTTGACAAAGGAGGAAAACAGAGTTTTCCTGAGAAGATTCTAACAAGATCTCTAGGACTGGAACCACTAAAAGCAGTGAAGTTTGGCTCAGTCATGGGAAATGAATCATTTGTCCATCTCAACCAGGACAGGAAAGTTCTGTCGAATGGCCATCTCCACCATAACTTGCCTACTCCCAATGCTGGATGCTTTCAGTTAGATCATTCAAGCTGGCGCAATTTGTCCCCTGAAATTACACATTGTAAGAGCAGTAATGCTTGGTCACATCCTCTGAAGTTTAACTTAGTAGATGAAGTCACCGGTAAAATATATCTCATGGCTAAGGACCAACGTGGTTGTCGCTTCTTGCAAAGAAAATTTTCTGAGGGCACACCACAAGATGTTGAAAAGATCTTTCTTGAGATTATTGATCACATTGTTGAGCTGATGACAGACCCCTTTGGGAATTACCTTGTCCAAAAATTGTTTGAAGTGTGTGATGAAGATCAACGAATGCAACTGCTTTGTGCCATCACTAGAAGACCCGGGGAACTTCTTAGAATTTCATGTGACATGCATGGGTTTGTGTGCTCTCTCTCTCTCTCTCTCTCTCTCTCTCTCTCTCTCTCTCTCTGTGGAATCTGGACTCACACTAGAATTTCTTTTGTATGGTACGACGTCCAAACTGCAGGACTCGAGCTGTTCAAAAAGTTATTGAGACGCTTAAGACTCCAGAGCAATTTTCGATTGTAGTTTCCTCCCTGAAGCCTGGCATTGTAACTTTGATTAAAAATATGAATGGAAACCATGTTGCACAACGCTGCTTGCAGTATTTGATGCCAGAATATAGAAAGGTAAGAGACATGAATATGCACATTCACATTTGAGTTGCCAGTGCTCTTGGATCTTTTGTGGGCAGTGTTGGCATTGAGACCAGCAATTGTGCTGATTGCTTGGATCATATGTGGAATAGCAGCAGAGTTCTGCATTTCAATTGTGCTTTTCCAACAGGGCATAGATAAACCATTATGTCAGAAATTATAGAGAGATTAATCAAGTTTTCCCCTGAAAATATTTTTGAAAAATCATTGTACATTTATGTATAATGGCAATTTGGTCTACATGTTTGGTCCTTCAAGTGCCTTCAAAAGAAAAGTATTTTAATATTTAGTGTCTTTGAATCAATACTCCATTAAATTTTTCATCTTCTAGTAGTTCTAAAGCTCTACTATCTATGGAGTGAAACATAATGATGATTTTCTATGCAGTTCCTGTTTGAAGCAACAACCGCTAATTGCATTGAACTTGCAACTGACCGACATGGCTGTTGTGTACTTCAGAGATGCCTTAGCCGCTCTGAGGGTGAGCAGAGACACTGTTTAGTCTGCGAGATTACATCAAATGCTCTAATCCTTTCCCAAGATCCATTTGGGTACTATATTTCTGTCTTTCCCCTTTGTCTTCTGGTGTGCTATCTTGTGCTATCTTGTGATCCTGCATTTATCAGACGAGCCTTAAAAAGGATCCCCCTTTCAGCATTGCATTAACTTGGTTAACATTAAAAATGATACATGGTCTTGTGGATGAGAGGAGACAGGTTTGATGCTGACTGAATATGCCTGTGAGCAGCACTTCTTTATGCATATTTGGACTTTGAATAAATGAGCTTTGAAAATTTGAACTTTTGCAGGAACTATGTAGTGCAATATGTTTTTGAGCTCAAGCTTCCTTGGGCAACAGCAAATATTCTTGATAAGCTGGAAGGGAATTATGGGGACTTATCTGTGCAGAAATATAGCAGTAATGTGGTAGAAAGATGTCTGAAATATGCAGGTGAAGAACAGCGTGCTCGTATTATTGGCGAGCTGATAAATAGCTCTTGCTTAGATCAGGTCATGCAGGATCCTTTTGGGAACTATGTTGTCCAAGCTGCATTGCATCTGTCAAAGGTTAGTAATCTTTCTTTCCAAAATAATCCCATGCCTGAACATATTTAAGCTTTGCATCAGAGAATGTAGCCTTGGAGTCATCACCTAATTTGCAATCATTTACTTTCATTGTGTTCTGCCATTGCTTGCAGACACACCTGGAATATTGGCTTCACTCTTTTTCCTCTTTTGCAACATGACGAAGGATAAGCGATCTATGTTATGTGATACAAAACACATGTTTATCTGATTGACAATTTTCTGGTGAAATAACTAGCTAAGGAATATGTTGTTTGCATATGCTTTACAAAATGATAATGAATAATTTTACAGATAATTGCTTGTATCCTAAAAAGGAATTTGTGTTTTATATGTTTTGTTTCTTCCAAAATGAAAATTGCTAGCACAAACGTTGGCTAATACAAAGGAAAATAGGCCCTTTCTCTATAGTCAACTGATTGGTTCCTTGGTGCACTCGTTAAGCAGGGGGCTGTTCATGCTGCATTGGTGAATGCCATAAAACCCCATGTTCCTGTGCTTCGGACAAGTCCATATGGGAAGAAAGTCCTGTCTAGCAATATTTTGAAGAAATAATATGCAAGCATGAACAAAAAGCTCTTTCCCTCGACCTGCTCAACATTTTGCTTAACCTATTTGCCTTCTCCATTTTATGGGGGCATTGCAGACTTCATATTCTATTGTCAACAAGACATTGTAGATCCTTTAATAAGCGGAGAAAGAACAGGTTTCAGCGTGGATTTGTGGCTCTCATTTTGAAGATCTGAAGTACAGAGGAAGATGGGAAGATGTTCCAACAGATCTTCTGAATTGCTGAAAATTGAATCTGGAAATTTTGCTTCTTATATAGCTATCTTTCTTAGTCATTGCAAGAGCAAGTTTCATATGCACGGGATTCGTGTGTCTGTATATGACCCAATTTCCCCTTTTACATAGAAAAAAAAGGAAGTGAGGAGACCACCGAGCTCTTTGAGCTTGCGGGTGGCTGTAGTATTGACTTTTGACCAAAGTTCAAGACTTGGCGGGCGAATGCTGGCTGGAAGATGTCCGTAAATTGCCTGGTTTTCCTTTTTTCGTGCTTTTGATTTATTTATCTATTTATTTCCTTGCTTTATGTTAATGGATTGACAGTACTCGGGCTTAAATTTACTCCCCACAGATTTATGGTTCTTTTCTTATCCTATGCATGTGGAATATGTAGTTTTAGACGATGATGGTGGAATAATGATGACACTTTCATGATGTTGGTCCGTAAGAAAAATGGTCGAGGAATTGAATCCCTCTGACTCTGACGTCTTGAACTTGATCTGTACCATTGCTGGAAAAGTGATGTTACGAGCTTGGTTGCTACCTGCCAAATGAAATCATCGAAAGATCCAACAAAGTCATGAAGTTTCGGTGATATCCAAATTCATATCAGGCGTTAGATCATGTGGACTCAACACTAGATGATCAATGGCTGAGCAAAATGAAACGAAATTACAACAGCCATTCATGTCCAGGCTCGCGTCCTGTTTTCTTTCTTTTTTTTTTGGGGGGGGGGGGTGGTCTGCGGGTGGGGGAGGGGTTTCTACTACTATATCCTGCATTCATTGATGTGAAGAAATAACGTTCAAGTCATCAAGGAGCTCAGTAGCAATACACGAAGGAGTTCCCTCCATTTGGCAAGTCCATGAGCCTGCCCTGTTCCCCATACTCTCCCTCTCTTGATGTGTTTGAACTCAACATGACGAAACGGGCGAGAGGAGAGATATGCACATGCAGCTATCAATGATGGCCCCAAATTCAGAGATGTCATTAATTTCAAGACAAATAGCATTGACGATCTTAAGCGAATCACATTCAACGCGCAAGAGTGTAGAAACCGTTAATCCAAGGCCCAACACAAAGCAGTACGAAGGGTTAGCGCCTCCACAACAGTCTGGGAAGAGACCAACGGAAGGACACTTTCCCGAATGATCTCGGATTGAGGCCCAGCACCAGAGACACCCCCCCCCCCCCTTGGTGTATTCGTGGTACTCTCCATTGTGGCTGTGGTAAAATACAACGAGCAATAGTATTTCCAAAAGTACATACCCGAGACATACCCAACCCCAAAAAAAAAACACAAAAAAAAGGGGATAACTGGACAAGAATGGCTTGCCACGTATTTACTAAGAAGATCCAATCGTCTTTTATCTTAAAAGACTCTGCTACAGAGACGGGCTCTATATACAAGATGTATGTGATGTGAATATAATGTACGTATGTATGTACATCTTATTATACTTATGTACGTATTTTATCCTAATTATACAATAACCATCCCAGATTTTCTCAAAAAAGCGCGGGGGATCCACGCCTCCGTCTTCCCCACGTTCCATCCTCATCCACCTGACTTCCTTTCCTATCAGGACCAAAAAACTTTCTCGAGTTAACAACACGTGGCAGGGCATCATGGGATCAGATTCTGAAGTATGGGCAGCTCATTAGAGCCACTAGTATTACCTGTAACCGCGCCCCCCCCACCCCTCCTCCTCTTCAGTTCAGTTCCCTCTCTCTCTCTCTCTCTCTCTCTCTCTCACACACACTAATAAACAAAACGCTAAAATGAAGTGTCAGTGCTTCCAAAGTCCTGTCTGCAGTACTCTCGACTAAGTTAAATCACATCTTCGACTATAATACAATTTTGCAGCTAAAGGAAAAGTGTAAGAATCAACTGACACAAAAAACTTCACATTTATATAATTGAGGAAGCCAAAGGCCAACCATGTCTTTAGCTCCGTGTAGCCACCCATCTCTCTGCCCTTCACCACCGTTGACCCTCAGAACCATCCAAGCCAAGGCACACCCGCTTGCTTTCTCTCAAAACAAGCATCTTCTACCCAACAGCTACTCATTTTCAGCTACTTCAACATCTTTCCTGAATACCCATTTGCCAAAACCGTCAAGCAGTTGGATGATTCTCAGAGCATCGGAGACCGAGTCCCCCCAGACATCATCGAAAGCAGACACACTAACAGATGGAGGAGGAGGAGGAGCAGCAGCAGGAGGAGGAGGAGGAGAAGGAGAGGACAAGTACGAGGAAGAGTATGAAGTTGAGTTGGAGCAACCCCATGGCATCAAGTTCGCAAAGGGCAGAGATGGTGCCACTTACATCGATGCTATTGCTCCTGGTGGATCTGCTGACAAGACTGGCAAGTTCACTGTCGGTGATAAAGTACTTGCCACCAGGTTTACTTTCTTTCTTCCTTCTCCTCCTCCATTTTCTGCTGCCTTTAACCCTGCTTCAATTTTTAAATGCTGTTAATTAACCTTTTTTTTTTAAGTTGTATACTTCAAAGTGTGACAATATGTATTCGTTTTCCCGTTTAAAAAGACTCCCATGTTCTATAATTTAGTGTGACTTCGAAGCTTCATCTCATTTGCTCGTCAATTTCTCTTAAGGGTTTCATATTGGGATTTGAGAGATCTAAGATATAATGTAAGTTTCCAATACAATTTAACCATTTACGACTTAGCCTTTGTGAAACCCAATAGTTGGTTTTTCTGGGGGTTGTGGGGGGAACAGAAAGAAAGAAAAGGTCGATCGTTGAAGCCATAGTGTTCGAGATGTGGTCTAGTTGGGACTTGACAATATCGTTGATTGTTGAAGCCACTGGAAACAGCAGGTAGTAGGTGCGTCCACCATTTATGTACAAGATTGAACTTCACTGACAAATAATAAGTCACATTAATGTGGATTCCCCTGCTTTTACGAGACTTAATGCAGCCCCTTTCTAAGTTGAAAAGTTATTTTGATTTTGGAAACCATTGACAGTCGTCTAGATTGGGTACTGAATGTGACTGCAAATTTTCAACCTTGATGCAGTGCGGTGTTTGGACCGGAGATTTGGCCAGCTGCTGAGTATGGCAGGACAATGTACACCATCCGTCAGAGGATTGGCCCATTGTACATGAAAATGCTCAAGAGATATGGTCGGTCCATGATCATGCTTAATAAAAATTTTCAGCACTATATTCATTCACAAAAATGTTGCAGGCCAGGGTGACAGAAAGAAGCTATGTATCACGTTATGCAGATATTACTGCTTTTCTGAGAATATATACCATTGCCTATGCTTTTCAGGTAATACTGATTATACGGGTGAACTAACAGAAAAAGATATTATCAGGGCCGAGAGGAACTCTGGTTTCATAAGTAACAGAGTGAGAGAAATCCAGGTGAGTAAATCTTTTTATTATCCTCTTTGCTTCCTTTTGTGGGAAGGGTTTTCTGTAACATGAAATGAATGGAGAGGGTTTCAGATGGCAAATTACTTGAGGAAAAAAGAACAGAAGGAAAAAAGGGAAAAGGATCTTCGTGAAGGGCTGCAATTGTACAAGTAATCATCCATTGTCCAACCTGTTTTAGCATACTTTTATCTTCAATTCCTATTTCACTTGAATCAGAGGCTGGGAATGACTTTGAATTTTGTTGGTTGATAAAGGAATACCAAATATGAGGAAGCACTGGAGAAATTTGAGTCCGTATTGGGATCAAAACCAGAATTAGAGGAAGCTTCGGTGGCAAGTTACAATGTTGCTTGTTGTTACTCAAAACTTAAGCAGGTAATGATCTGATTGCTTTGAAAGACAGTCTTTCCTTTGCTTGCTCTGTTTTGTGCTGTGTGTGTGGGTTTTGAGTGTATGAATTGGTCATGAGAGTATTTTCGACATCTCAGCTTAAATTGCAAATTAGTGCAGCTGCAATATATTCTTGATGTGAAGTAAAAAAAATTTTACTGTAACTTCAACAGGTACAAGCTGGGCTCTCTGCACTTGAAGATGCCTTGCAAGCAGGATTTGAAGACTTTAAGGTAATGAACCTGTATCAGATCATGGTGGATAATACGTTAATAGGAGTCAACCATGGACTCTACAAGCACTTTGAAATTGTTGATAATGATAACAGAGAATCGAACAGATCCTGACCTAGCCAATTTGAGGACGTCTGAGGAATTTGAGCCGCTCTTGAAAAGTTTTGATGAATCATTTATCAACGAGAATGCCGTAAATGCCATCAAATCTCTGTTTGGAATATTCAACAAGAAATAGAGACATGAATTTGCGTCACAGGCAATAGAATGGATGTAGGCGGTCATGCTACAAGCTGCAAGAAAGGTGCGGGGGAGAACAACCAACTGCTTCAGCCTTTAGATAATCTGTTTTACTTGTTGGATTTTTTTTTTTTTATAACTTTTTGATAGTTAATTACTTTGGGTGATTTGGAGAAGGAATTGAATTTCAGTAACTTAAGGATGAGTTGTTTCTGAGAGTCTTTCTTCATGCACAGTCTATCTGTACTACTCCTTACAACGAGTGGGGAAAAAAAAGCAACGCGCGCGCGTGTAAAAAGAATACATGCTTCATTGCTTCACCTTGATTACTGTCTAATTAGGAAGCGCCTTATGGTAGAAGTTATGCCATGCATATTCTCTGCCTCTTTCCCTCTGGTCATTGACGCGTCATTTACACATTTCTTGTCAGACGAATTAACTGGAGCTCCAAAAGAATATCCTTCTTTTGATTGATAGGCAAGCTGCTAAAAAGCACCAAAACATTGGATGGTTTGCAAGACCTTCGACGGATGCGCGACTTCCTTCTGATGATAAAACATGCAAGTGTTGGAGGCACTTGTGATGACCCCTAAAACCAAAGCAAAGCTGGCTGACAATGTCTGACTCTGACCGTATTGTTCATGTCGTTTAATGCTTATATATACATGCTAAAGCTAGTAAGCTGCAGCCATCTTCCCATTTTATTGTCGCTTGAACCCGACATTTGCCGCCTCCACGGGGAAGAAAAATGTCCATGTCTTGAAAGGCTTATTTAAAAGAGTGGAGAGGAAAAAAAAAAAGAAGAAGAAGAAAAAGTAGCCACTAGCCTCGAAGTCTAGATGAAAAATCACCCAAGTTGTTAACTTTTTAAGTCTATACCAGTCTATATAAATGAATTTATGCAAATGCACCACAGGAAATTTATTTTCTTGTTATGGCCTGATTTTTTGAGTGCGCTTGATGATGTACAGACGGTTCCCAGTTGTCAGCAAATTGTTCTTGTTATGGCCACGTATAAAGGAAGTACGCATTGACCGAAAAAGCTCGCGTTAGGCCAGCCACTAAGACGCGACGCAGAGCAAATTAGAAAACCGGGGTGAAGTTCGCCCATAAAATCAATCAAATGTCAGTTTTCAGGATTTCCATGAGCTGGGGATCTTGACAATCGCGTGCCCAGAGGTGTTTGATTTGCTGAATCAAAGGTCCATTCCCTTCTCCAACTGTGCCTTGCATCATAACGACACTGCATGCCAACTTTTAACTTTCTATAAAGAAAAGATGGAGATTTTGACAGGTTTACATGACATGCCAACTCCAGTCGCCCTCGGCCTCCCGAATTCTAGTACAGCCCTAGCATTTCTTTCTGACTAGATGAATTATATAATACGCAGCGGATAGGTTGACACATTCTCAATCTTGCTGGAGTACACGTTAGGGTACAATAAAATTGGCTTTGAATCACGAGGGCAATCCAACCCAAAAAAAAAAAAAAAAACTAAAACAATTTTCATCCGAAGGTTTCTGCTGTAGAAGCACCATATTTTCATCTAACGCGACTCACTAGGACTGTGGGTACCTTCCCTGTTTCCTTATCTTTCATTTATTATTATTTAAAAAAAAAGAGAGAGAGAGAGTAGAAACAGACCATGGCCTCTGACAGGCCTAAATTCGAGTCTTCTCTGCACAAACGCCAAAAGGTTAGTTAAACTTGCCAAAACATAGTTTAAAAAAGGCTACTTAATAACTGCAGCAGCATGGAACTGTCTGAATCATGATTGGAGTCAGCAGCTGATTCTTGAGGTCAGGAAAAGCAGTGACAACGTCTCTGATACTGACTGGCGGAAAGGGTTGGGGGACACTTACCTCGCCCAGTCAATTCAGAAACTGCATCGGCCAGTTAAGGAAGAGAAATGAAGAGCTGGAATCTCTCAGTCAAGCCTACATGTCTGTGACGAAGTAGTTAATTGCCAAAAGGCAAAACCATATCCAAGACTAAGAGATTAATTTTTTTTCAAAAAAAAAAAAAAAAAGAAATCGTATCACTCGTAATTCCAACCCCCCCCCCCGGGGGGCGGGGGCCCAAACGAATACAATACAGCTTTATGGCTCGCAGGGGCAAAAAGAGAATTATACCAATTTCTTGCTTTATATTGACAATGATTTTTCTTAATCAAACAAAACCATTTGTTGGATAAAGCTGTGGTCTCATCTTTCCCCGTTACACTAATACTTCTTCTTCTTTTTTTTTTTAGGAGGGGGGAATACTTAATCGATCTTCAAAATTCACAAATTTTCTCTCTGTTACTCTTTTTTTTTTTTGGGGGGGGGGTGCTTTTATTTATTTATTTATTTATTACTTAAGAAAAAATGGATAGAAAACTCCTGTCCATAGACGCGAGACAATCGGCCTATTCATTAATAAAATACTCTCACTCTCTTTCGTAATTCACTTATGTATGGGCTCTTATTTCCCTTATCCATGGGCTCTTCTTTCGGCTGGAAATGAACTGTCCAAAACAAAGACTCCTACCAAATGGATTATCAAATCAGACACAAGAAGCCGAAAGAACACAACTTCCATAAGACCACGGCACTGCACCGGGCAACTATAAGCCAAGGACGGAACAGAATCGGTTCATCGACCCTACGAGATGATGACGAGGAGATCGACAACTTCCAAAATCCTAAACACTGACGGATAGAGATAGGCTTGAGAGTTGAGAGACCATACAGCGAGAGACAGAGAGAGGGATTGAATTGAATTGCATAGGGGAAGAGAGAGAATAAAAAAATGGTCTTCAACGGTTTGATGGTAGTGACAGTGGCTCACGCATCTGCGGACGCTTGGCAGGAAATGGCATGCATCTATTCCAGGGACCGTCTGAGAAGCCATCAGCTTCTTGATCTTGTTTTCTGCCTCCCTCTCCACCGACTGGGTCGTCTTGCCCTCTGTCTATGGGCTTTTCTTTGCCTCCCTCAGCCCGATTCCTTCTATTCCTACGCTAATTCCTCCTCTGATGATGATGAGGATGATGATGACGATGGTGGCTATTATCACTATTATTATGATGATGAGGATCGTGATCATGATGATGCTCCCGGCCCTGGCTCTGCCTCCTCCTCCTCCTCCTCCTCCTCCTCCTCCTCTATTGATCTCCCCGACTACTACTATCACTCGCACTCTGATTGATTCGTTGATTCATCAGTCTTCATCTGCACTACGTCTCTCTTGTGTATACACACTCTCTCTCTCTCGCTCCCCCCCATTTTTTTCCTGTAAGCAGTATGCTTTCCGGTGCTTTTCGGTAGTGTTCGCACTATCTTCCCCCGCCCAACCCCTTTTTAAAAAAAAAAAAAAAGAAATATTGCAATTAAAATGTTATGATAATTTTCTTCAACTGGTCCGGAATTCAGTCTCTTTAATCCTGACTGGAATTGAGTGTCAGAATTCCATGCCCTGTTTTGTATGATCTCTTTTCTGAATTTGGCGTTGTATGCCAATTTGATTAGGGTGATAAGGCATAACTATATTTTTCTTTCATATCGATTTGCTTGATCGTTTTGTTGTTATTTATAGGTTCTTTTAGCTCAAGATTCAATTTTTATGCTTCAGATTTCACAGTTATCTGTTTGAGCTAGAGAATCGCATATTAAAACTACATGAAATTAAAAGGGCACGTTCTTGGAAAGATGCAAGTTACATATTTTGGACCTTCCTACTCTATTCGCATGAATATGTGATCCCGTCAATTCAATGGAGACGTTTGGCTCATAAAGCTCCGCTTCTTGTTTCCTTTATGAGATTCTTTTTGATACCCATCCTCTTTTTATTATTTATATCTTCAAGTTGGCGTTTTGAATGATGAATGACATAGTTGAAGTGATCTATGATACGAGGTCATGGTCTCAGGGTAACTGGTCAATTCCAGATTTTTCCCGATGCTGTTGTTACCATTTGATACCATTTTGATTCCCCTTTCAAATTAAATCTAGCAAGCCACATGCATATGCTGCAACTGCCAACACATTGCAGAAACGGAAGAAACATCAAAATATATATTCTTCTGTTTGAGGCTTATACTATTCAAGCATCAGGAATGTCTTAAATTTTGTTGGAGGGTGTCACGGGTCCTAATTTCTAAAGAAAGCATGTACGGCAAGCACGAGAATTTGCGTTATCAATATGCTTGAGGAATTCCTTTATTTTTTTCATGCAGGATACTGAGAGGAAAGTCCATATGAATTCTTTCTTCCCTTCCCCTTGTTACTTAACCATATATCCTCAAGTTAGTGACAGGGAATGAAATGATCTAAGAGAATGTCCCTCAGATGACTCTTGTAAGGGACTTATGGTATTAGTTCTAAGCAAAGGAGGGGAAAAATATCTAGTTCCCACCAACTACCGTGTTAAATTTAATAGATGCTTTACTTTGGATATCCTTATTAAATAAAATGAAGGGCAGCCAAATGCATGATCCTCCCATACTCTGGGTTTTGGAGTAGGGAAAAATGTACCCAACTTTCCTTGTTCTCTCAAACAGGATGTTTCTGCCAATTGAACTTGTGACCACCATGTGACAATGGAATAACTTTATTGCCATTTGATCTCTTTACTGAATACCTGAACTAAAATGACTTCCATATAGGCTCTATAGCTCTTGCTAGAAATCACAAGAGGATGTATTCTAAAAAGTATTATGTTTTATTGGCTTAATGATCCAATTCAGACTGTAGGATCAGAGAGGATACAGATGAAACTCCCAGTTTAATTATCTATTGATTTCATATGGGTCTTGGAAGTGGTGTGTTTGGCTGATATATAATGGGACTGGAAGGCCTTCCTTTGCTTTGTTTGTCATTGTGTTATGTTTTGTGTTTCTTTGATTCCAAATTCTTTTAATGTTCTGTGGTGCTCTTTTGTTCTCTTCTTGAAGAGGATGCCTTTTCTTCTTCCCTGTAATTGGACTTTTCTTTCTTTTTTTTTCTCTCTTTCAACTGCTCTATGAGGAAATGTGGCTTTCTCTTGTCCACTCAGCTATAATAGTTACAATCGAAAGGCAAAAAATTTTGTGTTTCAAGTGATGGGGCTATTATATCTCAAGAGAAATTCAGAAGTTATAAACTCCCTCATTGAGGACATAGTCATTCTGATACATATTAAGTCAAAAGAAAGATATGAAGCAGAGTGGGAGGAAAAAATAAAAAAGATGAAGAATAGCTTCCATTTGGAATTATTTCCCAGGGAATTTCCTTGTGCCTGTAATTAGCTCTTATTAATTGTCAAAATAAGCTACGTGTTCATAGAAACCAAGTGATGAGCTACTTGTAATCAAAATTCAGTCACTACCAAAAACAAAAGACAGAGAGATGCAATTCATAGATCTCCAGGGTTTTTTCACCATTTAAGACAGATTCTCTGGTGTAATTGATTTGATTAATTCTGCAATCATGAAAGATCATCCTTGCTTTCTGGCTGATAAAGTTCCATACATTTTCTGGAAATGTGCAGGAAAGCAATTAGATTGTAGATTCTTCATCGCTTGGCCTAATATATACCGTTCCAACATGCTACTGGACAGAAGTTGAAAGATGTTTGCGTTGCTAGCTTGTAGAGAATTGATTTGAGGGATCACAAATGCTTTTTTCTGGCAAGTGAGACAGTTTGAATGATCTTATTCAATGTCTGACCTTTTCTTATCTGAATTCCAGTAGTTTGTGATAGTGCAAGATTCTTGTAGCTGATCTGATATAGAGAAGTTCCATGTGCCCGTCTTATGACTCTTACGAGTGAAAATATCAAGTATACACTGTTAGCTGCCTACGGGTGAAAATATCAATTGTACGTTGCTAACTTTTTTTGGAAGTATATGTATCACTTGCTACCATCCTACTTCTCCTGCTCTGTATAAATGAAATTGTTCCGACTCGACCTCTTCCTCCAAATATTCCATTTTATGATGGATACCATATCATGTATTTTAATTGATTAGAATAGTAATGATTCCATTTCTTGTTGCAATGCATGACAAACGCGGAGTATTTGAGCTATAGAAATGGATACGCCGGCATGCTTCTCGATTAGACCAGAATTTGCATAGACCTTGTGTTGCCATTTCAAACCCTGAAAGTGAAAATGCGTCCATCGGACATGAGAACTACGTTACTGCCTCAAAAATGTTGTCGTAAACACATGAACCTATCACCCGAAGCTGATGAAGTCTGCAAATTGTTAATCAGCGTGGCGGGGTTGGGCCACTGGAGAGAGATATGGCCAAGAATATGACAACTTTAGCTGGATTTCCCTTTTTTCGATATTCGCTTGTAGCGTGGATGGAGCTACAGTAGTTTAAAGCACCACATCATCATCGTGTGGCTTGTAAAGCTGCTAACTACACTGCTGACATTACTCAAAGACAGTTGTATGGCTCCATTCCCGCCCCGCGAAAAAGAGGTAACTGGAGCGTTTCTTTCGGTGGTTTTTTGATGTGGAGTAAAACAGGTGGAGAGATTTACGCGTACATACGATGTACTAGTGGGCAGACGCGGGGAGATAAAGAGTTATTGTGATGGTTTCGATCCCAAAACCAAGTACCAAAAGCATCACCTTTAAGGAGTTCTTCCTGAAATTGCGCAATTTCCTACAGAATCGACGGGGGCACAAGTCAAATTTGGACGCCAAACAAATGCCCCGTAGGGTTGTAGAGAGGGGTTTGACTCAAGGGGATGAGGGAAGTGTCGCAATTTCACATGCTTGATCTGTATCCCGTCGACTCCCATGGGCACTGGATTGGACCATCGTAATCATGTCTAAGCTGCCCGAACCCACTCCAAACCCATCACATTCGCACAGTGATCGCGATGCCTTTCCCCTCCCAAACTACAATGCTGTAATGTACAAAAAGTCAGGATTGCACCGTGAGAAAATGGCGCTGCGTGCGCTACACGGCGCAAGGTAATGTTGGCAAACGCGGCTATATAGGCACAACACGCGAAAAGCCGGCATCATTTTTCTTCTAAAGAAACAGCTAAACACTTCAATCATGGAGAGCAAAAGCAGATTAAAAGGGGGTCTTCGTATCTTTGTGACCGTATTATCGTGGTGAAATGCATGTGCATTAAACAAAACCCATTTGGAGAAGCAATTAGATTCTAACATTTCCTCGTGTACTTATACCGATCGACAAAACAAAGCCCAACGGTTCAAAACAGAGCCTTTCTTTGTGTGCTTTTCAAGCCACTTCAACAATAGTTTGCATATTCATTTATATTGCAGATCAAATGTCGTTTCAGACAATTTATATGCCTCGTTAATTATCTGGTGTCATTGTAACTTTCCAATTCGTTGCCGTTAACAGAAAGTGGTCATGCATCAGATATTTCGTTTATTGGCAAAAAGAAAAGGACCAAAAAAAAAAAAAAAAGTAAAATACAACGACATGTCATGGAAGATCAAATCTCGAGTGGAAATTAGACCAGCTGTGTTCCAGGTATTGCGTGCAAACTATGCCGTCTCGTCCCCTTACCATTACCTCAAATCGCTTCGTGCCGGGAAAATTGCGTACGGTGCGTGCCTGCTCGTCTCGTCAATTCACGAGCCTCGACCTATCTATCCTCCATTGTCCTGAGCTAGCGATACGAGGAAGTCTTGAATATTCAAAGGGGAAATTTATTTTTTTATTTTTTTTCAAAAGGGCCCATTTAGGTTGTCCTGTGTCGACCGAGAGTGTCCAAGGCCAACCCACACGGTGCATTCCCAATGGCAATGGATAATAATAGTTTCTGTGGAGCATCGACCTCCACATCGAACTAACTGCACATGTCAATGCCATGGCTCGCCGACAGTGGTAGTTGCCCATTATAACTTGGCATATGGCAATAGTGTACATTAATTAAGCTACCACGGTAGTAAACAAAAATCCTTTTGCCAGGAACGCGCGTACAGGCATATGAATCTGGTTAAAGAGATTCATCGGGGTGGTGGGGTGGGGGGGGGGGGCAATGATAGAGTTCGTTGATAGTATATTGTAAAATTAATTTTAAAGAACTTCCCCATCCGTTATCATATTTACGCAAGGACACACATATATGATATCTATCAGAATATTCAAAGCATTCCCTTCCTTGCGTTAATTTAAAGTATAGTTATAAAAGTGCGTAGCAGGTAGGACCCACGAAATTGATATAAAGTCCCTTCGGAGGATTAAAAACCTTTATGTGGTAAATGATGGGACGAAGATGAAGTAAATAGATCCCATCAAACGGTCAGTGGGATATGATTTAGCCTCTTTTTTTTTATTTATTTATTTTATAATTTGGAAAGGGATTTTCTTTTTCTTTATTTTTTTCTTTATTTCTTTTGGATTAGAAAGAAATAGATAAAAGCTCTATGGGATGAAGGTTGACAGTGATTGAAATGAATGATTTGTCAAAATTAAAATGACTACGTGATTAATTTGGCGTTAGTGTATTATCTATTAAATATGTAATTTTCATCCAAACGCAAAAGAGTGATTTTACGTCGGCGTGGAAATCGGATGGACGAAGGGGGGGCGCTTTTTTATTATTATTATTTTTTATATATATTAATAATACGAAAATCGAGTTGTGATCGCTAACCAACTAATTAGTTACTTTTTGTGAGCACAGCGAATATGTGGGATATGAGCGAGCAGGTAGAAAAGCAAAACGAGGCATCGTAACACAATTTGGAAGAAATAAAATCGAATAACAGGAATCAAAAGATAACCAACTGTCGCTACAAAGGATTGATGATTATTGATAGAAAGGGGAGGATTGAGGGATTCAAAACCAAAACTTCTTCGAATTCTATGAAAATATATGGATTGATCTGTCACGGCAATTCCTACCGCGCCCCACTCCCTCTCCTACGGCAACCGAGAACTACGGTTAATAATATTCATATAATAATCATCATCATAATCATAATAAGCAGCTCTTCTTCTTCTTCTTCTTCTTCTTCTTCTTCGTTTTTCACTTTCCTCTTTACATATATATATATATATTATTTTATTTTTTTAGGCTGATAGAAAATATATTATTTTATAGTGGGGTCGATCCTTTGCAGCGCACAGATAGGAGTCATACAGACATTGTATGTGTGTATGTATGTATGCGTAGGTATGGAACAACAGATCACGTAACAAATTTGGACGAATATTCCGCCAACTGGAACTGCGAAAAAGTAGCGAAGAGAGTCAGCGCCGGGGTGCTTCTGTCGCTAAGCTAGTTAGACAGAAGACGCCATAATTATATGGCTTTCTTTGCCATGTATGCGTGTATGTATGTATGTGTGTGTAAATGTTAAAAAGAAAAAAAAATAATAAAAAGAAGAATCTCATGAATTGTGCCTTTCTTTTTATAAATTATTCTCATTGGATTCCCTCTGTAAGGCTTGGGGGTCAGCGTCAAATACCCTACTGCTCTTGTCTTTTGTGGGGGGGCGGGGGGTGGGGTTGCGTGGGTTGGGTTTTGGCCCTTTCTTCATGTCGAGTGCCAATTTTTTCCCACGGCCACACTGTTTGCTTTTAATTTCATTGACTGCCTCCTATCTCGCCTTTTGTTATTACGCACATTCACAAAGTCATATGCAGCACCCACTCGTGTGCTTTTGCTTCTGTAGAGATGGAAAATGAATTGTTTCCACACCCAACCCAAAGCCCCCCCCCCCCCCCCCCCGGCGGGGAAATTGGAGCGATGGGAAAAGAATGCCCTTAAATTGTTTCCCATTTTTACCAACCAACATATTATTTGAAAGTTACTGTTGGTGTTAGGTATCGGCCTGCCGTTTGAGTGCCTTCCTTTTTTTCTTAAATCTTTTTTTTTTTTTGAGCCATAAGGGTCTCGACAAAGCGATACAATTTGATCCAAAAGGCCTGAGTGAGCTCCCCCTAATATAGATTATTAGGTCTACAAATGCTCTTTGCTAGCTAATCAATCCAATCGATCTCCCATCATGCGAAACTGCGGAAGAAAAAAAAAAGAAAAAAAGAAAAAAAAAAGGGTAGTTCAGTCCGTCATGTTTTTTCTTTTTATTTATTTATTTTTTTTGTGAGTCTGCTCTGTATCTATATATATAGATAGATATAGATAGATTTGGATTTGTATTTGTATATATAATTCAAATGTTAATTAAAATAAGATACTATACTTTACAACTCTAAATAAAATAGATCTAACTCGTGAACACGTTGATTTTGTTTATGTTGCAATTATATAAATGTAAAATAAGAGACTTTCACTTGCTATATATATATTGTAAAGTGGTCAAAAGTATGAAATTTATGAGAACACACTTCGATGGCCAAAAATAAAGATGGTCCGAGCATATATATATATATATATATATATATATATATATATATATATATATAGTAAACACTCAAAATCTTCGGCTCCAATTTTCAGAAATGATATCCGTGCCTTCTAGCCTCCTCCTCCTCCTCCTCCTCCTCTGTGATGGTGAATTAACAAATATGATGCTAATTGGACTTTGACGGTTGACGGAAGGAGCATCGGTAACCGTATGTTTGGCTAATTGTATAATTGGTTGATTCTGCAATTGTAAGCATTAGCAAAAGCCAATGATGCCCAATTATAATAATTACAGTACACAGCCCATGCTCATTGCTATCTCTCTATCTATATATATACAAAAAGACCACCAAACAATAGAAAGCTCGTGGAAGAAGAAGTATCTTTTTCTTTTCTATAGTAACAGAGAAAAATGTTAGAACGCAAAGCTGTATACCACCGTTCTGTTGGTTAGTAAGTATCGGTCCAGAACAAACAAGATTTAGATTGGATTCCTTTCAATATGTGTTGTAACGAAATAAAAAGGACATTACTCACTTAATCGATGAAGGAAACTGCAATCACCAAGTTAATCATGAAAACATCTTAAAATTCAAGCATTTACACTTTAGAATGCAATAACTAAGCATTCAAGCTTCAAATCGCATTATTATTATTATTATTATTATTATTATTATTATTATTATTATTATTATTATTAATAAAAAAGAAACAACAATATCATATTTACTCCTCACATAAAAAGTTGTTCAATTATACATACTTTTTTTATAAAAAAAAATAAACTTGAAATTTTTTTTTATTTTTTTTAAAATTTTTTGGGACTCAGGACTCAGCTTTAGTCAATAAGTTGAAGCCACGTTAATATGGTCGATCACTTCAAAGTGGTTACCAAATTAAAGGGTAATTCTTTGTTTTGCAAGTAAAAAAAAAAGAGGGGGGGGGGGGGTATATTTCTCCCCGTGATCAAGAAGAGAACAAATAAGTATGAAAAGGGCGTCCTTTCCCCCCGTATCCGAAGAAAAAGTACAAAAACTAGAGAAGGAGAAAAGTTGAACACACGGGAAGAAAAGTTGCAAAAGTCAAAAAAAAAAAAAAAAAGGCACGACGGGGCTTACGGCGGGCAGCAATCGCATTGCACAGCATTTTCCCGATCGGTGGGGGAAGCCACTGGGCTGTCTAATCAAAATAATAAAAGGGGGGAGGACGTGATTAGAATTCCATCCTCCGTTGGAATTTTGACGAAGTGATCATTTATTTTCTCATCGTTCGGCTTGGTTTTACAAATTTTATTTCAGGACCCTTAATTGGTTACCTCGTGCAAAAATTTGAAACACAAAATTATATTATTCCGTCAATATTCACTACCGAAAAAAAAAAACAAATTCTAAGAGTAAAGAGAGCGTCTCTTTTATTTATTTATTATTATTTTTTGCGGTAAACAAAATGAAAAACAGAGAATTGCGTTTTACAAAAAGGAGGGCAACTTTTGAGAGCTTAAATTCAATTTTTTTTGAATAATTTAGCAAAAATCTGAATTCACGGCTGTTAGTATTAATTTTACTGAATATATTGATAAAAACTAAAATTAATTACTTTTAATATTATAAAAAATAAAATTTTTAATTATTAAATCACAATATTTGGTGTTGTATTGTTATGAGGGGGACGTGTTTGATGATTAGGCTGGGTGAAAGAAGAGAGGAAATGGGAAAGTTGGAGAATCGACAAAGATGGGGCGGTTGAGTTATTGCTGTGCTACTGTTAACGTGGGAAGGGAAAGAGACAGTTATTATTATTATTATTATTTTTTAATCGAAAAGTGCAAAGCAGAGAGAGAAAGTGGTGGGGGGAGAGATAGAGAGAGAGAGAGAGAGAAAAAGGGGAGAGAGATCCAGCGACAAGAAAGGTCAGGTCAGTCTTTATCTCTCTCGGACAGAGAGAGAGAGAGAGAGACAGCGTGGATACACATCATTGTTTAATAGATCTTTTGTTTTTGTTTTGGGTTGTTTGAGGAAAAGCAGAACCAACCAGGCCCACTTCAAAATCAAATCAATGCTAAGCTGTCCAAGGCCGGGTCTGGGGTGCGTAGGATGAGCAGATAATAGTTCAACTTTTGAGCGCTTCCTTTTCTTCCTCCACCCGTTTGCTTCATGCTCCTGTATTACCGTGTGCTTCACCTCTAACTTGCACCGGGGGGGTGCGTAGGATAGCATCAGAGCTACTCGGATTATTTTTGCGTTTCCAGTTCGAGTCAAGATGGGCGGCGGCGGCGGCGTCGGTTTTATCAGCAGCAGCAGGGTATTGGCGCTGATTTTCTGTTTATGGGGTCTCTTCCCTACATCCTTTGCTGCTGCTGCTAGGCTGAGTTTCTCAAGGCAGAAACTTGAAGTGCAGAAACACTTGAATCGCCTGAACAAGCCTGCTATTAAAACCATTCAGGTATTTACCTCCTCGTTTTCTACTCTGTTTGGTGTCCGAGAAACCCAGGGAAGATTCATCTTTTTGTCTTCCTTTTTATTGTTTTTGTCTCATGTATGTTTTAACAAGTTCTCAATCTCCAACTCAAGGACTAACTGTTTCAGATGCGATAGTCTATTTGATATCATTGTCCGAGCAGGATAAATTGATTCCACCGAAAGTCTTTTCTTTACGCTGAAAAGTTAAGGTGTTTGAAGCTGCAATGATATTCTCTTTGTTCCCCACTTCCCCACCCCCAAACGATATTCTTTTGTCGGAGTTATTCAAGAAATAAAACATGTAACGGAAGCCTAAATATCTGTAACACTGCAAATAGCAGTTTTTTCTTTCCTTTTGATTTCCCGTGCAAGCAAATAGACCATGACTGTAAGGGAAACCTTCGTTTTGCTTGATGCCCCAGTCCAGCCCTTGACTTCTGTTAAGACATCAATGATACCCATGTTTTCTTACTAAGTCATCACTATCCTTGTGTTTCTAACGGCTGGCCATATGTATACAGAGCCCAGACGGAGATATGATAGATTGTGTCCACATGGCTCATCAGCCAGCTTTTGATCACCCTTTCCTTAAAGACCACAAGATTCAGGTTTTTTTTTTTTTTTACTTCACTTCCATACCTCAAACTTAAGCAATTTTTGATAGCTTTTACTGTGATATTTGCGTCTGTGTCTCATGGTTTATTATTAGATGAGGCCTAGTTACCATCCAGAAGGGCTATTTGTTGAGGGCAAGTTGTCTTCACAAAGCAAAGAAAGGACAAATCCCATTAGCCAGTTGTGGCACTTAAATGGTAAATGTCCAGAGGATACCATACCCATTAGAAGAACAAAGAGAGATGATGTTTTAAGGGCAAGCTCCATTAAAAGTTATGGCAGGAAGAACGGTAACGTTCCCAAGCCCAGGTCTGCAGGTCCTGATCTCATCAATCAAAGTGGCCATCAGGTGAAGTGTTTGACTTTTGCTTCCTTTTTCTTCTCCTCCGATCCCTTTAGAATGATAAAGCAGCTTTTGCCTTTCGTTATGTTGGTTCTTGTTTTCACCTGATCCTTTTCTCTCCTTTTGGTTTGGCATGATTTCCGTGATTAGCATGCAATAGCTTATGTGGAAGGTGACAAGTACTATGGAGCGAAAGCAACCATTAATGTGTGGGAGCCCAAAATTCAACAGCCTAATGAATTTAGCTTGTCTCAGCTATGGATACTGGGAGGTTCATTTGGTGAAGATCTCAACAGTATTGAAGCTGGTTGGCAGGTACTGGTATAGTTAAAGTTGCCAAGCATTCTCTTGATTGGAATATGTGAATTGACAATGGAAGCAAATGAGACTGGTCCTTTTTTGTTTTAAAAAAATAAAACATCTCATTCATAACACTTGTATCGGAATGGATACAGGTCAGTCCTGATCTATATGGTGATAACAACACGGCTTTTCACTTACTGGACTGTGAGCTTGCAATTCTTCACTCCTTGATTTTTCGGTTAATGCCTAGTTTCTTGCATATATATATGCTTGCTTACTCTTTTCATTTTGGGCAAATATTACAGAGTGATGCATATCAGGCCACTGGTTGCTATAATCTTCTTTGCTCGGGGTTTATTCAGATCAACAGCGAAATAGCAATGGGTGCAAGCATCTCTCCCGTTTCTGCCTACCGCAGTTCCCAATATGATATCAGTATACTTATCTGGAAGGTAAAAAGCTGAGGTCCTGTGTTGAGTTACAAGTCAAATGGTAAGGGCTGTATCTTGAGTTAGATTTTTAGTAAGAGCCACGGGTAGAGCCAAGTTAGCATGTGAACATCACCAAAAGTTGTCCCCTAGAGACGTTGGCTATATTAGCAGGTGAACCTGAAGGCTTCTTTCATACATTAGAGAGGGTGGGTTGTCCGAAACATCACTGTGGTGCAGCTAATGAGTGATTGGGACTTTTACTGGATGGATAATAATTACTAAACATACAATTGCTTTTACAGCATGAACTGTAAAGACGTTCCCATTGTTCTTTAATCCAAACTTTACATTGTTGTTACACTGAGACATCATTTTTGGTTACTGTGTGAACTGTTATAGGATCCAAAGGAGGGAAATTGGTGGATGCAATTTGGAAATGACTTTGTACTGGGTTATTGGCCTTCTTTCCTGTTCTCGTACTTGGCGGACAGTGCTTCCATGATAGAGTGGGGTGGTGAGGTGGTAAACGCAGAGTCAGGGGGTCTGCACACGACAACTCAGATGGGAAGTGGGCATTTCCCTGAGGAAGGGTTTGGGAAGGCAAGTTATTTCAGGAACATTCAAGTGGTTGATGCCTCGAACAATCTCAAGGCTCCCAAAGGGATTGGGACTTTCACTGAGCAAGCTAACTGCTACGACGTTCAAACAGGCAACAATGGGGATTGGGGCCATTACATTTATTATGGGGGCCCAGGCAAAAGCTCTAATTGCCCATGAATGAGAAGATGAAAAGGAGAAAATTTCGTCCATATATATTCTTTTCGCCTGCATCATTCAGCCTGAGGCTAGTGCGCCTCTCTCTCGCTCTCTCTGTGTATACGCTTTTTTTGCTTTTGTCCCTACCGTTCGGCAGTGTCACTAACATGCGACGCCTTCTGTGGTGGGAAATTTTGAATCTCCTTTTTGTCTTAAAAAGATTCGCGCTGTGCAAGTGGTTGGGGGAAATGGCCAAGCTTCTGGATGGCCGAAAGAAACAGGCCTCTGACTCTGGCTTTAATCTATTTGCTCGTTATCCCCTTTCTCGCAGTGGTTGGCTAACGTGAATGAATTGCTTTTTTAACATTCTTGGTCTGTTTTGAGCAAGCAACCTCGCTGAACTTGTTGGTAGAAAGCTGGATTAATTCTTTTGTGTAATTGCTTTCCTCATCGTTTTTGTTGCGTTCTTTTCTTTTTTAAACTTTTGGTTATTTGGACAGTTCCCTTTCCCCACGTCTGAGAGCACATGCTTGTGTCCCATGCATGGACAGGAGGCGGGGATCGAGTGCAGGACAGGTGTCGAGTGGATAGCAAGTTAGATTGTGTATTAGAGGGAAAGGACCGGGAAAGAGGGATGGTGTCTGGCGAATATCTACCAACTCTTGCGAAAGATCTAATCTTAGATTTGTAATTCGGAATGGACAAGAGGCGTGATTCGATGACATTTTTCTTTTTTCTCTTCTTTCTTTCTTTCCTTTTTTTTTTTTTAGTATCTTTTTTACTTATCGAAAGGTGCATGTCCGCTGTTTAATCGATTGAGTCCGCCCTTTGATCCATCTTAAGGTCCTCCGAGCGGTACAGAGGCTCTTCCAATTTATGACCCCTTGGTCTGAAGGATGATTAAATCCATCTGTTTCTGTTCGCAAGGTTTTCGACAAATGCTTCTTTCTTTGTTACTTCTTTTAGTGTCAAGATTTTGCATTTGCCCCATACATGCTATTGAATATTGTTCCCGATGTTTGACAAGATTGAACCTTTTGGTGAGAAATTTTCTTAGAGCTGGAACTCTCAACTTCACAATACATCATACTTACTCCCCCATCTGTTGGTTTTACCTGTTTTTTTATTTTTTGAGAATACGTGTTTGATGGACTTTATGACTCCTATTACTCCAAACCTTCGTGTTTGAAATATGTAGTTTTGGATATAGACTGGTACTGGGCAGTGGACATTCCTGGATGTATGTTATGGAATGGTCTTGAAAAACGATCTGATTTTAATGGGAGTAACGAGTTTTGTTTTTCTTTTTTTCTATGAAAGTCGGAGACAACACGTTTTTGCCAGGAAGGAATGTCAGTGAGCCGTAATTGCGAGTTGAAACCATGAACTTCATTCTTCTGTGGGAGCTCCAGTGCTCCGGCTTGGATTGTTTCCACCTGCCAATACCGGGAAGGACGTTCGGGGTGGATAGTTGCACAATTGAGATGATGAATCGTTTGAAAAGTGTAAGTAGGAAAATGATCACTAAAGTAGAAGACTGCGGAAAAGCATGGTTGCTGGAGAAGGATTCAGCTGCAGGCCCGCACTTTTGACATTCCTAGTTAGTAGGAAATAATTTATTACTGCACAAACGCCCTTTTTAGCAATATAATCGTTTTTCGCATTTATTTTCCCCTTGTGCATTCAAAACCTCCATTCTGCCAGGCGCGTCACTTCCCCTCACAACGACCCAGCAACTAAAATAAACAAATTTTATTTGGTACAAGTCATCTCCGTCTCCCTCACGCAGAGTCTCGCACACAACCCTACCAGATGCATAAGCATAGAGTCTTCCTTAAGAGAATCCGAAGACCAAATCCCCGTAAGATTCCATGCCAAATACATAACGCAACCCGTGTAAATCTCCTAAAGTGACTGAGAAGCCTAAAGAGACCCATGACATTGTATAAAAGCAGACGCAGGGAATCATAAAAGGCAAACGAATGGTGTAATGCACGACGAAGCAAAGCAAAGAAACCTTAATAACCCAAATCACATCCATCAAAATGGCCTAGAAGAAAGGTCCAAACAGATAGAGTAAATAGCGACTACTCCTCCCGTGCCCCCTCATCCCTCACCCCTTGCCCCCACCCCCACCCAAAAAAAAAATAAAGAACCCCCCCGCTGAAGGGGAAAAACATTTGACTCTTTTCTTTGTCTCTCCTAACTATCCAAAAGCAAAAATCTTCTCTTCTTGCATCTGTTATACGTCTCATTCTGAATCACTTTCCACATTCCCCATTGCCTTCAAGCCTCTAGGCCTCTGCATCAATTTAGACAAAATATAGATACATGACAAAACGAGCATTTAATGCAGGACCACTCCCGCTAAAATAAAATTACTGCAACAAAAGGGCTAAGAAATAAACGAAATGTTTCCAACAATTTGATGAAGGTTCATTTGGACGGTTCTACTTTTGTAAAGCCCCGTAAAAGAAATGAACTAAAATTGAAATCTACACAAACTATAAAAAAAATAGATAATCCTTCAAAAGCAATCTCCATGACTACCGGGAGGAGTTCGAACAAATCAGTACCTTTTTAGAAGTTTTCTTCTCTCTCACTTCATACCTCTCTTGACACAAATCTGATAACCATGCACCTGGACTCACCAACTGCACACACATGCATGAGAATGAAAACAACTTAGATGTGAACACAAGACCAAGACCGATCTGGAACAAGAAAAGAAAGATTTTTTGGATCGCATTCATGGAACTTTTTCCCAAAGGCAGCACAGTTAGGGAACTCACAAGTATAGTCCTTTGGATCATCTTTGCTCGTTTTTTAGGCCTCTGAGGAGGCTTGCATCCTTTCATAGCCATGAAATCCTCTTCCTTTTCCTTGCTAGACAAGGAGATAAACAATTTAGGCCAAGCAAGCCCTCTATCTTCCTTCACATTCTCCATCAAGGCTTTCGCATCCAATCCCAGTGACCCCCTCGTTATGTAGCATCGATCTTCCTTCTCTACTGACAACAATGATGACTTTCGATTGTCCGTTGATACATCAGAATTCCTAAAACACACACTAGTACAATCAACACTTCTTGAAATATTATGCTTGGTTTTCGAGTATAACAAATTTAGGATGAGAGTGGAGAGAATTTATGATCATCATCTTCGGCAAGCTCAGAGAGATTTATGGTTTCAGATTTTCGGACATTTCTCTCACTGATTGGTCAGGATTGATTAGTTACTACCGTATTGCAAGAACACCAAAGAAACGCATCTAGTAAAATAATAAATAGAAAGACATTTAAGGTTGTGGGAAGGGTTCTGGGCATCCTTACTTGATGAGGCGAGAAGGGCATTCTTTCTCCACAGCGATGGCACGAGATAGGAGTTTCTTCTTGGGCAAAGAATCAGTTGGTTTAGATCTGTTGGCCAAATTTTGGTCTTTCTTAACTTTCACACATCTAAGCCTCTTTTTGATTCCCCACCGTAGCACGAAATCTGTATCCCTAGCTCTTTGATTCTTCTTTTCCTTCTCCATTCTGTCTCTCTAGATCTCTTTCTCTGCAACAACATTACGGGTAAAGGGTGAGAAACTTACAATTAAAAAAGAAAAAAGACATCATTCTCAGTATTTGAATGGAAAATATAAAAGCTGAAGAATGGCAGAATCTGTGTACAGACAAAAGACCCTCAATCACAAAATCAAAACCCATCATCCACATAAAGAGTGAGGATCCCTCAAAAAAAGAAAGAATAAAAAAAGGACTGATGAGACAATGGAGAAACTATTAAATCTTGTTTCTTCTTCTTCTTCTTCTTCTTCTTCTTGGTAATATCTCCAGCGATGGCCTGTAAATTGGGAAAGCCGGCACTATTAGAGACCTCCTTCTTAAGAACTGGACAAAATTCATGGAAAACAGGTGACTCACTCACCCCGCCAAGAGCTTTTTGCTCAATACTATCAGCAAATCTCCTGATTTTCCTGCAATCGAAATCAGGAAAAAAGCAATGCATCAGCACCCATCAATCATAAAGCGTCAAAAGCACTAACCATTAAATAGTTTTTGCTTGCAATGTCAGCTGCGTGCGTGCATGTGTGACATAGAGAAAGATAAAGTGGGTATAGCGGAGCGTTATTAGTATTACAAGGTGGAGATTTGTCCTTGGCATTTATCAGTGTGAGCAGTAACAGCAGGCAAAATAAACACTTGGAAGAGATTTTGCGGGTGACGCTTGGTTGCAGAGAAGAGAGAGAGAGAGAGAGAGAGAGAGAATCCGAGAGAAGGCGGCGGGGGGGGGCAGGCAGGGTGGATTGAAAGAAATATTAAAGAAAGGAGAGAGTGATGTTAATTGGTTAAGATGAGCGAGTGGGCGGGGAGAGGGGTGGGTCAGTTTCAGTTTCTGAGTTGGGTGGGGCTTAACAGTTGCAAAGATCGGCGCTTTTACTGTTCATCTTCTTCGCTACACCAACTCTCTCGTCTCGTCGGCCCACCTTCTCCTCCTTGTTTCTTTGCAATTGCGCCCTATAGCGGCCCCGTCCTACCCACCCACCCCATTTATTTTTATTATTACTGTTTTTGTCCCCAGCTAAGTTAAGCTAAAATATATATATATATATATATATATATATATATATAGTGTAGCTGATTATTGCATTAGAGAGAGAGAGAGAGAGAGAGAGAGAGAGAGAGAGAGAGGCAAGACTGAATAGTTGAGTCATTTTTTTATATAATTTACTATTTAAGTAAATATGTGATTTTGAAGTTAATTTAATAAAATAAAATAAAATAAGAGAGTAAAGTAATTACAAATTATTGGATAGAGTGATATATTGGCATTATTATTATTATTAATATATATGTGTGTGTGTGCGTGTGCGCGCGCCCGCCCGCGCGTGTGGTTACTCCTCTACTGGGCACCTCTCCTCTCGTCGGCTCTTCTTCGTCTTCATTAGCCTAATTCGTTTTTATTTCATTCGCGATATTCCGTGACTTGAATCATATGACGGAATCCTACGTACCAAAGGGGAAAGATCCCTGAGCTATGGGTATTATACACCAATATATTACCTTTTTTTAGAAAATAATGACGTGTTATAAGTAGAATCAGAGTGGCCAGTTTTAAATCTAATGTCTGTTTATTAAGTACAATAAGTTTGTAATATGAATTCTATATATTTAATAAATTATCTTATAAATTATTTTTTTAAGGAAAAAGTAATTGACCATAACAGCCATATGTGATACGGACGGCCGGATGAGTTTCCCTCCAGCCCTTACTGCAATTGGGTGTGAAGACGTAGATGATGGGATTTTGGCATTTTGAAGGGTCTTTCGGGACGCGTAACCCTGGCTGTTTTGTCTCTGCCGTCTATAAACCTGTATGGTCTTCCCCACCCCCAACTTCTCTCTTTTACTTTATTTCTTTCTTCCTTCCTTTTCCCAATATTAGTTAGTTATTATTTATTCTGTAGGAGGCGAGTATGAAGTCCAGAGAAAAAGGATTTTATTTGCTTTGCCAGTCACAGCGATCTCCCTCCCGATTCCGCAATCGTCCAAAAGAATTCATACAGCATTGACGATTTGAGTACGATGCATTAGTTAGTTAGTCAGAAAAAAAAAAAAAAAAAAAAAAACAAAACGAAAAGAGAAACTGTTTCTTCGAAATCGAAGTTCGTTTCTTTTTCTGTGTCTTTTCGTTCCTCTTTGATTGCTATTGGGTTGGGGACGGAAGAGGAATGCATACGCTGGAGAGAGAGAGAGAGAGAGAGAGAGAGAGAGAGAGAGAGAGAAGGGGGGGGGGGGCAGGCGCAGCAGATGAATGGGATACGCTTTTACCTCTATTGTCGCGGCCCCCGGCAAAAGGAAACGGGTTACAGCAATGCACCCTATCCAATCCCACAAAACAAAAGGAAGCTTGGCTAAACTAACTAATACTAATTAGTTTATATGTATAATTTTACCCCCATCAACGCAGGATGCAATTGCGTAGTCCAAGTATGGCTCACAGGAAGGAAGCAGCCGGATACGACGGAATTAGAGATAAAAAAAAAAAAAAACTCTCAGGATGCCAATAGAATTTGTGAGAGGAATTAGGGGTCCGAAGTCAAAAGATCAATAATTTTTTTTTATGCTTAAATTAATACAAATATTTCGGAGGAAATTTCAAAAATTTTGAAGTTGGCTCCGAGCTCCTACTGTAGATATCGAGTCCAGCAGACTGACCACCAAAATTCTTAATCATTCCCATCTCTTGCTTTTGAACAGGAGTAACATTACGCCTGTTTTACTTACTGACCTTAATTAGATTGTCAATAGAGTCACTTCTCATTGACTAAGTAACCAAACCACACGCACTTCTTAACCAAGTGTTTATTATTTTGACTCTTTTTTTTGTTTTCTTTTTTTTTTTTTTTTTGGAGAAAGTTAAAAGAGATTTTCCCCCTTACTTAATCTTGTCATTTGACTGAATGGCTTAATTAATTACTTGAATTTTACGATGATTTGGTTACCGTGTAATATAATAATTAGTATTTCATTTAATTTATTTCATATATAAAAATTTGAGCATCACTGCACGGTAATACGCATAAAATAATATTGGATTAATTGAAGGAAAATACAATAATTTTTTATATTTAATTTTATTTATTTTTAAAATTAAGTGATATGTGATTAGTTTATATATATATATATATATATATATATACACACTGTATATTGGTTTTCTTACAGTTATGTTGTTCCCTAAATATTATTGGTTGGTTTTTCCCTAAATAGTTATGCACGAACGTACCATCTCGTAATTCTCATTGTTTAAAGTAAAGAGAGAGAGAGAGAGAGAGAGAGAGAGAGAGAGAGGAATGGACCATGAAGTAGGAAGTATCTAGGAACCTTCTTTTTTCTCTGCATTGGATTCTACTGTGCATTACTCCTTTACAATTGTGCCCACTATTCCAAGCCTATGCGTGAAAACCAAGGCGACGTGAGCTTAATTTTTCTAGATGAAAATGTTGCCTACAGGTAACATGTACATGGGATCATGACTCGTGGGCAGTACTGTGGTGAATTGTTGGGAAATTGCATGCTCTTGATACAGGATGCCAGAACGAACATTAATATCCTTTGGGCCAGCCATATATTTCTACTGGGTCATTCTTTTACTTTCGGATCATGTCAATAATAATGGGATGGCTTTAGGAAAAGATTAAAAGATGCCGAAAGTTTAAAACGGGCGAACTAACCACCATCTTTGATGACATGTACTCCCCTCTCCGGTCTCCACGCCACACGAAGGTTAGCAGATTGCCCCACCAAAGCAAAAGCGGAAGGCCATTGCCAGGATTAATGTTTCTCCATTTTTTTTTAGTTTTTACAGACCCCACACCCACCGGCATTTCCTTTGTTTCAAAACAGAGTCCTACCAACTTAGGGTGCAACGATAATCTTCGTTTTAAAACGTGATTGGTCTCTTCAATCACGATCTTGATTTCCGCTCTTCTCTCTCTCTCTCTCTCTCTCTATCTATATATATATATTTGGCAAAGTTCTTTTACGATAAATTAACTGGCTTGAATTCCATTTCACCGACGGGCTAAGTTGTCCTCCTCCCGCCAACGGCCCATATTGAGCGAACCCAAAATTGGCGAAGTTGGAGAACAATGCGGATCAATCGTTGAAAAGTAGAATATCCCGAGCATTGTCACCGTTCACGTACCCATTTAGTTAGCGAAACAGTGGACAGTGATCGACTGTCGTATGATGCACGTACGTCTTGATCATTTGATCTCCTTCACGATATTACCCTCCAAATGTTTCGTATTAGTGTTGCGGATCAAAGCTGCACCTGAAAATGTGAATGCAGCAGCTTCCTTGGACTGGATTCTTTAAATTTGCTTAGTTCATGCCTAGTCGAAATTTTCACATACTATTACTAAACGCGTGGCCCGTGTCTTCTTTCTAGCGACTTTGAATATCGGAAACATTCTTAGACCTTATTATTATTATTATTATTATTTCGAATAATGCATCCAACCAAGAATCGTCAATCAACAACTCCAGGGTCTCCTTAGGAGAGTTTGCAAACAACAGCAATAATGACCCTTAACATATGGGGGCTCTCTTATAGATTAATGTGTGTTTATTGGGTTTTATTTTGATTCTTCTCAAACTAAAACGCTTTTCTGTGGAAAAAGAAAGAAGAAAAAGAATAGAGAGAATTAGAGAGATTGCTTTATGTGTGAATAAGTGATCGAATAATTCAGCTACTTAGCCACTTAGAGACCGCGCTATAGAGGGAGAAGGCACATGTGGTGTTAGTTTAGCTCTATGATTTTTCAAAAGAAACTCTTCAAACCTACACTTACACAACCCACGACAGCGCCAACGCCAATAATAACAACTACTACTACCCCTTTGCTTTTTATTTTTGGTTAATCAACTGCCCCATCTGTTCCGAAGTTCTAAACAAACAAATATGAATAGAAAATTCACGCATTGACGCAAATGATGAAAGAAACTATTAACGAAATCAAGAGGTTAAGATTTTTTTTTTTCCTTGCTATAAAAAAAGGAGGTCAGAGCCGAGGAAGACAGCAAAAGGTGGAACCCACAAAACGTTGTTGCCAGCTGTAGTGTAAAACCACTGTCATTTGTCATCGCCACCCTGTCTCAAACCCTGGAAAGGCTCTTCCTTTCCATACCTTTCGGCTTTCCTTCGAACCACACCCCCCCACTATATATATATATATATATGCCTAAATATTATAGCCTCTAATCCACCCACCAAAGCTACAAATCAGGGCGTCTTATCTTGCCTTTAAGCCCCATTTCTTCTCCCCTCTCTTTCTCTGATAAGCCCATCTTTTACAAGGAGGGACTGTAGAGCCCATTTATTTTCTGCAAGACTCGAGCTTTTTCGCTCTCCGGAAAAGAAGCAAAAAATGGAGGCAATGAAAATGAAGGTCTTTGTTGTATTGATGTTTGTGTCGATGGCCTTCTGCACCATGCAGAAGGCAACAGCAGCCGACGCACCAGCCCCCAGCCCGGCATCTGACGCCTCTGTCTTCCTTCCCACATTCTTCGCATCTTTGGCTGCCCTTTCTTTTGGGTTCTTCTTTTAAGCCTTGCTACTACGTTCGGATATGCGGCGGCGTGGTGGTTTCTCAATTTTTTTTTATCTACCCTTTTCTCTTTGTCTGATCTCTAATCTAGGGATCACTCTTTGTGGTCTTTTCACTTCTCTCCCCGCCCCCCCTCTATCTCCCTCTCTCCCTTACTAGTTGGGTCTTCCATGGCCGGGCATGAACGCGAGGGGAAAGGAGATGGGTCGGAATATTTTTTCAATTAAATTGTTAGTAATTCAATTGTTGTGGCTTCTTCATGTATTGGGTGTGATCGATTTGTTTGTTGCCATTTGTAATGTATTTATGACTTGTATATGCAAGACTTTTGTGTAATTTTTCTAGGAATTGCGGGGTTTAGAGAGATTAGGCTAATAAGGAGACGACTGCAATGTATTGGCGATATGGTGGATTTGATCAGTATCTTATTGTTGGCTTGAGCTTCTTACTCGTGTACTTGTGATTTATAGTTAAAAACTTTTACTTCTCTTAAGCCTTGTTTATTTTGTCAAATATTGTTTTAGATATCCACAAAGAAGAAACATTTGTTAAAACCTGCCCCTTCGTATCTTCTCTCCCCCCTTCGTCTTTCTCTTCTCCGTTCTCTTCTCGGTGAATTGGGCGAAGGTAATTTTTTATAAAAAGAGTAAATGTTTTAAAAGGTCGAAACTTTAAATTTTTGGGAAGGGCGGTGATGAGCTGTCTTTTGGCGGATTCTAATGGGAGCCGTGAACATTGGGGCTTCAGTGTTGACTATACTATGTTGGGCACTCTGGAAATGATGGTATTTATGCCTGCCATGTGTCACGCGGCGCCATTACCCTCTCACTACAAAATTAACCTATGAAATCTAGAACAGCGGTTCTAGACGAGTGAATAGGGAAAATGTAAGATGTATAAGAATTGTGACGGGGCTTTGAAATCAAAATGTGCTTTGCAATGTTGATTTCTTGGTTGCAGTTGTGTGGTTTTAACGTTTCCAGCCAGGATGCGTCAAATGTTCATTCTCAGCTGATGATTGCATCCTTACCTTCCTTCTCAACCGGGGGGTGGGGGGCGCAGCACTGACCTGTCATAAATTTAACAATAAGGCAATAAGGTAACCTTCTGTGTGAAGAAGGTAAATAGCAATTATGAAACTTTTTTAACCAATCAATGTAACTTGCTGGGGCCCAAGAATGCGCAAGCAGGCCGAATAGCGCTGTTTAAGTCTAAAGGACCAACCCACAGGCCACAACCTCAATTATAGCTGGATTCCTTCTGTATTAAAGCTTTTTCTTGTGCGGGTGCTCCACTACTTGTCCTTATCACACACTGGCCGGATGTTCGATTAGTTTATTGATTGTGATGAGCGTGGTATTAAGGCACCAAATAAAGAAAGATACTTTCCCATCCTAAGTTTGTTTGGATATCACGCATGTCCTTGTTAATGTATGTAATAATGAACAACACACAATAATGGGAGGCTTGTAATGTGACGTAGTTGAGACCATAAGCTTTGCACTTGAGATGTGTGAAAAGGACGGCAAAATAATTGTATTACATGCAATAATGTGGGGCAGCGGGCGGGGGAGCAAAAGTGGTTGAGATTGGGGTAAAGCTTTGTTTACAATTATACGCCTGGACTAGCAAAGGGCGCAGCAATCGTTGCCAACCATCATTACTCCTCTATGTATCTTTTTCTTTTTAACACTTGTTTTTAGCGGGTCGAATTCATCTAGCAATGCCACTTAGCTTCTGCTTGCATAATTTCAAGTGCTTGTCGAACTTTTGTTAGAAATTTAGCCTGCAATTTGCTCAGAAAAGAAATTTAGCCTGCACTCCGGATAGGAGTGTTACGTTAGTCCAACTTGAATTATATATGCGTCGGTGTCAACACTATCGAGATCGATATGTGCATGCCTCACCATCATCTATATATTCTATTTACTGTCAGATTATTGTTTGTCCTAAAACCTCCGCTTTTTCTCAATTTCCCATTTTGCCATGACTTAAAAAGAGCTACCACTAGCTCCCCAATGTATTCATGCCGGAAAAGGAGAGAAAAAAAAAAAAAAAAAAGAAGCGAGGTTATAACAACCCAGCCATTAAGTGGAGTTTGAATTTATCTAATTAATTCTTCATTATAACAAATTCCAGCGTCAGCAGTGAGTTCAACCTCCAAATTCAGGTTCTTTACTCCGAAATCCATCTTTATGCTTGCAACCTGTAATTAACGATACGAAATAATGTCCTGTCTATTGTACTGGCTCGTTTGGCAGTGGAGCCATAACCAGCTTGCACTTGTAGCCGATCCCTACATGTGCATAAAACCGTTTAGTGTACATGCATGGTCTCTCTCTGTGGCTTAATGAACTGGAGTTTATCTTAGACAGCGACAGAACAAAAACCCTTCCAGGTTTATCAACGGAGACAAACCTTGTTGCCCGCCCCGGGGCGTTTTGTTTAGTTAATCTTCTACTTTTCGGCCCAATCACACACAGCAACGGTTTCTGTGTGCGTGTGACTGATACGCGCCATTCTCGCACAACGAGATGTCAGGTTTGACTTGACGTAGCAAAATGTTCACTAGGCGCACTTTGAGGTCAACATCATCCGCTCAAGGATTGCTGGCATGGCAGTGAAATTGCCAAACCAACGCATGGCATCAAAAACCCACTGATAAAATGGGCGCTAAGCCCTTTGAAACGATGGCCGTCAATCAGCCGCACCAAGAGGGAAGGCCTGTTAGCCTCGGCACCTACAGTCTCAAGGTTACAAAACAGAACAAAATAGGCACAGGACGAAAGGTATGGTAATTCAATTCTACATGCTCCTGCTTTATCCAGTACAAAAACTTATTTCACTCCTCCCAATCCTTCCTTTCTCAATGAATTTTCCCAAGTGAGAAACTCTTCTCAATAAAGGGGTTCTCAAAAAGTCCGAATTCCTGTCACCCCAAAAAATTACAGCTCTGAATATGATAAAATCTCCTACTTCAGTTTCAGTGTTTAAAAACAAAAGCTCAAAAATAATCGGTTCCGCTGAACGTGGTGTGATATTCCAAAACCAGCACCAAAGTACAATGCAGCCAAAGACATGGTTATTTAATAGCACAACTGAATGCGCATGAAAGTTCCAAACCCCGGTTAGGACTATAACCCCACGGATTTCTCCACCTTTTGGATCTGGTTCAGGAATATCCATGTCATCTGCACACAAAACATTCAACCATTAGAACTCAAATTTACACCCTCTTGGGTCAGCAGCACAAGTCCATGCCACACATGCCGTGACCAGAGACATGGATGGATGAAAGGAGGGATGAAGATGAGTACCATAACGTGTGGAGCAATTCTAATACAGTAGACAGGGAATCCTGTGTAGAATTTCAATGGTCCTCCTGACCTAAGCGTCTTCAAGGCACAGTCCATAGAACCAGTATAGGGATACTTCCCCTGGGCGTCGGGTTGCATTTTCTGAATTTGAGTCTTGACATAATCGAAGGGGAGACTACAAGCTGATGCAAAGAACCCTGAGACTGCACTTGCACCTGAGAGCAAGTGGGAAAAAAAGGAGGCGTTAATCACAGAACATATCCCGGGGGAGCCAAAATAAGAAGCAGACAAATGGAACCGCAAAAGTTCATATCCACAAAAGCAAAAAGATGCCCTATCCCACAAAAAAGAAAAAAGAGAGAGAGAGAAGGAAAACACTAAATATCAGATGGCAGTACAAATTCTGCAGTTCGTCACATTCATAACATGTACTTATTTGTCAGAAAAACCCTCTAACCAGATCCCTGTGGATCTTTGGTGACTTAAACAACATGGCATTTAAACGCATTGAGCTACAAGCTGCAAGCCACAAATTTAGCTTACACATCCTATCTAGCTTCAGTTGTAATCCCAAATTGTGGAAAGGATATTGTATGTATAAATGAATCAATAATAGAATGTACAACTTTGACAGTGTAAATTTTTTGGCCAAACAATTGCTTAACCAGCACTTTTCTGGAAGGTACAAGAGAACAACTACAGAACAGTATGCTTAATGCAAATCTGGATGCCAATTGTCATGCTACACACAGTTTTCAACAAACAATTAGGCTCAATTCCAGATTTCTCTAAAGTTGTATAGAATCCTCTAGAACAACAATAGGGACCGTTGTATCAAATAAATGCTAACCATTCAATAGGGAAGTGGATGATTATAAATAGTTTTAAGAACTTGTACTCATCAACTAATTGTATTAACATTCTTAAAGTTATAGAATATACTCCAAGTTCTCCATACTCTACTTGTGTACTTTGTGTGCCATCTTTACTATCTTTCTTTGGTAACATTTTAGCTCTCGAGGGAAGGTTGGCTAGCATTCTTGTCTAGTAAATTTGCTAGTGCCGCATGGTTCGTTGGTAGGAAGACCAAGCCTATGACACAATATATCCCATCAATAGTCATAAATAAAACTTCTCAGATCACTAGGCAATTTGTCTAATATATCACGTGCGGTTGCCCACACCATATTTTTTAAGTGTGCCTAAATTAAGTCATTTGAATTCTATGAGAAAGAGGACTGGGTTTAAGGAATAACATGTGTTCAGAACAGGAACCGTGAAAATGAAAAAAATTCTATAAATACTTTAGAAAATCATTTGACATCTGAATGTGCTTGGAAAGAATCTTACCTATCACAGTAGGAGCTTCGCCCAAACTAAGAGAATCCCTGAAGAATTCAACGCTTTGGTCATAAGAAGCAAGCATCCCCATGTTCAATGCCATTGCTCTAACAACGGTAGGGCCTGCACCTTTCCAAAGTGCTAGAACCCCTTCATCCGCAACAATACGGTAGAGTGCGTTGAAGGCATTAGTGTAATTTCGGCGCTGTGCAACTGGCAAGGTGGCATCAGCCTGCATACGGATGAGTGAGAGATCTGCAGGGTTGCCAACACATGCTCCAATAGCACCAGCAGTGAGCCCGCACAAAGCCTTTTGATATAGAGGCAATGGTTTCCCATCATTAGCTTCAATGGCTTTGGCAGTCAGAATCCTGGGGAAAAACCAAAAGAATTTGTTTTGGTTGGTACCATTAGTTCATCGAACAGGTCTAACAGAAATGATTGCCAAGAGCTCACTTGAATGATCCAAGCCGAGCAGTAGTATATGTGGCTTGCCTCAGTAGTCCAGCACTAAGACCCTGGTCATACAATGTAGTCAGATAGAATATATGCAATAGCACCAATTTGCAAATTCAATAGAAACGGTAAAATTATTTCAACCATCAAGACCAATCTGAGATCAGTCTCACGACCAGCAGCTTCTCCATGTGACTAAACCAGAGATGTTTCTTTGAAAGCCCAAGTATTGAGAGTTTGAGACAAAACAGAAAGGGGGCAACTAACATCCAATTGTGCAAAACGGACAAATTAGATCTCAGTCTGTCAAGTATTTTAGCCTGGTGGGTGAGTAGCACAAATCGTGTTTCATCCTAAGGACTAGAATGAACATCCTTAAATACTCCACTTGGACCCTGACGCCGACTAAAATCAAATATTTCTTTAGGACGGATCTTAAAGAATAATACTTTAAGGTAGATCAGCATCACATACACTTAAGAAGTGCAAACCAGAATAGAATAGCGGAGCAAACCTTGTAAAAGGCGCCAATTCCCTCTTCCCTTAGCATGTTCTTGGTCACCTGAGCAGCTGATCCCTGGCCCAATTGAATCCTCACCTGTAACAAACCAAGAAAAGTAAAAGCCCATCAAAATATGTACCTCATTTGACCATTTTATGCCAGAAAGGAGGACAAGTGCTTGCAGAAACACTCATCGAAACCCAGATCTAATACCTACAAAGCGAACGCAATTCAACTCCAAGAAAGAAAGAAAAGAAAAAAAAAAAAAAAAAAAATGCAAACTTGAAAATTATGACCAATAACAAGTAAGGAACTCGACCCAAAAGTTGAAAAAAAAAAAAAAGAGATAAATAGAATCCATAGAGACATTAGAAAAAAAGTTGAAAACATACCTTAACCATATCAATGGGCTGGATGACGCAGGTGGCAAGCATACCAGAGGAACCTCCATTAACAAAAGGCTTAAGGGCAGTCCACGCACCAAGTGACTGTGGCTTCCTCTCCTCTCCCATCTTCGTTTCTCTTTTGATCAGATTCAACAAAGAACGCCGCCTGGGGAGAGAGCAAGAGGGGAAGAGAGACGGAGCCTTTAGTTTCCTGTTTTGCGAAAGAGGGGAGAGAAGAGGGTTAAACGAAAGAGAGAGAGGGAAGGAACTATTTATTTATTATATAGTAGAGAGAGAGAGAGAGAGAGAGAGAGAGAGGACAACCCAAATGGCAATGGGAATGGGAATCAGAAAAGAGGTTCAATATAAAAAATTTTAATATGAAAAAATTGTAGAATTAAAACATTATTATATACTTTTAAAAATTTTGTTATGAAAATTATATTGGGTCTGTGGGTGAACTCCATATATTGTTTAGCTATACAAAATTAGAAACAGAATTTTGAAGGAACTCTAAATTGTTAAAATTAAAAATTATGAAAATTTTCAAATAAATTAAAATTTAAAGAATGTGAAATGAAAAAAAAAAAGAGAAAAACTTTCTTTGCTTAGCATTGATGACAACTCAATCTAAGAAATATTAAACCACCCCACCCCCCCCCCCCCCCAACACCGTTTTTTTTCTTCTTCTTCTTCATTTCATTGAAAGAAAAAAAAAAAGAAGAAAACATGAACAACTCAAATTTCTTCCGTCCTGTCCTAGTAGAGGGGACTGAGACAGGTCCGAATTCCCCACCAATCCAATTTATTCTGTTGTAGTAAAATGGCATCAGATTTGTTGTGCTCATCGCAACCATTGGCTATTTGCCACATTATGACCATATGTTTTGTCATATTGTCATCATTTTCCTCTGGCCATTTTGTATGATTGTTAGGGATAGAGACGACCCCTAAGTAACCACAAATTGACTTTGTGTTAGAGGGCAGAGAGCAACAATGGCATCAAATACGCCCCCCACACCCACCCACCAACAAGTTTTGTTTTTGTCCTAGTCTTTAAATCGAAGGAAAGGAAATAACAACAAAATGAACAACAAGAGTTCTTCTTCTTCTTGTTGAAAGTAAAATCTTTGTTTGATTGGTTATTTATACGTATATATATATAAATGAATCCCAATGCTCAATAAAAGTTTCGTTTTCCCTTTCAGCGAGTTTCAGACTGGGAGACTGGACGGAGAAAGCAAAACAGAGCAGTTTGTAAGGTTATATATATAATAAAATATATATAATGATAACGTATTATTAAATGTTAGCTCCCCACCAAAAGCCCCGGAGCGGAGCATCCGACGGGAGAAATCATATCAGTGTGTTTTTGTCCACACTTATTATCTTCTTCTATAACAATGACTGTTAATTAATTATCATTTCTTTAAAGTTTTTTTTTTTTTTTTTTTTTTTTTTTGTGTGGTGGGGTGGTGGTGGTGGGGGGGGGGGGAAATAATTTTGGACTTGTCCAATATATAGAACTGCTTCTCATCAAATGAAGATACCTAAAATCAAAAACCCGTTTCTTTTTATACAAAGCATCGGCCAGCGGGGGCAGATTCTGATATGCTTAAAAGTTGTTCAATTAACGTTAAAATTTTATTTTCTTAATAATAATAATTAATTATTATAATAGCCTTTAGGCAAAGAAACAAGTGCGTCCTCGTGGCTGCTTGTCTTCGTGTTAACCGACCCTATATACCCAACCAAAAAAAAGAAAGAAGGTAAACGTAGGAATATAATAATCTTTTGGTTTGAGCTTCTTTTGCTCTTTCATAAAACAAAAGCAACCAGCGCGGGGGGGGGGGGGGGGGGGAGGCCAGGGCTTTGCTTGCGGGCGGCCCAAAGTTCAGGGTTTTTCTTCTTTTTTTGTTTTTTTTTTTTTTTTGGTGGGGGAGGAATTTGTAGATTTGCTTTCCCTTATTTATTTATTGTGAGTAGTCAGGTGGGGGCGAGGCACAAGAGGGGGCAGGGCAGGCAAATTGGGCCGTAATCCAACAAACTAGAACCACAAATGTATGAGAGCATTTTTTGGTTGGGGGGGGGGGTGTGTGTGTTAAATTACCTTTTGCAGTTTGGATGAGGGGCTTAAGCCCATATTAATTATTTGACGACGAGGTTTAGAGAAGAGAAGAAGATCCCTCCCCATCATCACCTGCGAATGATTCGGCCATCCCATTACCAACATTATCATAATAATAATAATATTATTATTAGTTTTTTTTTTCCCCAAATTTTTCAAGCCTCTTCCCATTTTTAGCTGCCAGTTCAGTTCCATCCTGCCCAGGTCACACACAGTTCACGCATGTCATGTACTTTTCGATATCCCTCCCACACAACCACCAAAATTAATTAATTAAAACTCGCAAAGAAAATACCAAAAAATATTTTTTTATTTTTTTTAAAAAGGAAAATATCCGCGCGTGTGGGCGTGACACAGAAAGAGAGAGAGAGAGAGAGAGAGAGAGAGAGAGGGCCCCGCGGAGAGGAGGAGTGTGGACTAGCGTTCACCCTCAAAAGGAGTAGTCAGTCATTGCCTCTCCCCCCGGCGGATGTCCCCTTGATAGCTTTCTCATATCGTACGTTACATACGCCAAATCGAGGCCTGCTCTCACACACAGGCACAGAGACACAGCCAGCGAGAGAGAGAGAGAGATGAGGGAGGTAATAAGCATACACATAGGGCAAGCAGGGATTCAGGTTGGGAACTCCTGCTGGGAGCTCTACTGCCTCGAACATGGCATCACCCCTGATGGCACCATGCCCAGGTTATTTTCGATTATAAACCATAAAAACCAAAAACCGAAAGACTGCTCTATTTTTTTTTTTTTTAATTTTTTTAAAGTTGGTTGGTTGGCTGATTCTTCTTTCATTTCGGGCAAAGCTTTCTCCTTTTCCTCGGTGTAATTATGTATTGCGATGCAATTTCCTCATCTCTTTCTTCTGATCTAATGATGTTATTATATCTGTGAATGATCTCCCTCATTTACCCAGAATCATTGCTTGTGTTCGTTTGTATGGATGAATCTGTATCTATCTATGCAAAAATTCTGGAGTAGACCCCATAATTTACTAGCACCCTCTATCTGTACTAACCGATTGTTACATACCATAGTCGTGATTTCTAGATCCAGTGTAGCGGAAACTCTATCTGTTCATCACAACTACATTTTTTCTGATGATTTTTATTTTTGCTTTCTGTTGGAATTTTGGATATGATCCCCCCACCCCCCCCCCCCCAAAAAAAGCACACAGTTAACTTTAGTTTTCGCATATCAACAAGATCTGTATGGCTGGATCTCAAATCTTGACGATTCCCGCATTTTAGCTTGCGGTCCCAACGAGTGCTAGTGCCTTTGCAGTGACACTTCGGTGGGTGTTGCACGCGATGCTTTCAATACTTTCTTCAGCGAGACTGGTTCTGGCAAACATGTGCCAAGAGCTGTTTTTGTAGACTTGGAACCCACGGTTATTGATGAAGTTAGGACCGGAACTTACCGCCAACTATTCCACCCTGAGCAGCTTATTTCTGGGAAGGAAGATGCCGCCAATAATTTTGCCAGAGGCCATTATACAAGTAAGAGGATTTGTACTTAAGCTGTGAGATTGCACTTTTTTTTTATTGTGGCTAGCGTTATGAGGATTAAGATGATGCAATTTTGTTGACTGTAGTCGGGAAGGAAGTTGTGGATCTCTGCATTGATCGTGTAAGGAGATTGGCTGACAACTGCACTGGCTTGCAAGGGTTTTTGGTCTTCAACGCTGTTGGCGGTGGAACTGGTTCTGGTCTGGGGTCTTTATTGTTGGAACGCTTATCTGTAGATTATGGAAAGAAGTCAAAGCTTGGGTTCACCATTTATCCTTCTCCTCAGGTACTTGTGCACAAATGCTGAAGATGTAGATTCCACTTATTTCCTTTTGCACTCGTTTGTTATCTCTTACTCGAGCATGCTACAGCCTACACAGCAGGAGTCATGATTCTAATAGGTTTAGCCTTTCAGGTTACATTACCTCATGTTGCTGTTGTTATGTGGACGGCCTTAAATATAATGGATGCATGTATGATTGCAGGTCTCAACTGCAGTGGTGGAGCCTTATAACAGTGTCCTCTCAACACATTCCCTTCTCGAGCACACAGATGTGGCAGTCCTGTTGGATAATGAAGCTATATATGACATTTGCCGTAGATCCCTTGATATCGAGCGACCAACTTATACGAACTTGAACCGATTGATATCACAAACCATTTCATCCTTGACCACCTCATTGAGGTTTGATGGAGCCATTAATGTGGACATTACAGAGTTCCAGACCAATCTTGTACCATATCCTCGTATTCATTTCATGCTTTCTTCATATGCCCCTGTCATATCTGCTGAAGCATACCATGAGCAGTTATCAGTTCCTGAGATTACAAATACTGTTTTTGAGCCTTCAAGCATGATGGCTAAGTGTGATCCTCGTCATGGGAAGTACATGGCATGCTGTTTGATGTACAGAGGAGATGTTGTCCCCAAGGACGTAAATGCTGCAGTTGCCACGATCAAAACTAAAAGGACAGTTCAGTTTGTTGACTGGTAAGAAACATGCATGCAATTACCAAAATACTGCAAGTAAAAAATGATGTATGGGTGCTGCTAGTTCAGTCTTCTTATTCCCAACATATGTTCTTATGCATTTTAACCACTGTGATCCGTTTGGATTTTCCCTTTTCTTCTTTTTAGCCCAGCTTGATACTAGATAGTGTGATAGATTAAACTAACATTATTGTATTTTCCAATAAATCTTTGCATATAAGAAACCGTTCTACTGGAATACCCAGGTGTCCCACTGGTTTTAAATGTGGTATCAATTATCAGCCTCCGACAATTGTACCCGGGGGTGACCTTGCCAAGGTGCTGCGTGCAGTTTGTATGGTCAGCAACAATACAGCAGTGGCTGAGGTGTTCTGTCGCATTGATGTCAAATTTGATCTCATGTATTCCAAGAGGGCTTTTGTTCACTGGTATGTTGGTGAAGGCATGGAAGAAGGGGAGTTCTCAGAAGCTCGTGAAGATCTTGCTGCCCTCGAGAAAGATTATGAAGAAGTCGCTGTTGATGGTGGAGATGATGAAGAAGAAGGGGGAGATTATTCATAACTTGTTGCTGAGAGTCTTGATTTGGAGATTTGATTTAGTATGTTATCCCATTAGGGTATACTTGCCCTCTCCACTCATGACTTGGAATTACAGTATTTCTGGTGTGTAGTGCTGCGACCTCTTCACATGGTTTGCAATTGTTAAATTTGTTTCAGTGCTAACTATGTTTTTGTGGTAATAAGAGAGTTTGTTTTTTCAATAATAAAAGTTGGAGATCTTTCTGTTTTCTCAACTGTTACTACACATTCTATCTCATTTCCATCGCTTTGCTTGAAACTTTATGTTGTGCCCAAGGATTTTATTGCAGGTTCTTAACAGATCATTCTGTTCTAACCATCTTACATGCATCTGTCATGAACTGCCACATTTGTATTGAAAATTGCAGAAGAGATCGGGCTGATTGCGAGGTAGGTGAGGCGGTATAACATGTGATAGGTGATCACAATTTGTAGATTCTGAGATGAGCTGGCCTTAATTTCCAGTAATAGAAGCTTTTTTCCAGCTGGACATAAAAGTCCTCGCAGGTATGATTCTTGAGGTGATTGGCAAACTGATCATGGGTTGACTGTGGGGGGGGGGGTAATTTACGCACAGCCTAACTCAACCGCGGCTATATTGCACCCATCAAAAGGGTATGTCTGTCATTTTCTTCATTAGTTCTCTGTTTTTGTTTTTCGCTTGCAAAACGTTTGAATTATGGTCCATAAATGACGCATGAATTGAAGTTTCGAACAGCGCATGCCAGGGCAGCCACATCATTTCACCTACCAGTGACAATGGTCAAGGATTTGATCCCCTAGGCTTTAGGACTAGAAGAAAGCAGCATAGTGAAGCCAAGGCATATCCATTTCCATTCTTTGAAAGTTACGAGAAGACATTTCAGTTACTTTAATGGGAACGCATAACATTCTCATGCTAGCAAATCTGTCTCTGTAATTTTTAACGACCCAATCCTCAAGAGCACAACACGATGCCATTCATTTGGCCAGTAGCTGCGTACTGCCTGTATTCCATAAGACTCCATGCATGAAATTGAATCGCAGAGAGCAAGATCCAACTAGCTAGGACAATACAACTGGCCGATTGTAGAAAGATCCCAAATGCCATCACCTGAATCACAAGCATTCTCCAAATACTCATTCACTCCATTCGCAGCGTATAATGATGCTGATATTTGCCTTTCCACCTTCAACCGGTCAAATCCATCCGGCTCCATGAACTCGCATGTGTCTGACAACAGGCCGATGTTCTTTGATGGTTCCATTCTTTCCTGTAACGATCGAAACTCGTCAAAACCAGATGAGAATGGCCATGAGGAACAAAACTGAGATGCATCCAATTGGTGCGCCCCAATGCAGCCACTCAAGTCTGGTCGGTATGCATCGGCGAAGATCTGATTTTTTCGTTGGGCTCCACTGCATAGAGAATTGATGCTGGTATCATCGGCTGATGGAAAACTTCTACGGTTGCCACCGTTCGAAGGAAGACTTACACTACTGGCTTTTACGGTGGATTTCGAGGCGGCAGATGCAGAAGCAGCCTTTTGTTCCGAACTCTTTTTGTGATTAAGGAGGTTTCTAATCTTCGTGGAGATGGGGGAGTTGGTGGATATATGATTGTTAAAGTTGGTGCGGGTATTGGAACCGCGAAGAAGGCAAGCGGCTTCATCATAGGCTCGAGCGGCTTCTTCGGCGGTCTCGAAGGTCCCAAGCCACATCCTTATCTTTCGTGGGGTGTCTTTGATCTCAGCTACCCATTTCCCGGAAGGCCTCTGCCTTACCCCAACAAACCTGTGTTTGAAGCCTCCGCTGCTATCTGTGCTTCTGTCCCTGAGTCTGCTTTGCTTACTGAGTGAAACCACCGCTGGCTTCATTTGAAAATGAGGGTGTTCCATCGGGCAAATGCAGGAAATTGGGAGGAGATACGAGTTAAAGGAAGTGTAAGAGTGTGGGGGCTGGGGCGTCGTATAAATAGAAGGGCGGGACAAATAGTTGTTTTCCAGTACGTATGTTAGTGGGTGTCTCGTGTTTTGATTCTCGTCGGCATGTCCATTTGAAATTGTTTGGTTCTGGAGGGGTGACTGAGTTCTCAAAGTTTAATTTATGCCGAAATCTCTATGTGTAATATTTGGGAATGTGCTAGCCATTTCCTCTAGGGAAGGAGGGAGAGAGAGAGAGAGAGAGAGAGAGAGAGAGAGAGGAATGTATTTTATTTCTACGTGAGCCAAGCCCAAGGTATTTAATAATGCCATATTGGTTTGGTAACTATCCCTGTCCATAAAAACGAAACGAAATTCTTGGATGGGTTCGAGAGAGCAGCAGGCGGGCCTGAGTTGGTCAACTCAAAACTAAAGGCGAAAATAATAAAATCATGGAATGCACGATGACAGGCCACTTGGAGCCCTGGCCCTGACGGACAGCTTGCATTGGCCACTCCCCGCCCATCCCTTTTGTTATTAACAATTTCACGTAGAAGACGGGGAACAGATTAATTTATCTAAACAAGAAGATACGATCAAAACATGGAAAAATTGCCGAGTCAACCAAAGCAACAAACCGCACTGGGCCCCAACAATTGCTGCACCATTAGTAGTCACGCTCCTCCAGAATCTTGGCGGGACCTTGTAGCTCTGGTCAGTGGAGTCAAAGGAGTAGACAGACTAATGCGCAGTTCCAACAACCCTGCAAAATAATGGAACAGACTGCCAAAAACCAGTAATCACCTTCAATAACCTGAGATGGGCGTTAAAGAAGGCCCATGTCTTCGTCGCTTTGGTTTCCAATGATAGATTACGAAGGTGTTTTCGTTGCTTTGGTTTCCAATGACAACTAACGAAGGTGAGGAACACCAATGCCTAAAAGCTGGAACGATAATAAGAATGGGAAAAATTCTGCATTTATTCTTATCATCTGTAATATTACATCCTGCATTCAAAAGGTAGGAGCCAAAATTTCTGATACAATGAAAGAATCACCATTCAAAATTTCAGTCCATACATGATCACAATAGGCATGTTTGTGACTAAAACCACGATGCGACCAAAACTGCAACAAGAATTGCCCTCCCTGACAACCCTTGGACCTCAAACAACAATATTACAAGAACAAAAAACAAAAGGGTCAGGCCATCCTGCCCCAAACGACAAACACCTTTCGCTTTCTTTTCAATATACTCATTCTACCACCCTCTCCACCCCCCCCCCAAAAAAAAGGAAAAAGAAAGGAAAGATTCCCTTTCAATCTCAGGGATGACTTCCAAGCTCAACCATACTGACGCCTGGTTGCTGTAATATGCTAAAAATTAATGATGGGAAACCATCTTATGAAAAAGAATGGCTAGTAAATATTATTCCCAACACGCTTGGAGATTGTAATTTTCTCAAGCCATTAAAGACACCAACTGAGAGCCAAGAAACTATGACGAGAGGATGGATTGCAACACCATCTGCTGTTGTGGATGCAACAATGACCAAGTTGAGGCCAAGGTTGCCGGTGGCAAAGTCTGCTGCAGGCGCCTCAACAGATTAACCATTCGGTTTGCTGTTTGTTCAGTTGCTAGATCTTTGCTACATAGAACCTACAATAACAACTTTCTTGGTAAGATACAAAAATATGCACAGATCCTTGCTCATTTGCACATGAATTGTATGCGTGCGTGTGTGTGTGTGTGTGTGTATCCAATCCCCTTTGATTTTATGGGCACATGCCAATATCCACCTAATTATTGTTTCTGGAATTTTGGACCACTACTCGGCATAAACAAATAAGATGGCCTTAAGTGCTCAGCATAAAATTGCCTACTTGTATGCAGTTCTTGAGTTTCCAAGATAGTCGATTCAAAATTTCTTGAAACTGAAATTAGTGAGGTCTATCAACCAACTTTTAAAATCAGCAACTAACCTCAGCAAATACTAAAACAATTTTAGGAAGGTACTGATTGTTGGGGCCCAAAAGTTCAACATCTGACCTGTATTGGACAGCAAGAAGCAAGTTAGTCGAGATTTACTGGTCAGGGAATAGAAATACCAAACACAAAAGAAAAACTTGGAAACAAGCACAAAACATAATCCTTGCCTCTCCACCATTGAACAAAGTTGTTCGTGAACAACTTTTGCCTCGATCAAATCACCCGTTATAGGCAAACAATTCAACCATGCAGGAACAACCTGCCAAACGTGACTGGAGTTACAACCATGAGTAGCATATGAGACAAGTATGCACATCTTGCAAACCATGGTTAAAGCCGTTAATCTGAAAGGCCCATCTAGCGTGCATACTGCATATGATGGATTTCTTGCACTTTTCTTAAGCGTGAACACATGGATAACAAAATGAGAACATGAAAATTACCAGAGCTGAATCAATCCTATCACGATGAAACTGACAAATTTTCCCCAAAGAAGAGACAGCATTATCATATGCCATAACATTGTCAGGTTCCTTTGCACTAGGATGCCGAATTACAACATTTAATCTTGCAAGAGCCTCTGAACAAAGAAAGCAATAATAATTATTTACATGGAATAGCAAAGGATTACAACTCTTTGAGCAGGAAAAACAACTCCCTCAATATATGCACAAAAAGATTACCTCCAACAAGGGGTTTAAATACAGATCCACCAAACTCTGCACATACACCAAGTCCATATACAGCTGCCTGTACAATGATAATACAATCTGAATCTATGCAACCAATCAGAGGCAGAAAAGTACCAGAAATTACTGCACACATACCTGTCGAACATCTGAATTCTCATCATTGCAAGCCTCCAACAGGAAAGGAAGATATGTATCATAGTATCTGTCCCATTGCATTAGAAAAATTACATCAAACAAGTGTTCTCAAAAGAAAAAAAAAATTATTACTTATGGAGTTTACAGTGAAAAAATTTACTTAAGAGCTGCCTCGCGACATTCCTCTGCAACATCATCAAAAATGCAAATAGCAATCCTTCTCTCTTCTGCTGTCTTATCCTTGCCCTAAATTCATGAAACATGTCAGGCAAATAGTACTTTTGCACAGGACAAATTACTACAGAAACAGCCTAAAATTGCATAGAGAGTAAAGAAGAAGAAAAGTTTCAGAAATGATAAGATCAAAAGAAACCAGTTGCTATTCTGCAGGTGTGAGCAAACTTCAAATAGCTCATGGGTCATATTGTGTCCAGATGAAAGGATATGCTAAAAAGTTGCCACACTAATACATCATACCAACAGATGTCCAATGTGAATTCCCAAGTAATTCACACAAAAAGTAGCAATCTCAAGATTCAAAATACATGCAAGTGTTAGCAAAATCTAAATCAATTGAGAAATGGCATCCATTAGTTTAAATGCCAATTAGATGAGCTTTTAGCATATAATACAATCACAAAGACAAGGATAGCTTTCTCTGCTTCAGTAATTCATGGGGCACGCATTTACAACAGATTCAGTGTCAATGGCACTGGAAAAATACTTATTCACAATGGAGATAAAGCATAAACATAAACCAATCATAGTTCACTGTTATCTTCAGCTGCACTACAATAATCTTCATTTAATAGAACCACAACCAAAAAAGTCCAGCAATGAAATCATACACTAACAATTTTGAGCTCAAACAAGCTACAAACTTGATCAAAAGCAAATAAATAGGTGCATTTATAATAGTCATTCAAAAGAAAAAAACACCTAAGCACGACCTTATCAGGGTTTTAAAAAAATCCAACCAAAATGGTTGACTACAATGGTAGTTAACCTAAAGCAAAAGACCCAACAAATGTGTAAATCCAAAAGAAAACTTACAAACACGTGTTACTGTCCATCAACTTACCCACATGGGAGTTAGGTAGGATGACAGCTCATCAAAGAAAGGCAGGAAGGAGGCTTTAAATGTCTTAATCAGAGTTCCCAAGATATCACCAACCTGGAAGACATGATTATTCAGAGGTAAGAAGCATAATAATGATAGGGATTACTGAGAAAATTTCTGATTTTAATGCACTATTTACTTGGTCAAAGACTTCCTCTTCTTGCTCATTTTCCTCTCTAATCAGATCCCCTTCCTCTGCATCGAAGTCCTCAGCTTTGGTTCTCTCTGCTCTCTCTCCCTTTCTGCTGGAGCTTGCTGTCATAACCCGTTTTATCTCATCGACAATGGCTCGCACCTGACCTTCATCAACAAGAGATCTTGATATCTGCATGGAAAAAACATATAATTTTCAAGGAATTTCAATACTAATAGCAGAATCTAGTGTTGAAAAGACTCAATTTCTTATTAGAAAAATGATGCAGAATGAATTGCAGTTGAAGAAAGAAAGTAATGTGGTTAAGCATCATAATAAATCACAACAAACCTGTAAGCATTCATTTAACGCATCCAACATATTTGCACAGATCTCAGTATCGGGTTCCTGAAGCAAATTGCAATATAAGAATATAAACAACACTAATCATGACAAAAGAACAAGAAATGTAAAGCAAGCAGAAACTGCAGTGACCTTGTGTAACGCTTCAACCAGAGCTGGAATAATATAGTCAGACAACTGCTTCACATAGGAATCATTGCGACCTTGAGCTACTCCTTTCTCTACAGCTAATTTTGCAGAGTGCAGTAGCTCTGGCATGGCTAGAAACATAAATTTAATGCTTCTGTTAACAATTGATGATGACCAATGAAGAGTAGAAAAATAACAAGAATGAATGAGAAAAAAATAAAAGAACTGCCAATTTACTACCTGAAACAGCTGCTTTCCTAACATCTTCATGGAAATAAAATTTAAGAAGAGGAACTAATGTTGGAGCAACCTGCAAAGAGCAAGTGCCATTTGCTGCTGTCATATTGCAGAGAAGTTGAGCTTACATTTGAAAAGAGACCTATTTGTAATGGTTTGCCAAAGAGAACCTGATCTATCCATGGAAAAAATCCCTCCTTCAGCTCATCGGCATAGCAACATAACATGTTACAAGCAGTAGCCTTTTCTTCTAAGACACTAGTCTTGATCCCTATCCTTTTATCCCCAAGAGTAATTGTCTCCATGCTGTAATAAGATACAACTCTTAGCAGGACATAAAACCATGCCATGTCACATAAACGCAAGTACATATGCTTTGGTGTGGGTAACCATGCCTCTTCAAGGATTCTCTCTTTTATTTATTATTATTATTATTATTTTCTGCAGGGGATGGGGAAGTGTAGTTGAGGAGAATATAAGTGAAATGAATTGCTACTGTAGATTTTAACTTAATAGGATCAGTGAAACTTCAATAATCTATTGGTATTCACAAAACCCAAAAAATCACATTTCCACGCAAATATTAACAGAACTAAACGTATATGAATTTCTCAATTGCAGAAACAAGGGCAGACCTTTCATCATCAGAGTCATCAATATCATTATCTGAATCTGCTGATGTAATGGTGACATCAGGCTTGAGTTGAGCAGACTGAAGTAAAGGTGGCATGACAACACTCATATAAGGAAGAAAATCTTGTCCCAAACACTTGCAAAGCCTAGCCCATGCCTACATTATTATAGAGAACATATTATAAGACAGCAAAAAGGTAACAAGAAGTCCCTCAGTAGATTCTGCATATGAAGCATACTTGTAACATGTAACTCGTTGTTGGATCATCTGTCTCCATTTGAGATCCTTGTAATGACATGAGCACTTCCATAACCTTGCAAAAATGACAAAAGATGGCTTATACGGGAAACCAGAAAAGACTTATGCTCAGAAAATGGGAGAAGAAATTAATACAGGTGGAACACTCCAGTCTTTGGGGAGGAAGGGGGTGGAGGGCAAGTCATTAACACTGTCCTTCAGCATGTCATTGATCACAATTAGTTATTCACATGGGACTACCTACCTGCTTAGCATCATCCCTAAACTTCTCCTTCCCAACCGCCATGCCAACCAGACTAATGCATTCCATGGATTTTGCACGAAGCACGCGGTTAGACTTGTCAGTTGCATTCACCAGGATAGCCTTCAGGTAAGGCATAACTGCATCATAGTATTTTTGGAAGTGCTCCTACAAATTTACATTCTATTAGACCAAGTCTAGGGTACACACAGCAAAACAACAATGAAAACAAATATAACAAGTTACCTGGGATGAATCAGCAACTGATGCCAAAGCAGTCAATGCCCCCTCTTGAACCATTTGTTTTCCATTCTGCGGTTCAAATGTGCAATATGCAGATGAAAAAATTCTTTTTGTATAAAATTGCCTTTATATATATGGCTTAGAAAAGGAGTTAACTATTACTTTCAGTACCTGTAAAAGTACAAGCAACTTGCTCACAATTCCATCAAGATAAGGTGTTAAAATCTCTGGAGTACAGTTTTCACTAAAGTTGAGCACTGCTGATGCAGCATGTGCCTGTCACAAAGAAATGGAATGAACAACACATTCCAAAAAATCAAAGTAATGGAACTCTTAGTTTGGAGACTGCTTTCATTGAATAAACTGTGCGCTACCCAAAGAAACTTGAAAACGAAAAGAGTAAATATGATATAAGTCCTTCATTAAACAAAATATTGCAGACCAAACTAAAAGGAGCTTAGAAAAATTAAAATTCAGGAACTAACTTTTCTTAACATGATATTGTGATGACACAAGCTAACCTGCACTCGAGGATTCTGGAAATCATTCATTGCAGAGGCAAGTGATGGCAACACTGTATGATGGTACTGATTTTGTAAATCTGGACCCAAATCAGTAGACAACTGCCCAATTGCATTAATTGCTGCCCATCTTACACGGGGATGAGGGTCATGGAATGAGTTCAGAATCATTGACACCACTTGCTCCAGATTTTTTATCATTACCTAAGCAAGAGAACAAGCTAGAATAAAAAATACTGGCATAAGCTGTCTACTCTAACTAACATTGATTTGTCATCGCACAGAACATATGCAAGTAACCTAGATAGAGAGGAATACAAAATAAAGGAATTCACACAAGAAATAAAAGAGCACCCATGCAAATTTGTTGCTTAGGCTTCCATCAGTCACATTTTGTATGCAGAACAAGTCCGTATGTAAAGAAAGTGCGACATCCAATAAAGTTACACTACTCATAGTTTTAGAAATTGAAGCATATAAGAATTTCAGGTTATAGTTAACTAAGTAGTTCTCTCCAAATTCTCCCACAAAAGAAACTAAATAAGAATTCGCAAAGATAATCATCATTTACGAATGGGAACTAAATTAAACTATCATATCCGGATTCTATATCATCTCCCTAAAGCAAAATAGATTACATGTAAATCACATCAAAACATTAACCATAGACTAACATTTGCCTCTTGATTTCAAAACTGTGCAATGGAACTTTAGGCATTGGAAAATAGTTAACAATAGTGAAAAAAAATAAAGTCTATGGTTTAAAGCTAAATTTTCAGATATTGGTTTACCTTTATGCAAAAGAAAAGGAATCGTTTGAGTAAAATAGAAAACAGCACATGACCGCAATTGAAGATCATTTCAATACCTTGGAGCAACCCTCAGCAATCTGAGCAAGTGCAATGAGCGCAGCATGGTGCTTTTGCCATTCAGGAGCAGCCAAATATGCAGGCAATTGTTCCGAGGCAACAGGAACAACTGTATTCCCACCTAAGGACATTGCCAACCGGTCCAAACACTCTTGCCCAACACCGTAGTTTCTTGTCTCACCCGCATCCTCTTCCTCATCCTCTGCACTATGCCACTTTGGGTCATCCTCGATGTCCAACAACATCCTCATCAATATAGCAAACAACCTGCTGATGAATTGCGGCAACTTCCTCATCATACCGGGAGCCCTCTGTCTGGCCTCAGCCAAGGTGATAACAAACTCAATGGCCAAGTGGCGGGTGCCTTCTTCCAATGCCTCGGCCTCTGCAATCTGCAGCATGGAACCCACCACGTCGACCAGTTGCCTCCTCAGAAACCGTGGCTCCGTACCAGCCAACTCGATCAAGAGCTCCAACGCCTCCTGCGCGGCGGCCTCATTGCCATTATTCAAGGCTTCGGTCAACGTCGTCATCATGGCGGGCAACAAGTCCTGAAAGCGGTCACGATCAGACGAGCTGCTCAAGCACTGAATGAAATTGATGACCGCGTTCAACGCGGCAATCTTGACATCGAAATTAGGGGACGATCCTAAACAGCGGAAGAACACGGTGTGCAAGTCTTTGATGAAGGGGATCAAGGTGTCGCCGATGTACTGAGAGAGCTGAGCGAAAATCAAGAAAGAGGACTCCTGAAGCTTTTGGGAGTCAGAGGAGACGCACTGGAACATGAAGGGGAGGAGCTCCGGCCAGCCGTTCTCGGGCAAGATCCCTGCGGCGAGCTCGGAAACGGTGTCGCAGAGCTTCTTGACGATAGATTTAGTCTGCTCGTGCTGGATGCAGGCAAGGAGGATGGACTTGAGAGATGACTGGGTGGAGGGGGAGAGGCGGGGCCAGAGATAGGAGTCGTCGCGGGTGAGAAGCTTGCGGAGGAGGACGGCGGACATTGCGCGTGCCTCGACAACGGGGGAAAGCTGGAGAAGGTGGGCGAGCTTGAGGCAAAGGGAATCGGGAGCGGACTGCTTGCAGAGGTTGAAGGCGAGCTCGGCCTGGGAGCGCTGGTCGTTGGAGGAGGACATGAGAGAGGAGACTAGGGTTCGAAGGGAGCGAGGTCGGGGCCGAGGAGGGCGGCCAGTTGGGCTTGCTGGAGTTGCTGCTGCGCCGCCTCCTCGTCCATGGCTACCGGTTTAGGGTTTTGGCGGTGGTGGTGGCGGTGGCGGCTGCCCCTCTCTTACTTTTTTTTTTTTTTTGGTGTCTGTCAAAGGTGTGCGCCGCGCGCTAAGAATAAAAAAAAAAAAAAGAGCGTTGAAGTTGCAGGGCTGGTAACTTTGTGGAGGGTTGGGCGACTCGGGAGAATGAATGATTGGGGCTTTTGCTTATTGATGATAATAAGGGCACATGCAAGGTCTTTTTTTTCTTTTTCTTTTTTTTTTTTTTTTATTTTCGTTTCCCTTTTCCCTTCCCGGGGAGGGGGCGTCGAGGAAAAGATGGGGATTTTTTTTTTTTTTTTATAAAAGAAATTATTACTCATTGTTGTGGTTTTATATTGGTTGTTTGCACTGGGGTGGGGAGGGGTGACCCAATTTTTAATTGGTGAATGATAGTTGATTGTCTTATTGTTTAGAATTTACAATTACTCTCCATATATGTGAAACAGGACCCAAAACATTATATAATTAGCAAATAAACAGGGCTGGGCTGGGACATGGTGCCACCTCAAACCCATTTCACAATTTAGGGGTCACTGCTTTCAGGCCCATTCTACTTCAAAATCTCAAAACATCTCCACCCAAAAAAAAAATAAAAATTAATTAATTAATAAAACACTTTCCCCAAAAAAAAATAAATAAATAAAACACAAAACGAACAGTCTCTCCTGGAGTAGTTATTCTAGACTTGCCCGCAGAATCAAAATGCAAGCGAGCTGCGTTTGCCTTCAATAATATGTGATGTGATGTGATGTTGTTTTCAGGTTTACAAACAACGCGCATTCACATCGCTTGAATAAGACCAAAAAACAAAGCACTTACTGTCACTGTTTCCCCGACGAAGATCATAAAAGAAGCGCAACATGTAACAAAATAACCAAGTTGCTGTCCTTTTTCCCGCCAATCAAAATTTGTTAAGCTTTAAGCCCTTCAATTGCTAATAAAAAAGAACGAAGACGCATAAAAACGCCTAGCATATGTTACGCGCATAAGCACGCACCTATAATAATATTAACCAACTAAAGTGCAAAAGTAAGACTGGTATTGGATCTGGTAACTGCCCCCCCCCCCCCCCCCCCCCAAAAAAAAAAAAAGCACGAAAAAGCAAAGAGGAGCACTCGGCCACTGGTCAGCATGTATCGATTCCATCCTTGCAGTCACTTGGTCAAATAAATTATAAAATGTCTCTCAACTCGTGTCTCTGCCCCGTAGAAAAGCCTCGGTGTCCCCGGCAACCCTTATGCACCCATCAAACTCAACTGCCCGCCCATTATCCAACCAGGTCTTGTCGTTGTACCAATCACACAATTCCTTGTAATCATCGTGCAAATGGACCTTTGTTTATCAAGGTAACGGTAGAATGGTTCATTGGTGGTCAGACACAGATTCCTCCGAGGCTGAATCATCCCCTGAAGCATTGCATCGAGCGCATCTGTCAATGTGTCGGCATCCAAATGTGGCCACAGCTCCTTATTTTGTTCTCTCTCTCTCTCTCTCTCTCTCTCTCCTCAAACCACATCCCAATCCATTCGTCCACTGAACCCTCTGACAATATTCATCAATCCAAACCGCATGTCATGGCCTCTGAGTGTACTTTGCGGCTTGACCTTCACACACCCTGTACCAATAATTATCTGGCTCCTAACTATCAAAGTGCCTCCATATAATTGAGCTCTTTTATCTTTCTTTAGTTATATTGGCATCACCTTACACGTCACTATCTTTGCAACTGGAATTTCTTCCCCTGTGCATTGTCCCATTTCTTCGAATCCCTCGAAAATTCACTCTCTTCCACAATTGATGTCACCTCCTTAAGATGCTTGAAATCAAAGGAATAACGAAAATCCTTCCCTCCTGCCATGTATAGTATCACAAGTATATATATTGATACCGAGCCATTTTATGTACGTAAATTTGAGCTAATAACAAATTTGTAAGGATTAGTCAGCCCATTTGTTATCACTAAAGATTCAAAAAAGCATGAAAAATGTGTCATAATTGTCTAAAAAATTAAAAAAAAATTATATTTAAAATATTCTTTATATATATTAAAAATATTTTATTATAATTTTTTTAAAATTATATAAATAAATCTTTGTATCATTGAAATCATTTATTAATATAAATTTACTTACAAATATTTCTTGTATATTCTTTCTTTTTTTCTTTCAATTACTTCTAATTCGTTCACTTGTTGCTCATTTAAATTTTTTAAAATATATTTATGTCATGGAATTACACAATTATGAACTTATGATACCTTTTATAAATAATAAATGGGATCAGTAGCCTTTAAAATTTTAGTTTTAACTTAATATATTTATAATATTTAACTCATCTTCTTTTTACAAAAATAACTAAATGTCGCATGGATTATTAGGGCGAAACTTAACTCCGAGAAAATGGGCTCAAATCCATCACAAATGTTCCAACGCATAGCCTCCCCCAGCCCACACAAGAAACTCCACAAATAATGGTTCATTCCCTTACAATAATCCCCTCCCCTTGAATAATACAAATACTTCCCCCTCCTGAAATACCCCTTTGATTCCAAACTTGGAATCATGTCCTTTATCTTGTCATCGCACAGCAAACGTGCAACCTTTGGGCTGTTGCCACCACTCTCAGTAGCATTGACCCTGCTCCTTTGCCTCCGAGCAGTAGTCCCTGAATGCCAACCGCTCGAATGTACGATCCTGTAGCTGTGATTCTTTCCAATTCCAAACTTGAATCTCCTAAAATCTCTATATTTCCTCCATGACTTTTCTTTCTTATTCCTTAACTCCCATTAACCGGAGCTTGACAATCCAAAAACACAATTGATTTAAACGCTTCAAGTTGAAGTTCTCAACAGCAATTAAGATCCTTGGATCAGAGCAATTCACAACTTGCAACTTCTCCCAACCAAATGATTGGAGGGTCAAGTTGGTCACTTTCTCCTCAGCCTTCTCAATCAACTCCTTGGTGATTGGTTTGGGGGCCGAGCTAGGTGAAACCGATGAGGCAGACACAGTTTGTAACTCCGCGCCAGTTTTGAGGATAGACTTGTCGGTTTCGAAGGTAGCATTTTCAGTGCGGGTAAAGAATTTGGCAAAGGGCGGGGGCTGCTCCAGCCATGGAGGTTGGTAAGTGATTGCAACGACGGTGAATGCCAGAATTGAGAAGACAGACACCGAGAAACATAGGTTGCTTATTAACCTATGTTTGCAACGACGATGGTAAGAATTTGGCCTATAGGCTCAGTGGCGAGATTCGTTTCTTTCAGGGGTTTTCTTCGATCTTGGAAACCCGGATTCCAAATCGAAGAAAATGCTGAAATCAACCGAGACAAACACAAGATAGAACCCAACTTTGCTCGCACTGACGCATTCACTGGCTCTCTTCAAGAAACCACACTTCAACCGGATGAGCCCACCCTGGAAGCAAACCAAGAAATGGGGAAGGATAAAAGATATTTTGAGGTTTATTTACTTACTGAAAAACGATTAGTGAGACCTAGTGGAATCCAATGGAGCAACGATGGATTTTGTAAACGCCATGGGCCATGTCCCGTGCTGTATAGCCTGTACCTGCAGGGGACAAGGCAAAGAGAGAGGGAACTCTGCGGTCTTAAAACGGCTTTGGTTGGAAGCAAACGAAGAAGAGAGAATATGGCTTTTGTAACTATCACAAACCATAGAAGTATATAAAGCACATTTTATTCCTAAACGTAATAATTTACCGGCTGACCCCCCCCCCCCCAAAAAAAAAGCACAAAACAAAAGCGAGATGCAAGATTTTACTTTATTATGCATAGCATACACCGATCAATTGAGCTCTGCCTCCAGCCTAAGGTGCAGTGGAGGTTTATCGGTTATTATTGTTTCCTTTTTTTCTTTTTTTTTATTCAACCCCAAAAAGGAGATATCTCGGCTATTCCGATACGTCGTGGAAAGTAGACATCTGGGCCGACCGACAGTCACTGGAACGAGAAATCTAGGATAAAGGTGGAGACACGAATAGGTTAACTTGACGGAATCACCCCATATTCCCTGCTTTGGTTAGCTAATTAATTTCACCTGTCAATCATAATCATGCTATTATCTGATATATATATATATATATATTGTGTACATTCTTTCTACCCGGAGGAACAAAAATCTGCAAAAGAGCTGTATTGCTTTCTTTTCCAGAAATTAAATGTTAAGGAAAACCCCTGTTCGTTTTATTAGTATGCAATAAAATAACGGAATGATTGTTCGGCTTGCACATGGCGATACAGTAGTAATCAACACAGTGATAACCCAATAATATCTCTATCAAAGAGATTTCCGCGACACTGTCAATGTTGATTACATTGCAATTGGAGGGCAGGGATTTGTTTGCTTTTCCCTTTTTTTGGGGAGGGAGACTAGGGTTGGAGGCGTCCAGTCTGGCTCTCTCTCTCTCGAGCGCGCGAGCGTGCTCTACTTCTCATTTTCATGGCCAAATTTTCCTTTCTTTTCTGTCTACAGTGGAGGAGAAAGGGCAATCAAACCCCAGATTGGGATGGGATCCAATGGCTAGGAAACTGGTCCAGTGAAGCTTGCCCGTGGGTTGGAGAATCAGCGGTGTCTTCACATCAAATGTTAAAACAGGATCAGGGCAGCAAAGCATACTACAGCAGTCACAACCAGAGTATTCCTTACGACCGTTGAAACAAGGGGAGTGTGCGACAGGTTCATATCCCAACCGACCACACGACTACATCAAAGCCCATCACTTTCTTTCCATGCGGCAACCTCTTGTCTAGATCACAAACTGATCAGGCTCAGGTGGGTGTATACGTTAGCCAACATGTAAAACACAATTCAAACAGTAGCGCTTCACTGCAAAAATGATAGCGACAAAAATAACTTTTATGGGCAGTATTCATTCTCTTTCCCTTTTGTACAAACAGGGCCTCAAAAACCCGACAAGGTACTACAAACTTCATCTGATATTTTACATACATGGTACAAATTCTGTATGTAATTGTAATTCCAACAAGGCATTGATAAACTATTGTTATCTTTTCTATTCACATTAAAGAATACATCAATTGGAATCTAATTTCTCAATTCAACAACGAGATTAAAAGTAAAGAAGGGGAAGGACAAAAGGACATCCTATTGTTATCTTTTCTATTCACATTAAAGAATAAATCAATTGGAATCTATTTTCTCAATTCATAAACTACCCTACTGCAGCCATTGATGTGCTCTTGAAAATTGGCGAGGACTGTTTTTCAGAATGGAGAATACTTCCCTGCAGCAAGCTCCCTTTTGCCAACATTGGACAGCCCTTGACCATGGTTGTTGCAGGTAGTGTGGAGAATCCTCGGCTCAACGCACCTGTACTTCTTGAATGGCCAACGCTTCTTGGAGACAAGTTCACCTGCTCCAAAGCGCGGACCTGCAGGTCTGACGGATAATCCCTTACACAGCTGATCCTTGCCCCAGCTCCCGTTGTCCAATTACATGACAACTGCTTTCCCAGTTGATACGACTTTGCTCCCTTCTTGCAGTTAATTCTTTGAAGCGTTGCTTCTTTGGTTGTGTTTTCAATTTCGCTATCATCATGTTCTTCATCAAACAAAGACTGCTTTGGAGCCTTGTTCTCAGTTTCCGTAGCAAACTCTTCTCTCGCCAGAGAAAGAGAATCTGCAGGCACATTTTTGCCTCTCACTTCGGCGGTTGGATGCTCATTGTCTGTTCTGTCAAACAAGTCATCTCTATTTGGTATTTCAAGGTGAGTCAAATTTCTGCTGAAGTTGTGGAGCCGGTGTGACTTCTGTTGCTTTGCAACAGAAGTTGCTTCTTCCACTGAGTGACTGCTCTCTACAGGCGAGTCTTCAACATTGGCTACTTCAGTATCTAAATCATCAACTATTTGACTCAAGTCCTCGGCAGATGAGTTGCTTCTAAGATGTTTACTGCTTTTTTGTCCAGTAAGTGAGCCTTCTCCATCCTCTGGTGGACCAGTCTGAAGCAACGGAAAGGGAGTATATTCAACATTTTGTTTTCTCATTCTTCAATCTTATATCGATAGTTTTAGGAAAATACAGTGAAAGAAATAGGTTTATTCTTTTACCTTCACATCTATCAAGTCCACATTGTTTTCTCTGAGAAATGAAAGAAAGTCCCAAAAATTTTCTTCTGTTGGGCGATAGTGGCCACTGTGAGGCCAGACTGCCTGTTGGAAAGACAAGAAACAAAAACATTGTTAACGGACTGAGTCAACTGATGAGACCACTAAAGCCAATTAAGAACCATGCAGATGCTCTATTCGCACCTTAAGAACGCCATTATCAACAATCACTCTACCAGCAGCTGTTGTGACTCCTCCGGCCAAGAAGCTGGAATGCTGAAATGCCCCTTTCTTCTTCTTGCCAACGTACATCGTCTTTGAAGTACTGAGGACAAAAATCCACTTGTCATCGTCGGTGGTGCTGAGGGGCTCTCCTGTCTGCTTGTAAATGAAGTTCCCATCTTGCACAACAACTTCATAGGCCTTCCTTTCCATCTGTAACAGTATCAGTCTGTCGGTGAAAACATTTAGGTTAAACAGAAGTAAAGGCTTTGGCACTAAAAGCATATCTAAACTCACCGGACCAAGATACTTGATGCACTGCTGTTGAAGCTTTGGTCGAGGGCATCTTTCAAGATTTAGTTCCTTGCCTTCACCTATATCAAGCCTGCAGTTTCAAAGCGAACAAGTGTATTTTTATACACAAAACTGTGATATCTGGAACCATAACTTTTGAAGGGAAGCAAAAAGGCCTTGGTCAAAGTAAATCACCAGTAAAAGAAAGGCTCTTTACTCTTAGATTGAAGCCATTTAACGTAATAGAAGTGTAGATTGTGTCCGTATCGATGTCGTGGATCAATCTGTATTCACAAAAGACAATAGAGATCTGAACTTCGTCAGGAAGTGTAAAAGAGTGAAAAGACTCTAACTTCACTCAAATTTTGTCATCCGACTCACCGCTTCAAGCCAGTGCTGTAAAGCAAGTTTTTGAGCTTTGCCGTTCTTTGATAAACCTTTTCCAACTTTGGCTGCCCTTATCCTTGCTCTTGACCAGCGCGAAAGGGCAGTTTCGTGTTTCTCAATATCAAAGAATGAAATAGAACTTCGCTTGAGTTCTGCAAAATCTAAGAGGTCCCACCTACAGGCGCAATAAATAGTTGAATTAGAACGTGATAATGCAATATTGAATTTCCAACTGAGAGGCAAGCTGTGAACAAATCAAGAGACGTTTACCAGTTTTGCTCCACAAGAACTGCACAATCTGCGAGCTTTCTTCTCGTTCGGAAGCTCTTATACACCTTTTGCAATTTTGTGGCAGCCTGGTGTTTGGGATTGTTGGGAATGAAAATTGGCCAACTTTGGATTTTTCCAACACTGTTATCAGAACGTGGCTGTTGATTATCCATCTCTTTTCTATCTGCAGAAACTAATGCAATGGAGGGATAATTGTCGTTGGCCAAAGAAGGAACTTTAATATAGAACATATTTTCAAATTGTTTCCCTTTGAAGCTGACAGATCTTTCTGATACCATCTTGCCAGACCCCAGAGATTTCAATATTGTTGCCTGCAAATCCTGGCTGCCAAAACTAATTGATCATATAGGAGTTTTCAATTCATTATCCCCCAAGCTGATAGATTTCAGAGTCACAGATGGGAACAATGCGCGGGGCAATCTATTTGGACTGGTATCCTGCTTGGACAAACCAACACAACTGAGTCAATGTGATAATTAATGATGCATTGTATGATATACGTGAAATCAAAAGCTTAGCCAGCCCTCCTCAATGTAAGTTGTAATTGGTTTTGAAAATGAGACAAAAACGCGCAAATCCATTAAATTAACACCAACTGCATATACCAGAAAATATTTATTTTCTCTTGGTGGACTCGTTCTACGTGGAATATATAAAAAGTTGAACTCATGTATATTCCAAGAAAACAAGCACAATACCATTTACAGGAAGGGGGCAGAACTGTATCCAGAAAGAGAAACACAATTCTTTACGTCCAGAGCCTAATATCAGAATAGCCATATCCATGTGGTTACAATGTTTACATATGAACTGAAAAGTTCATGAATAACATGTATGAAATACTGAGGAAAAAGGGAGGTCCAAAAAAATGAAGCAAAGCATAAACATTGCCAACAGTTCTTAAAATCAAAACCCATAAGCAAAAGATCAAAATTTGAAGACATAAAGCTATATAAAATACGAACCACGAATACCTATTTCACCGTACCATCAAAGAAAAGAAACAACATCACAAAAGAAGTTATAAGGAAAATCTACCATTGCAGCTGTTTCCGTATAATCTAGATACGCTAAACACAAAACAAAATGTCGACCAACATGAAAACTAAACACTACAGGGGAACATCACCTCGAATTGTGGATATGTATCCCAAAAAGGGAAAAGATTTTGAGACTTTATAGGGAAAAGAAGATCAGGGTTGAGCGGGTATACAGGTGGACTCTGTATTTTGTGTTCAACTTTAAATTTCACTTACTATGTTCTCTCTCTCTCTCTCTCTCTGTGTATCTATAAAGCTTGAGCTTCCCAAAGCTAAACCAAAACACTGCCAACCACATCATTTGACTGGGTTATCTTATAGAGGAGATGGCGGAGAGAGTGAAAGCTTATAGAAATTGCTACGAAGAGAGAGAGAGAGAGAGAGAGAGAGAGAGAGTGCTTCCAACCACGTGGAGCGGACTACTGGCAGCTAGTTTCGTCTTGCCCAAGCTGTTATTTAAAGATCTCCATTACCATTTGAGCCATGTTTTCCAATGTAAATGTTACGTATACCATTTTCGGGAAGTCTTCAATTTTCGATTCCCCTTGGGCGTTAGGGGGAGGTAGAGATGAGAGAAGGCAATGCCATTATGCATAATCGGCAACTTCTTTTTTGTATTGATACGTGGTCGGCAATTGACTCAACGGTGTAAATTACGCTGTGTACGGTGCGAGTAAAAAGAAATTAAAAAAAAAAAAAGAAAAACAAAAAAGAGGCCATTACCACGGTCAGTTTCCAACAAAAGAGAGATTGACTACATATTTTTCGCCACCGCTTATGTCAGTGGACCAATCTCGCAACCCCAAGTAATTGTGGAATTAACGCTGCTTATCTTGCAAGCTTTTTCTTCAACATTGATTCAGTCCTATCCGGGAAATTCGCAGTTGAAAGTTAGAGGGATGACGTATCTGCACACGTCGGAATCTTTTTGAATGGATATGAGTTGGTAGAAAATTTTTGTTATCTATTAACAAATAGTGGATTTTATATTTGGGTCGGAGAATGAAACTCCCATGCGTTCTTCATAGACGACCCACGCGCTGACTTGAATGTCCGAGGGATATACTTGACGGGTTATCTATCAGCAACAAAAGGGATTGTTAAAAAAGTCTAAAAGCCTGTATTAAGTCTAATGTTTGAACAACTCCGAGCTTTTGGGGCACTGCCCATCCATTTGCTTCCCCGCCATATCAATGCCGCCTTAATTTGGCCTTCCCATTAATGTTTCGCTGGACTATAAGCCTAGATGTGTTGATTTAATGTTCCCAAGTCTAGACTATTTGCATTAAATTTTCTTTGACGGAAGAATATGTGCTCTAGCTGCCGATGAAATTAATTAACACATAATAATCGTAATTAAGCTTTCTATTATATGGTATTGAATAGGATGACATCAACATGCCCCCACCAATGTCAAAGTTTGACTGCAATACTATACATATAAGATTGTACCAACACATTCTTGCAAATTTGATGTAATATTATTATATATGGGTAATCTTAGATTGACCAGGTACAAATGGTGAAGTAAGTTTGAGAGATTCGAGTCGAGTTAATTAATTGTGCATCAAATGCAAGTAAGCAACGCCCAGCCACGTAAACCGTCGTGGCGTTTGTCTTCTTTTGGATCACATGCCAAGCCAAACCCGCCAAGGCCCACACACCCCCCCCCCACCCCAACTCCAAAAAAACACATTTCTTAGTTAATATGCGGAGGCCGCCGCCATTTGTCCCTGGCTTAATTAATTAGTCTTAGGAACAGCATCGTATTCATACCCTCGATGATAGATAGATAAATAGATAGAGAGGGCGAATAAAAAATCAGACGGTGGATTTGTCACAAACAACAGTCAGTTCATATATCGTATCTCCGTGCAATACCTAGACGCTCGATGAGATCGGTACTTTTTACTGTACAGTTTAACTACGAATGATACATTTCGTTTTTCCTTTTTTTTATTTTTTTTTGGGGGGGGGGGTTATTAAAGGTTTACGTGAATTTGTTTGTGTTGTTTTTTTTGTTTTAAAAAAAATTGCATTCGAAATTCGATTCAAGCGTTCCACCAGCCTCTATGCTCCTCCCTTACTCGAGGGACTGGTAACGTTTTTTATTCTTCTGTTGTTGTTTTTTTTTTTTTTTTTTCCATTTTTATATAATAGGCATAGATGAAGAGCGTATCAAAAAAAGCCAGCTGCCTTTTGGGTGCGTGTGTTGGTTTACTTTTCGATGACTGGGCGGGCACCACCGAAACCCAACTGAAATGACCAAAAACGCGCTTTCGACTGCACTGCCCCACCGACTTTCTACATATATATGCATGCATGCATAAAAAAGAAGTTCGTTTTCTAATTCTTGTTGGCAGAAGACAGGGAAAGGGACCACCGCAGCTCCCCCCCCCCCCCCCCCAAAGGTGGCACTTGGCGTTGGCGTGGGATTGCACCTAATTAAGCGGGAGGCGTTCTTCCATGGTTGGGTTGGATTCGAACCTCCTGGCAACACCACAAACGTCTCCAATGTTGCATGTCTAACGGCAGGACTAGGTATAGGTGGCCGTAGGGATGACAATTCTTACTTGTACCTTTGGGTGACCTATTGCTCAAATTATATTTTCATCGCCCGGGGGTTGTTTCACCCTCAATTTTTTCTGATCGAGGATCAGGGTCGGCAGGAAAGAGATTGCCACTACAAACAAAAACAAAAAAAAAAAAAGAAAAAGAAATTTCGATAAATTTGAAATGGGTATCCAGGACGACGACAAAATTTTCTCCCACAGAATAACCTTTTTTTTTTTTTTTTTGGGGGGGGGGGGGGTTCTCTTCCCCTAATTGGACTGGCCTGGCCAAACTCCTCCATCCCCAACTCATTAATTAACCTTTACTAGTAGGAACAGCGTGATTCATAGATTTTTTTGCGGGCGTTTGCTGAATTTAATTGCGCTTCCCGGCGTCGGCACACGTTCTGTTGCTCTGTTTATTGTTTTACCATTTAATTGATTTCTTGCCAAAATTTACTTCATTTTGCTAAATAATTGTCCACAGAAAAGGCATATTATACCTAGAAGTGACAAGGGCGAAAAAGGGCCCAATTCTATATGCGCGAAGAATCCCATAATAGGAATTACAAAGCCATAGCCGGCCAGTGGACACGTAGAGATTGTCAGAAGAAAAGGTTTCTTATTACAATTATATATATAAAATTTTATCGACCATTCCAACGAAAGTATTTAAGAATTGGAATGCTGAGACATTCATGCCCACGCTGTTTATCCTTTGCGACGAAAAAAGGAAAAGAGGAAACGTTGTTGGATTTATAGCGGCTTTCTTTCGTCTCTGTTACTTAATTACTCGATTGTTGTCTTCAGAATCCGTCCATTAAATTAGGGGTTCATTCCTGGTGAGAACGATAAAACTAGCATATGTGTCACTAGAATTAATACACGTATAACCCATACTTACCTACTGAGAAGGTGGGCTTGGCTTGCCTTGGTCTGGGGGGAAATGGAAAGGGAGAGGGACTGGGATATTGACATTTCTCTGACCATTTGCATTGATCCATCCATCGTTTCCTCCACATTAATGTTCTTCCTGCGCATTTATGGCTTTCTAAGGTTACTTACTTACCTTGCTAATTTAGCTAAAAAAATATGGAGACAGGACACGTCTTGGTCCATAGGTTGACCCCCTTGTGCCAGCCTATTCTAGTTTTGAATCTCGACGATGGCATGCCTGTCCAAGTCGGTGAATCCACCAAAATTCAAATGGTTGACACAACTTTTTGATTTTCGTCTCCGTCTAAAATTTAAATTCAAGGGCAACCAAGAAAAGACTCAAGCCAAAGCCCAATTAAAGACGGCATTTGCATACGTGCATAATTCAATGACTCCACTACATAAATCAAAATTAAGTCCTCCAAAGATACAATGCAAGGTCTGTCCCATAAAAAAGTTCCAGGAGAGAGAGAGAGAGAGAGAGAGAGAGAGAGAAAATGAATAAAACCCAAAATGAATAAGAAAATTTATTAAAATTAAATTTAATTGTCGAGTCTACAGATTAAAATAACTATTTATTCTATTTTATTTTTGTTCAATATTTTTCCATTCCCAGATACCGACACAAATAGGAACCCCGCCTTCCCCGGTCCCCACCCAGGCTTAAGTCCCTATACCGGATGGAGTTTTGTAGGCATTGCACAAAGAACTTGTCAACCAAGGTTTTCCATGAGTACGAAGGCACTCCCTTCCATCCTACGCAGCTTGGGAAGTTAAAAAAGCGTCGTGCCTTTCGGCTCTCTCAAATTCTGCACGTCGACAATTTATTCAACATTTTTCCAAAGATGCAAATCCAAAAGGCTCATAATCCAGAAGAACCCATTTCACCTCGTTCTTGCACACAAAAAGAAAGAAAGAAAGAAAAAGAATAAGAAAAAAAAAAAACTCTAAAGAAATTGACCAGCCAGCAATTCAAGTAGCTGGGTGGTCGACGCATCATTAATTTTGTGCAAAACTTGTGAGATGGGCTTATTCTCTAGTTGCTTGGTTCACCATTCACTCCAGGAGTTGGCCGTCCGCACAACCCCTGATACTGAGAGTGCATATATAGAATTTCAACGGGGGGGGGGGGGGGGGGGGGGGGGGGGGGGGGGGGGGGGGGGGGGGGGGGGGGGGGGGGGGGGGGGGGGGGGGGGGGGGGGGGGGGGGGGGGGGGGGGGGGGGGGGGGGGGGGGGGGGGGGGGGGGGGGGGGGGGGGGGGGGGGGGGGGGGGGGGGGGGGGGGGGGGGGGGGGGGGGGGGGGGGGGGGGGGGGGGGGGGGGGGGGGGGGGGGGGGGGGGGGGGGGGGGGGGGGGGGGGGGGGGGGGGGGGGGGGGGGGGGGGGGGGGGGGGGGGGGGGGGGGGGGGGGGGGGGGGGGGGGGGGGGGGGGGGGGGGGGGGGGGGGGGGGGGGGGGGGGGGGGGGGGGGGGGGGGGGGGGGGGGGGGGGGGGGGGGGGGGGGGGGGGGGGGGGGGGGGGGGGGGGGGGGGGGGGGGGGGGGGGGGGGGGGGGGGGGGGGGGGGGGGGGGGGGGGGGGGGGGGGGGGGGGGGGGGGGGGGGGGGGGGGGGGGGGGGGGGGGGGGGGGGGGGGGGGGGGGGGGGGGGGGGGGGGGGGGGGGGGGGGGGGGGGGGGGGGGGGGGGGGGGGGGGGGGGGGGGGGGGGGGGGGGGGGGGGGGGGGGGGGGGGGGGGGGGGGGGGGGGGGGGGGGGGGGGGGGGGGGGGGGGGGGGGGGGGGGGGGGGGGGGGGGGGGGGGGGGGGGGGGGGGGGGGGGGGGGGGGGGGGGGGGGGGGGGGGGGGGGGGGGGGGGGGGGGGGGGGGGGGGGGGGGGGGGGGGGGGGGGGGGGGGGGGGGGGGGGGGGGGGGGGGGGGGGGGGGGGGGGGGGGGGGGGGGGGGGGGGGGGGGGGGGGGGGGGGGGGGGGGGGGGGGGGGGGGGGGGGGGGGGGGGGGGGGGGGGGGGGGGGGGGGGGGGGGGGGGGGGGGGGGGGGGGGGGGGGGGGGGGGGGGGGGGGGGGGGGGGGGGGGGGGGGGGGGGGGGGGGGGGGGGGGGGGGGGGGGGGGGGGGGGGGGGGGGGGGGGGGGGGGGGGGGGGGGGGGGGGGGGGGGGGGGGGGGGGGGGGGGGGGGGGGGGGGGGGGGGGGGGGGGGGGGGGGGGGGGGGGGGGGGGGGGGGGGGGGGGGGGGGGGGGGGGGGGGGGGGGGGGGGGGGGGGGGGGGGGGGGGGGGGGGGGGGGGGGGGGGGGGGGGGGGGGGGGGGGGGGGGGGGGGGGGGGGGGGGGGGGGGGGGGGGGGGGGGGGGGGGGGGGGGGGGGGGGGGGGGGGGGGGGGGGGGGGGGGGGGGGGGGGGGGGGGGGGGGGGGGGGGGGGGGGGGGGGGGGGGGGGGGGGGGGGGGGGGGGGGGGGGGGGGGGGGGGGGGGGGGGGGGGGGGGGGGGGGGGGGGGGGGGGGGGGGGGGGGGGGGGGGGGGGGGGGGGGGGGGGGGGGGGGGGGGGGGGGGGGGGGGGGGGGGGGGGGGGGGGGGGGGGGGGGGGGGGGGGGGGGGGGGGGGGGGGGGGGGGGGGGGGGGGGGGGGGGGGGGGGGGGGGGGGGGGGGGGGGGGGGGGGGGGGGGGGGGGGGGGGGGGGGGGGGGGGGGGGGGGGGGGGGGGGGGGGGGGGGGGGGGGGGGGGGGGGGGGGGGGGGGGGGGGGGGGGGGGGGGGGGGGGGGGGGGGGGGGGGGGGGGGGGGGGGGGGGGGGGGGGGGGGGGGGGGGGGGGGGGGGGGGGGGGGGGGGGGGGGGGGGGGGGGGGGGGGGGGGGGGGGGGGGGGGGGGGGGGGGGGGGGGGGGGGGGGGGGGGGGGGGGGGGGGGGGGGGGGGGGGGGGGGGGGGGGGGGGGGGGGGGGGGGGGGGGGGGGGGGGGGGGGGGGGGGGGGGGGGGGGGGGGGGGGGGGGGGGGGGGGGGGGGGGGGGGGGGGGGGGGGGGGGGGGGGGGGGGGGGGGGGGGGGGGGGGGGGGGGGGGGGGGGGGGGGGGGGGGGGGGGGGGGGGGGGGGGGGGGGGGGGGGGGGGGGGGGGGGGGGGGGGGGGGGGGGGGGGGGGGGGGGGGGGGGGGGGGGGGGGGGGGGGGGGGGGGGGGGGGGGGGGGGGGGGGGGGGGGGGGGGGGGGGGGGGGGGGGGGGGGGGGGGGGGGGGGGGGGGGGGGGGGGGGGGGGGGGGGGGGGGGGGGGGGGGGGGGGGGGGGGGGGGGGGGGGGGGGGGGGGGGGGGGGGGGGGGGGGGGGGGGGGGGGGGGGGGGGGGGGGGGGGGGGGGGGGGGGGGGGGGGGGGGGGGGGGGGGGGGGGGGGGGGGGGGGGGGGGGGGGGGGGGGGGGGGGGGGGGGGGGGGGGGGGGGGGGGGGGGGGGGGGGGGGGGGGGGGGGGGGGGGGGGGGGGGGGGGGGGGGGGGGGGGGGGGGGGGGGGGGGGGGGGGGGGGGGGGGGGGGGGGGGGGGGGGGGGGGGGGGGGGGGGGGGGGGGGGGGGGGGGGGGGGGGGGGGGGGGGGGGGGGGGGGGGGGGGGGGGGGGGGGGGGGGGGGGGGGGGGGGGGGGGGGGGGGGGGGGGGGGGGGGGGGGGGGGGGGGGGGGGGGGGGGGGGGGGGGGGGGGGGGGGGGGGGGGGGGGGGGGGGGGGGGGGGGGGGGGGGGGGGGGGGGGGGGGGGGGGGGGGGGGGGGGGGGGGGGGGGGGGGGGGGGGGGGGGGGGGGGGGGGGGGGGGGGGGGGGGGGGGGGGGGGGGGGGGGGGGGGGGGGGGGGGGGGGGGGGGGGGGGGGGGGGGGGGGGGGGGGGGGGGGGGGGGGGGGGGGGGGGGGGGGGGGGGGGGGGGGGGGGGGGGGGGGGGGGGGGGGGGGGGGGGGGGGGGGGGGGGGGGGGGGGGGGGGGGGGGGGGGGGGGGGGGGGGGGGGGGGGGGGGGGGGGGGGGGGGGGGGGGGGGGGGGGGGGGGGGGGGGGGGGGGGGGGGGGGGGGGGGGGGGGGGGGGGGGGGGGGGGGGGGGGGGGGGGGGGGGGGGGGGGGGGGGGGGGGGGGGGGGGGGGGGGGGGGGGGGGGGGGGGGGGGGGGGGGGGGGGGGGGGGGGGGGGGGGGGGGGGGGGGGGGGGGGGGGGGGGGGGGGGGGGGGGGGGGGGGGGGGGGGGGGGGGGGGGGGGGGGGGGGGGGGGGGGGGGGGGGGGGGGGGGGGGGGGGGGGGGGGGGGGGGGGGGGGGGGGGGGGGGGGGGGGGGGGGGGGGGGGGGGGGGGGGGGGGGGGGGGGGGGGGGGGGGGGGGGGGGGGGGGGGGGGGGGGGGGGGGGGGGGGGGGGGGGGGGGGGGGGGGGGGGGGGGGGGGGGGGGGGGGGGGGGGGGGGGGGGGGGGGGGGGGGGGGGGGGGGGGGGGGGGGGGGGGGGGGGGGGGGGGGGGGGGGGGGGGGGGGGGGGGGGGGGGGGGGGGGGGGGGGGGGGGGGGGGGGGGGGGGGGGGGGGGGGGGGGGGGGGGGGGGGGGGGGGGGGGGGGGGGGGGGGGGGGGGGGGGGGGGGGGGGGGGGGGGGGGGGGGGGGGGGGGGGGGGGGGGGGGGGGGGGGGGGGGGGGGGGGGGGGGGGGGGGGGGGGGGGGGGGGGGGGGGGGGGGGGGGGGGGGGGGGGGGGGGGGGGGGGGGGGGGGGGGGGGGGGGGGGGGGGGGGGGGGGGGGGGGGGGGGGGGGGGGGGGGGGGGGGGGGGGGGGGGGGGGGGGGGGGGTGGGGGGGGGGGGGGGGGGGGGGGGGGGGGGGGGGGGGGGGGGGGGGGGGGGGGGGGGGGGGGGGGGGGGGGGGGGGGGGGGGGGGGGGGGGGGGGGGGGGGGGGGGGGGGGGGGGGGGGGGGGGGGGGGGGGGGGGGGGGGGGGGGGGGGGGGGGGGGGGGGGGGGGGGGGGGGGGGGGGGGGGGGGGGGGGGGGGGGGGGGGGGGGGGGGGGGGGGGGGGGGGGGGGGGGGGGGGGGGGGGGGGGGGGGGGGGGGGGGGGGGGGGGGGGGGGGGGGGGGGGGGGGGGGGGGGGGGGGGGGGGGGGGGGGGGGGGGGGGGGGGGGGGGGGGGGGGGGGGGGGGGGGGGGGGGGGGGGGGGGGGGGGGGGGGGGGGGGGGGGGGGGGGGGGGGGGGGGGGGGGGGGGGGGGGGGGGGGGGGGGGGGGGGGGGGGGGGGGGGGGGGGGGGGGGGGGGGGGGGGGGGGGGGGGGGGGGGGGGGGGGGGGGGGGGGGGGGGGGGGGGGGGGGGGGGGGGGGGGGGGGGGGGGGGGGGGGGGGGGGGGGGGGGGGGGGGGGGGGGGGGGGGGGGGGGGGGGGGGGGGGGGGGGGGGGGGGGGGGGGGGGGGGGGGGGGGGGGGGGGGGGGGGGGGGGGGGGGGGGGGGGGGGGGGGGGGGGGGGGGGGGGGGGGGGGGGGGGGGGGGGGGGGGGGGGGGGGGGGGGGGGGGGGGGGGGGGGGGGGGGGGGGGGGGGGGGGGGGGGGGGGGGGGGGGGGGGGGGGGGGGGGGGGGGGGGGGGGGGGGGGGGGGGGGGGGGGGGGGGGGGGGGGGGGGGGGGGGGGGGGGGGGGGGGGGGGGGGGGGGGGGGGGGGGGGGGGGGGGGGGGGGGGGGGGGGGGGGGGGGGGGGGGGGGGGGGGGGGGGGGGGGGGGGGGGGGGGGGGGGGGGGGGGGGGGGGGGGGGGGGGGGGGGGGGGGGGGGGGGGGGGGGGGGGGGGGGGGGGGGGGGGGGGGGGGGGGGGGGGGGGGGGGGGGGGGGGGGGGGGGGGGGGGGGGGGGGGGGGGGGGGGGGGGGGGGGGGGGGGGGGGGGGGGGGGGGGGGGGGGGGGGGGGGGGGGGGGGGGGGGGGGGGGGGGGGGGGGGGGGGGGGGGGGGGGGGGGGGGGGGGGGGGGGGGGGGGGGGGGGGGGGGGGGGGGGGGGGGGGGGGGGGGGGGGGGGGGGGGGGGGGGGGGGGGGGGGGGGGGGGGGGGGGGGGGGGGGGGGGGGGGGGGGGGGGGGGGGGGGGGGGGGGGGGGGGGGGGGGGGGGGGGGGGGGGGGGGGGGGGGGGGGGGGGGGGGGGGGGGGGGGGGGGGGGGGGGGGGGGGGGGGGGGGGGGGGGGGGGGGGGGGGGGGGGGGGGGGGGGGGGGGGGGGGGGGGGGGGGGGGGGGGGGGGGGGGGGGGGGGGGGGGGGGGGGGGGGGGGGGGGGGGGGGGGGGGGGGGGGGGGGGGGGGGGGGGGGGGGGGGGGGGGGGGGGGGGGGGGGGGGGGGGGGGGGGGGGGGGGGGGGGGGGGGGGGGGGGGGGGGGGGGGGGGGGGGGGGGGGGGGGGGGGGGGGGGGGGGGGGGGGGGGGGGGGGGGGGGGGGGGGGGGGGGGGGGGGGGGGGGGGGGGGGGGGGGGGGGGGGGGGGGGGGGGGGGGGGGGGGGGGGGGGGGGGGGGGGGGGGGGGGGGGGGGGGGGGGGGGGGGGGGGGGGGGGGGGGGGGGGGGGGGGGGGGGGGGGGGGGGGGGGGGGGGGGGGGGGGGGGGGGGGGGGGGGGGGGGGGGGGGGGGGGGGGGGGGGGGGGGGGGGGGGGGGGGGGGGGGGGGGGGGGGGGGGGGGGGGGGGGGGGGGGGGGGGGGGGGGGGGGGGGGGGGGGGGGGGGGGGGGGGGGGGGGGGGGGGGGGGGGGGGGGGGGGGGGGGGGGGGGGGGGGGGGGGGGGGGGGGGGGGGGGGGGGGGGGGGGGGGGGGGGGGGGGGGGGGGGGGGGGGGGGGGGGGGGGGGGGGGGGGGGGGGGGGGGGGGGGGGGGGGGGGGGGGGGGGGGGGGGGGGGGGGGGGGGGGGGGGGGGGGGGGGGGGGGGGGGGGGGGGGGGGGGGGGGGGGGGGGGGGGGGGGGGGGGGGGGGGGGGGGGGGGGGGGGGGGGGGGGGGGGGGGGGGGGGGGGGGGGGGGGGGGGGGGGGGGGGGGGGGGGGGGGGGGGGGGGGGGGGGGGGGGGGGGGGGGGGGGGGGGGGGGGGGGGGGGGGGGGGGGGGGGGGGGGGGGGGGGGGGGGGGGGGGGGGGGGGGGGGGGGGGGGGGGGGGGGGGGGGGGGGGGGGGGGGGGGGGGGGGGGGGGGGGGGGGGGGGGGGGGGGGGGGGGGGGGGGGGGGGGGGGGGGGGGGGGGGGGGGGGGGGGGGGGGGGGGGGGGGGGGGGGGGGGGGGGGGGGGGGGGGGGGGGGGGGGGGGGGGGGGGGGGGGGGGGGGGGGGGGGGGGGGGGGGGGGGGGGGGGGGGGGGGGGGGGGGGGGGGGGGGGGGGGGGGGGGGGGGGGGGGGGGGGGGGGGGGGGGGGGGGGGGGGGGGGGGGGGGGGGGGGGGGGGGGGGGGGGGGGGGGGGGGGGGGGGGGGGGGGGGGGGGGGGGGGGGGGGGGGGGGGGGGGGGGGGGGGGGGGGGGGGGGGGGGGGGGGGGGGGGGGGGGGGGGGGGGGGGGGGGGGGGGGGGGGGGGGGGGGGGGGGGGGGGGGGGGGGGGGGGGGGGGGGGGGGGGGGGGGGGGGGGGGGGGGGGGGGGGGGGGGGGGGGGGGGGGGGGGGGGGGGGGGGGGGGGGGGGGGGGGGGGGGGGGGGGGGGGGGGGGGGGGGGGGGGGGGGGGGGGGGGGGGGGGGGGGGGGGGGGGGGGGGGGGGGGGGGGGGGGGGGGGGGGGGGGGGGGGGGGGGGGGGGGGGGGGGGGGGGGGGGGGGGGGGGGGGGGGGGGGGGGGGGGGGGGGGGGGGGGGGGGGGGGGGGGGGGGGGGGGGGGGGGGGGGGGGGGGGGGGGGGGGGGGGGGGGGGGGGGGGGGGGGGGGGGGGGGGGGGGGGGGGGGGGGGGGGGGGGGGGGGGGGGGGGGGGGGGGGGGGGGGGGGGGGGGGGGGGGGGGGGGGGGGGGGGGGGGGGGGGGGGGGGGGGGGGGGGGGGGGGGGGGGGGGGGGGGGGGGGGGGGGGGGGGGGGGGGGGGGGGGGGGGGGGGGGGGGGGGGGGGGGGGGGGGGGGGGGGGGGGGGGGGGGGGGGGGGGGGGGGGGGGGGGGGGGGGGGGGGGGGGGGGGGGGGGGGGGGGGGGGGGGGGGGGGGGGGGGGGGGGGGGGGGGGGGGGGGGGGGGGGGGGGGGGGGGGGGGGGGGGGGGGGGGGGGGGGGGGGGGGGGGGGGGGGGGGGGGGGGGGGGGGGGGGGGGGGGGGGGGGGGGGGGGGGGGGGGGGGGGGGGGGGGGGGGGGGGGGGGGGGGGGGGGGGGGGGGGGGGGGGGGGGGGGGGGGGGGGGGGGGGGGGGGGGGGGGGGGGGGGGGGGGGGGGGGGGGGGGGGGGGGGGGGGGGGGGGGGGGGGGGGGGGGGGGGGGGGGGGGGGGGGGGGGGGGGGGGGGGGGGGGGGGGGGGGGGGGGGGGGGGGGGGGGGGGGGGGGGGGGGGGGGGGGGGGGGGGGGGGGGGGGGGGGGGGGGGGGGGGGGGGGGGGGGGGGGGGGGGGGGGGGGGGGGGGGGGGGGGGGGGGGGGGGGGGGGGGGGGGGGGGGGGGGGGGGGGGGGGGGGGGGGGGGGGGGGGGGGGGGGGGGGGGGGGGGGGGGGGGGGGGGGGGGGGGGGGGGGGGGGGGGGGGGGGGGGGGGGGGGGGGGGGGGGGGGGGGGGGGGGGGGGGGGGGGGGGGGGGGGGGGGGGGGGGGGGGGGGGGGGGGGGGGGGGGGGGGGGGGGGGGGGGGGGGGGGGGGGGGGGGGGGGGGGGGGGGGGGGGGGGGGGGGGGGGGGGGGGGGGGGGGGGGGGGGGGGGGGGGGGGGGGGGGGGGGGGGGGGGGGGGGGGGGGGGGGGGGGGGGGGGGGGGGGGGGGGGGGGGGGGGGGGGGGGGGGGGGGGGGGGGGGGGGGGGGGGGGGGGGGGGGGGGGGGGGGGGGGGGGGGGGGGGGGGGGGGGGGGGGGGGGGGGGGGGGGGGGGGGGGGGGGGGGGGGGGGGGGGGGGGGGGGGGGGGGGGGGGGGGGGGGGGGGGGGGGGGGGGGGGGGGGGGGGGGGGGGGGGGGGGGGGGGGGGGGGGGGGGGGGGGGGGGGGGGGGGGGGGGGGGGGGGGGGGGGGGGGGGGGGGGGGGGGGGGGGGGGGGGGGGGGGGGGGGGGGGGGGGGGGGGGGGGGGGGGGGGGGGGGGGGGGGGGGGGGGGGGGGGGGGGGGGGGGGGGGGGGGGGGGGGGGGGGGGGGGGGGGGGGGGGGGGGGGGGGGGGGGGGGGGGGGGGGGGGGGGGGGGGGGGGGGGGGGGGGGGGGGGGGGGGGGGGGGGGGGGGGGGGGGGGGGGGGGGGGGGGGGGGGGGGGGGGGGGGGGGGGGGGGGGGGGGGGGGGGGGGGGGGGGGGGGGGGGGGGGGGGGGGGGGGGGGGGGGGGGGGGGGGGGGGGGGGGGGGGGGGGGGGGGGGGGGGGGGGGGGGGGGGGGGGGGGGGGGGGGGGGGGGGGGGGGGGGGGGGGGGGGGGGGGGGGGGGGGGGGGGGGGGGGGGGGGGGGGGGGGGGGGGGGGGGGGGGGGGGGGGGGGGGGGGGGGGGGGGGGGGGGGGGGGGGGGGGGGGGGGGGGGGGGGGGGGGGGGGGGGGGGGGGGGGGGGGGGGGGGGGGGGGGGGGGGGGGGGGGGGGGGGGGGGGGGGGGGGGGGGGGGGGGGGGGGGGGGGGGGGGGGGGGGGGGGGGGGGGGGGGGGGGGGGGGGGGGGGGGGGGGGGGGGGGGGGGGGGGGGGGGGGGGGGGGGGGGGGGGGGGGGGGGGGGGGGGGGGGGGGGGGGGGGGGGGGGGGGGGGGGGGGGGGGGGGGGGGGGGGGGGGGGGGGGGGGGGGGGGGGGGGGGGGGGGGGGGGGGGGGGGGGGGGGGGGGGGGGGGGGGGGGGGGGGGGGGGGGGGGGGGGGGGGGGGGGGGGGGGGGGGGGGGGGGGGGGGGGGGGGGGGGGGGGGGGGGGGGGGGGGGGGGGGGGGGGGGGGGGGGGGGGGGGGGGGGGGGGGGGGGGGGGGGGGGGGGGGGGGGGGGGGGGGGGGGGGGGGGGGGGGGGGGGGGGGGGGGGGGGGGGGGGGGGGGGGGGGGGGGGGGGGGGGGGGGGGGGGGGGGGGGGGGGGGGGGGGGGGGGGGGGGGGGGGGGGGGGGGGGGGGGGGGGGGGGGGGGGGGGGGGGGGGGGGGGGGGGGGGGGGGGGGGGGGGGGGGGGGGGGGGGGGGGGGGGGGGGGGGGGGGGGGGGGGGGGGGGGGGGGGGGGGGGGGGGGGGGGGGGGGGGGGGGGGGGGGGGGGGGGGGGGGGGGGGGGGGGGGGGGGGGGGGGGGGGGGGGGGGGGGGGGGGGGGGGGGGGGGGGGGGGGGGGGGGGGGGGGGGGGGGGGGGGGGGGGGGGGGGGGGGGGGGGGGGGGGGGGGGGGGGGGGGGGGGGGGGGGGGGGGGGGGGGGGGGGGGGGGGGGGGGGGGGGGGGGGGGGGGGGGGGGGGGGGGGGGGGGGGGGGGGGGGGGGGGGGGGGGGGGGGGGGGGGGGGGGGGGGGGGGGGGGGGGGGGGGGGGGGGGGGGGGGGGGGGGGGGGGGGGGGGGGGGGGGGGGGGGGGGGGGGGGGGGGGGGGGGGGGGGGGGGGGGGGGGGGGGGGGGGGGGGGGGGGGGGGGGGGGGGGGGGGGGGGGGGGGGGGGGGGGGGGGGGGGGGGGGGGGGGGGGGGGGGGGGGGGGGGGGGGGGGGGGGGGGGGGGGGGGGGGGGGGGGGGGGGGGGGGGGGGGGGGGGGGGGGGGGGGGGGGGGGGGGGGGGGGGGGGGGGGGGGGGGGGGGGGGGGGGGGGGGGGGGGGGGGGGGGGGGGGGGGGGGGGGGGGGGGGGGGGGGGGGGGGGGGGGGGGGGGGGGGGGGGGGGGGGGGGGGGGGGGGGGGGGGGGGGGGGGGGGGGGGGGGGGGGGGGGGGGGGGGGGGGGGGGGGGGGGGGGGGGGGGGGGGGGGGGGGGGGGGGGGGGGGGGGGGGGGGGGGGGGGGGGGGGGGGGGGGGGGGGGGGGGGGGGGGGGGGGGGGGGGGGGGGGGGGGGGGGGGGGGGGGGGGGGGGGGGGGGGGGGGGGGGGGGGGGGGGGGGGGGGGGGGGGGGGGGGGGGGGGGGGGGGGGGGGGGGGGGGGGGGGGGGGGGGGGGGAGGGGGGGGGGGGGGGGGGGGGGGGGGGGGGGGGGGGGGGGGGGGGGGGGGGGGGGGGGGGGGGGGGGGGGGGGGGGGGGGGGGGGGGGGGGGGGGGGGGGGGGGGGGGGGGGGGGGGGGGGGGGGGGGGGGGGGGGGGGGGGGGGGGGGGGGGGGGGGGGGGGGGGGGGGGGGGGGGGGGGGGGGGGGGGGGGGGGGGGGGGGGGGGGGGGGGGGGGGGGGGGGGGGGGGGGGGGGGGGGGGGGGGGGGGGGGGGGGGGGGGGGGGGGGGGGGGGGGGGGGGGGGGGGGGGGGGGGGGGGGGGGGGGGGGGGGGGGGGGGGGGGGGGGGGGGGGGGGGGGGGGGGGGGGGGGGGGGGGGGGGGGGGGGGGGGGGGGGGGGGGGGGGGGGGGGGGGGGGGGGGGGGGGGGGGGGGGGGGGGGGGGGGGGGGGGGGGGGGGGGGGGGGGGGGGGGGGGGGGGGGGGGGGGGGGGGGGGGGGGGGGGGGGGGGGGGGGGGGGGGGGGGGGGGGGGGGGGGGGGGGGGGGGGGGGGGGGGGGGGGGGGGGGGGGGGGGGGGGGGGGGGGGGGGGGGGGGGGGGGGGGGGGGGGGGGGGGGGGGGGGGGGGGGGGGGGGGGGGGGGGGGGGGGGGGGGGGGGGGGGGGGGGGGGGGGGGGGGGGGGGGGGGGGGGGGGGGGGGGGGGGGGGGGGGGGGGGGGGGGGGGGGGGGGGGGGGGGGGGGGGGGGGGGGGGGGGGGGGGGGGGGGGGGGGGGGGGGGGGGGGGGGGGGGGGGGGGGGGGGGGGGGGGGGGGGGGGGGGGGGGGGGGGGGGGGGGGGGGGGGGGGGGGGGGGGGGGGGGGGGGGGGGGGGGGGGGGGGGGGGGGGGGGGGGGGGGGGGGGGGGGGGGGGGGGGGGGGGGGGGGGGGGGGGGGGGGGGGGGGGGGGGGGGGGGGGGGGGGGGGGGGGGGGGGGGGGGGGGGGGGGGGGGGGGGGGGGGGGGGGGGGGGGGGGGGGGGGGGGGGGGGGGGGGGGGGGGGGGGGGGGGGGGGGGGGGGGGGGGGGGGGGGGGGGGGGGGGGGGGGGGGGGGGGGGGGGGGGGGGGGGGGGGGGGGGGGGGGGGGGGGGGGGGGGGGGGGGGGGGGGGGGGGGGGGGGGGGGGGGGGGGGGGGGGGGGGGGGGGGGGGGGGGGGGGGGGGGGGGGGGGGGGGGGGGGGGGGGGGGGGGGGGGGGGGGGGGGGGGGGGGGGGGGGGGGGGGGGGGGGGGGGGGGGGGGGGGGGGGGGGGGGGGGGGGGGGGGGGGGGGGGGGGGGGGGGGGGGGGGGGGGGGGGGGGGGGGGGGGGGGGGGGGGGGGGGGGGGGGGGGGGGGGGGGGGGGGGGGGGGGGGGGGGGGGGGGGGGGGGGGGGGGGGGGGGGGGGGGGGGGGGGGGGGGGGGGGGGGGGGGGGGGGGGGGGGGGGGGGGGGGGGGGGGGGGGGGGGGGGGGGGGGGGGGGGGGGGGGGGGGGGGGGGGGGGGGGGGGGGGGGGGGGGGGGGGGGGGGGGGGGGGGGGGGGGGGGGGGGGGGGGGGGGGGGGGGGGGGGGGGGGGGGGGGGGGGGGGGGGGGGGGGGGGGGGGGGGGGGGGGGGGGGGGGGGGGGGGGGGGGGGGGGGGGGGGGGGGGGGGGGGGGGGGGGGGGGGGGGGGGGGGGGGGGGGGGGGGGGGGGGGGGGGGGGGGGGGGGGGGGGGGGGGGGGGGGGGGGGGGGGGGGGGGGGGGGGGGGGGGGGGGGGGGGGGGGGGGGGGGGGGGGGGGGGGGGGGGGGGGGGGGGGGGGGGGGGGGGGGGGGGGGGGGGGGGGGGGGGGGGGGGGGGGGGGGGGGGGGGGGGGGGGGGGGGGGGGGGGGGGGGGGGGGGGGGGGGGGGGGGGGGGGGGGGGGGGGGGGGGGGGGGGGGGGGGGGGGGGGGGGGGGGGGGGGGGGGGGGGGGGGGGGGGGGGGGGGGGGGGGGGGGGGGGGGGGGGGGGGGGGGGGGGGGGGGGGGGGTTTTTTTTTTTTTTTTTTTTTTTTTTTTTTTTTTTTTTTTTTTTTTTTTTTTTTTTTTTTTTTTTTTTTTTTTTTTTTTTTTTTTTTTTTTTTTTTTTTTTTTTTTTTTTTTTTTTTTTTTTTTTTTTTTTTTTTTTTTTTTTTTTTTTTTTTTTTTTTTTTTTTTTTTTTTTTTTTTTTTTTTTTTTTTTTTTTTTTTTTTTTTTTTTTTTTTTTTTTTTTTTTTTTTTTTTTTTTTTTTTTTTTTTTTTTTTTTTTTTTTTTTTTTTTTTTTTTTTTTTTTTTTTTTTTTTTTTTTTTTTTTTTTTTTTTTTTTTTTTTTTTTTTTTTTTTTTTTTTTTTTTTTTTTTTTTTTTTTTTTTTTTTTTTTTTTTTTTTTTTTTTTTTTTTTTTTTTTTTTTTTTTTTTTTTTTTTTTTTTTTTTTTTTTTTTTTTTTTTTTTTTTTTTTTTTTTTTTTTTTTTTTTTTTTTTTTTTTTTTTTTTTTTTTTTTTATTTTTTTTTTTTTTTTTTTTTTTTTTTTTTTTTTTTTTTTTTTTTTTTTTTTTTTTTTTTTTTTTTTTTTTTTTTTTTTTTTTTTTTTTTTTTTTTTTTTTTTTTTTTTTTTTTTTTTTTTTTTTTTTTTTTTTTTTTTTTTTTTTTTTTTTTTTTTTTTTTTTTTTTTTTTTTTTTTTTTTTTTTTTTTTTTTTTTTTTTTTTTTTTTTTTTTTTTTTTTTTTTTTTTTTTTTTTTTTTTTTTTTTTTTTTTTTTTTTTTTTTTTTTTTTTTTTTTTTTTTTTTTTTTTTTTTTTTTTTTTTTTTTTTTTTTTTTTTTTTTTTTTTTTTTTTTTTTTTTTTTTTTTTTTTTTTTTTTTTTTTTTTTTTTTTTTTTTTTTTTTTTTTTTTTTTTTTTTTTTTTTTTTTTTTTTTTTTTTTTTTTTTTTTTTTTTTTTTTTTTTTTTTTTTTTTTTTTTTTTTTTTTTTTTTTTTTTTTTTTTTTTTTTTTTTTTTTTTTTTTTTTTTTTTTTTTTTTTTTTTTTTTTTTTTTTTTTTTTTTTTTTTTTTTTTTTTTTTTTTTTTTTTTTTTTTTTTTTTTTTTTTTTTTTTTTTTTTTTTTTTTTTTTTTTTTTTTTTTTTTTTTTTTTTTTTTTTTTTTTTTTTTTTTTTTTTTTTTTTTTTTTTTTTTTTTTTTTTTTTTTTTTTTTTTTTTTTTTTTTTTTTTTTTTTTTTTTTTTTTTTTTTTTTTTTTTTTTTTTTTTTTTTTTTTTTTTTTTTTTTTTTTTTTTTTTTTTTTTTTTTTTTTTTTTTTTTTTTTTTTTTTTTTTTTTTTTTTTTTTTTTTTTTTTTTTTTTTTTTTTTTTTTTTTTTTTTTTTTTTTTTTTTTTTTTTTTTTTTTTTTTTTTTTTTTTTTTTTTTTTTTTTTTTTTTTTTTTTTTTTTTTTTTTTTTTTTTTTTTTTTTTTTTTTTTTTTTTTTTTTTTTTTTTTTTTTTTTTTTTTTTTTTTTTTTTTTTTTTTTTTTTTTTTTTTTTTTTTTTTTTTTTTTTTTTTTTTTTTTTTTTTTTTTTTTTTTTTTTTTTTTTTTTTTTTTTTTTTTTTTTTTTTTTTTTTTTTTTTTTTTTTTTTTTTTTTTTTTTTTTTTTTTTTTTTTTTTTTTTTTTTTTTTTTTTTTTTTTTTTTTTTTTTTTTTTTTTTTTTTTTTTTTTTTTTTTTTTTTTTTTTTTTTTTTTTTTTTTTTTTTTTTTTTTTTTTTTTTTTTTTTTTTTTTTTTTTTATTTTTTTTTTTTTTTTTTTTTTTTTTTTTTTTTTTTTTTTTTTTTTTTTTTTTTTTTTTTTTTTTTTTTTTTTTTTTTTTTTTTTTTTTTTTTTTTTTTTTTTTTTTTTTTTTTTTTTTTTTTTTTTTTTTTTTTTTTTTTTTTTTTTTTTTTTTTTTTTTTTTTTTTTTTTTTTTTTTTTTTTTTTTTTTTTTTTTTTTTTTTTTTTTTTTTTTTTTTTTTTTTTTTTTTTTTTTTTTTTTTTTTTTTTTTTTTTTTTTTTTTTTTTTTTTTTTTTTTTTTTTTTTTTTTTTTTTTTTTTTTTTTTTTTTTTTTTTTTTTTTTTTTTTTTTTTTTTTTTTTTTTTTTTTTTTTTTTTTTTTTTTTTTTTTTTTTTTTTTTTTTTTTTTTTTTTTTTTTTTTTTTTTTTTTTTTTTTTTTTTTTTTTTTTTTTTTTTTTTTTTTTTTTTTTTTTTTTTTTTTTTTTTTTTTTTTTTTTTTTTTTTTTTTTTTTTTTTTTTTTTTTTTTTTTTTTTTTTTTTTTTTTTTTTTTTTTTTTTTTTTTTTTTTTTTTTTTTTTTTTTTTTTTTTTTTTTTTTTTTTTTTTTTTTTTTTTTTTTTTTTTTTTTTTTTTTTTTTTTTTTTTTTTTTTTTTTTTTTTTTTTTTTTTTTTTTTTTTTTTTTTTTTTTTTTTTTTTTTTTTTTTTTTTTTTTTTTTTTTTTTTTTTTTTTTTTTTTTTTTTTTTTTTTTTTTTTTTTTTTTTTTTTTTTTTTTTTTTTTTTTTTTTTTTTTTTTTTTTTTTTTTTTTTTTTTTTTTTTTTTTTTTTTTTTTTTTTTTTTTTTTTTTTTTTTTTTTTTTTTTTTTTTTTTTTTTTTTTTTTTTTTTTTTTTTTTTTTTTTTTTTTTTTTTTTTTTTTTTTTTTTTTTTTTTTTTTTTTTTTTTTTTTTTTTTTTTTTTTTTTTTTTTTTTTTTTTTTTTTTTTTTTTTTTTTTTTTTTTTTTTTTTTTTTTTTTTTTTTTTTTTTTTTTTTTTTTTTTTTTTTTTTTTTTTTTTTTTTTTTTTTTTTTTTTTTTTTTTTTTTTTTTTTTTTTTTTTTTTTTTTTTTTTTTTTTTTTTTTTTTTTTTTTTTTTTTTTTTTTTTTTTTTTTTTTTTTTTTTTTTTTTTTTTTTTTTTTTTTTTTTTTTTTTTTTTTTTTTTTTTTTTTTTTTTTTTTTTTTTTTTTTTTTTTTTTTTTTTTTTTTTTTTTTTTTTTTTTTTTTTTTTTTTTTTTTTTTTTTTTTTTTTTTTTTTTTTTTTTTTTTTTTTTTTTTTTTTTTTTTTTTTTTTTTTTTTTTTTTTTTTTTTTTTTTTTTTTTTTTTTTTTTTTTTTTTTTTTTTTTTTTTTTTTTTTTTTTTTTTTTTTTTTTTTTTTTTTTTTTTTTTTTTTTTTTTTTTTTTTTTTTTTTTTTTTTTTTTTTTTTTTTTTTTTTTTTTTTTTTTTTTTTTTTTTTTTTTTTTTTTTTTTTTTTTTTTTTTTTTTTTTTTTTTTTTTTTTTTTTTTTTTTTTTTTTTTTTTTTTTTTTTTTTTTTTTTTTTTTTTTTTTTTTTTTTTTTTTTTTTTTTTTTTTTTTTTTTTTTTTTTTTTTTTTTTTTTTTTTTTTTTTTTTTTTTTTTTTTTTTTTTTTTTTTTTTTTTTTTTTTTTTTTTTTTTTTTTTTTTTTTTTTTTTTTTTTTTTTTTTTTTTTTTTTTTTTTTTTTTTTTTTTTTTTTTTTTTTTTTTTTTTTTTTTTTTTTTTTTTTTTTTTTTTTTTTTTTTTTTTTTTTTTTTTTTTTTTTTTTTTTTTTTTTTTTTTTTTTTTTTTTTTTTTTTTTTTTTTTTTTTTTTTTTTTTTTTTTTTTTTTTTTTTTTTTTTTTTTTTTTTTTTTTTTTTTTTTTTTTTTTTTTTTTTTTTTTTTTTTTTTTTTTTTTTTTTTTTTTTTTTTTTTTTTTTTTTTTTTTTTTTTTTTTTTTTTTTTTTTTTTTTTTTTTTTTTTTTTTTTTTTTTTTTTTTTTTTTTTTTTTTTTTTTTTTTTTTTTTTTTTTTTTTTTTTTTTTTTTTTTTTTTTTTTTTTTTTTTTTTTTTTTTTTTTTTTTTTTTTTTTTTTTTTTTTTTTTTTTTTTTTTTTTTTTTTTTTTTTTTTTTTTTTTTTTTTTTTTTTTTTTTTTTTTTTTTTTTTTTTTTTTTTTTTTTTTTTTTTTTTTTTTTTTTTTTTTTTTTTTTTTTTTTTTTTTTTTTTTTTTTTTTTTTTTTTTTTTTTTTTTTTTTTTTTTTTTTTTTTTTTATGAAAAACAATGGGCCAGACGGTGCCGCTAATTAATTTGCTCGATCGAAAAACATTCTTAATTTGAATGGACGGTTTCGAGCAAATCACCCTGCATAACCCTCCACCTAAATCCCCAGCGACACTATTATATAAAGTCACATTTTACCTACTTTTCGAAGTTGTCGAATTCAACCCACTTCTTTGATTTGCAGAACCTTATAATGCGAAGCAATGCCAACCAAAGTCGGGATGAAGCTTATCAAATTCACAGTTTTGGTGGGCAGGGAGATCGGATTTAAAGACCATTGAACCTTTTTATTTATTTATTTATTTATTATTATTATTATTCTTAAGTGCGTTCAAATCCTCGCAAATCCATAGAGTTTTCCTTTGGGGGTTGTACAAGCATATCCCATGGATTGAGGACCTGATGCCAACCCAAATGGAACCAGCAAGTCCCCGATGTTAATTAATAACATGTCCAAGCACTTCTCGCTACTCCTTATACCAATTTCCAGTTTAATCAATTAATCATATGATCAATTCAACTCTGCTTTCCTTTCTCACCCTTCAATGGCTTCACTAATTTGCTAAACTTGATCAACTTCCTTGACTTGGCAAACTTAATGAAAAGGTACCATGCTATGCCCCCTGCAGTCATCAACCCAATTACCTGATACAAGCTCTAAGAACCCACTTCGCATCAAGCACATCATGGCCGAAGCTTCCGGCCTCAGTGGAACGCTAAAAGGCCTTTTCATTTTAGGGAACTTCCTTTTTAACGTTGTTAAATTAACTAATAGGAGTGATCCATATCATTTAAAGTATGACCCAAAATAAAAGGTTTAATATGATGATCGGTTAGGTATAACGGTAATTTGGGTTATCGACTTTAAAATCCCTCTACTCTCCCTATTAAGAATAAACGTTATTTTCCTATTAAGAATAATGGTTACAGTAAAAAGAGTATCTTCTCATTTAAAATAATTTTTTTATTTAAGGTAACGATTATAGGAGAGGAATATATATATGCTATTACGGACCTTTTTCAGGAATGAAACAGAAGAGAATTCTCATTTCTACTGCGACATATCAGTATAATGGACAATGGTATATTAATTTTAATTATAATTTTTATTGTTAATATTACATAAAGAAAGATCCTGTATTATAAAAATAAGAATTTGATAAAGAAGAAATTTTAGAAAAGTTCCAACAAATTAGAAAAAAGGTGCAAATTCCATTAACATGCCTAAACTATACAAGAAATTGGCAGATGAATTAATATTAGTAAAGTCCATAAATGAGACCCAATTGCGATCCCAGTGGAGAGTAATATTCCGACCCAAGGAGCGTTGAACCATTGGGACCTAATAACAAAAAACTTGGGCACAAATCCTATGTCAGCCATGCCAAGAAGCTGGTAAGCACAGCCACTCTGAGCCTCAAACAAACCAATAGCAGAGAACACAACGCCAACGTCAATTATATTTAAGCCAATTTCCCTGCACTCATTTCTGCAGCGGTTGCATGAAACCCCGATTCCCATTGGCTTTGATCCACTCAGGCGGTACTGTTGGTTTTTTGATTGAGAAAGTGTTGGTGAAACTGTTAATAGTATTTAGAATTCTTTAGAATTTATAATTGAACCAATTTTATGTTTGCTTTTGTGTTTATTATAGAACATAAAAAAAAGATATATAATTGTTAATAATTATATGTGTAAAAGGTTAGATTAAATTTTGAATTTCATAAATGATATGGTTTTATAACCAATTTTATATTAAATACTGATCTATGAAAAAATTGGTAAAAATGACATATAATTATTGACAATTATATATGTAAATATAAGATTCAACAACAAAATTTAGTTTTTTGTAATTATAGTGAAAGGTAATAATAACATGAAAAGAAGAAAATAAATTAAAAGATCTTATTACATTATTACAACAAGAAAAATAGACATATAGATAACTTATTCTAACCTTTTTCATTAACATTAATTTTTATTATATAATTTTTTTAAAAAAAATATATAATTTGAATTTAGTACATTTTTGTTCTCAATATATACAACTTATAATTCAAATTTTAAATTATTATACATGATTATTTTTCAAATTAACACTAATAAACTTTTGAATTTTAAACTAAAACTGTTAAAATTTTATAGAGAATTATTACGTATTAGAACTTCACAAAGGATATAATTCTATGATACCATGGGAACTGCTCTAATTCTCTTTCTTGGTGTTAAAGGATTCCATACCAATTTTACTTAATGTTAGAAAGGCTTTGGGAAAATAGTTCTCCATCATTTATTTGTGTCAAAGTTTTACCTACTTTATATATTTTTTGATTTATAAAACTAGTTTTGATTCACTTAGAGTTTTCAAATGATTTTGACTTTTTAAAAATATTTTTTAAGTTTTTTTTAAGTTTTTGAGACCAATTTTTAAGCATTTGATTTCTTTTTTTTTTCTCTTAAAGTCATAAAAGTAAATGAGTTCATTATTTTTTCTCCTATGAACTAAAAGTAAAGGGTTTAAAGATTATGTTCATTATTTTTTTCTCCTCTTTAAACTCATAATGAAGATTTTTAAACTGCTCTAAATAGGATACAATATTATTGAAAAACAAAAGTTTTCTTGTTGATTTAGTGGGAGACACTCTTAACTTCATTTTTTTTCTTTCAAAATTTAGGTCACTTGAATGTAACACTATTTTGATACCAAATGTTAGTTTTTTGATTGAGAAATATTAATTTGGTTAATATTGTTGATGGTGTTTAGAAGCCAAAATTAAACTAATTTTATATCTAATTTTGTGTTACAGAATGGGTAAAATAGAAATATTATATGTGTAAAAAATTGGGTTGAATTTTGCATTTTATAAATGAACTGGTTTAATGATCAATTTTATGTTTGATATTGGTGGGAAAATAAATAAAAAAGTTATATAATTATTGACAATTATATGTGTAAAGATAGAGTTTAAGAATTACAATGAAAAATAATATTGAGAAGAGAAAAAGTTTTTAACACTTTTTATTAATATTACATAAATAATTTTTAAAATATAAAATTTAAATTTAATATATTTTTCAAAATTTTAACATATATAATTTATAATTTAAATTTCAAATGGTTATGAATAATTATTTTTTAAATTAATACTAAAAAGTTTTAAATTTTAAACTAAACATGTTAAAATTTAATAGAATATCATTACTTGCTGGCTGAAACTAAAATTTGACTGAGAATGCAATTTCGTGGCACCATGAACTGCAATGACGGCTTCATGCACCGGTCACAGCAAAGAGAGGAATCAAGTAAAACACAAAAGTGAAGGTCACAGCAACAAGTAGAGCCAACGGGAACGTTTTGGGGTCTGTCCACTTCTCCAGCAAGAGTGCAACACTGTCCCAGAAATTCAAATTCCAGAAAAGAGTATTGATGTACAAGTTCCAATCTTTCTTTACTCCATTTTGGCCTAAACCGAGCCACCGATGTGGATGAATCTGAGGAACTGCCACAAGGGACAAGACTATAAAAGGGATAGAGAAAAAAGACCAAGAAGGACAGCTGCATTGCCGACTGAGGGTAATCCAACTTTGTTAACAAACGAGTGAACCAACGTTGCAAGCAGAACGGCAACATTTCTAGGCCAACCTGAAGCCAAAATAGGAATTACCTTCTCCACGTAGTCAATACAAAGGGTTGGAAAGGCAGCAATATTAACGACACCAATAAAAGATTTCCACGAGCCCATTAAGGATCCAAAAAAATAGACGGAATGCACGTTCAGCCGATATGACAAAGCCGCCGTTGCCAGGATAGGCCGTGGAGAGCCCCGCCGCGATGAGAGCATCCGGTATGCTCCATATGAAAGGATAGATCAAGAACCCAAGAAGGACAAAGTGAGGGCCGGCAGCCTGGAATGCCGGCTCTTCACCTTAGGGTCCGCGTGCGACTTCAAAATAGATGAGAAATATGAGAGGGACAAGAGTCAGTTTCTTTGCTAATTTGGCGGCAGCGGCAGTGGTTGTGGTGGAAAGTTGGCCTTGATCATCATCATCATGAAGAGTATCTGGCAGTCTTGGTGTCTGCATGGGGGGGGGGGGTCCTTCTTGTTGGGGTCAGCATTTCTTGGGCTAACGCTGGTCTTCTGAAGTGGAATTGAATTTCCTCTTGCCCTTACGTGCAATTTGGTCGAGCTGGAGAGGAGCCTGCACTAGACAAATGATTTCTCGGGCCCCCCTCGGTTGCCCTTTCGTGAAATACTAGGCTCAATGAAGAAAAGCAGATCTTTGGGGCGTGAAATGTGTCGTCCTCTATGCGTAGCTAGAACTTATCCCCCTGTAGCTTCTTGTTATATTCTTTTCCGGAGTCTCAATACCAAACGCTCCAGCTCGGAGGAATTAGTAGGCAGACACCTATCCCTTGTAGTGCCAAAGGAAGTCTGGAATTGAAAGCCAATTGCCCTTCAAGAGTAGAGTGTCGGCTCATTTCGGCACACAAAAAATGCATCCAGTATAAATAACCATACCATACAACGGATTCCATGCGGTATGCCATTTTGGAAGCAAATTGAATATTAGCTTTCCTGCATTAATAGGCACCAACCCACCCGGATCAGCAAATCAACAGTACTTACTTAAATTAATAATCAAATATCATTGTCTTGGGGGCACTACAACATTGGTTTAGGCAATGTCGCTGAAGGTGATTAATTCCAACGGGGAACCTATTTTATCCGAATAACAAACAATATAGCATTCTCGTTAAAGGTAAAACTTTTTGTGTTATGCTAGAATAGATCCTTGGATCGTACACGGTAAAAAGTAAATCTTGTAGTCGGCCAAAACATTGTTATATGCTAAGCCTTCACAATCAGTTGCTTACGTATGCTTTCCTTCGTCTTATCGCCCCCGTTTCCATTCTTCTGCCCTATATTTTCGTCCCATTCTTTGGAGTAAACCAATTTGCCAATTAATAATTTACGCTGCGCCCAAGAAGGTTTTCGGTGTAATTAATTATGCTTGTGCCATTCCATGGATGCTTTGTCTTTCACCTTTTCCTTTTCAAGGTGGCTTTAAGTATACCGGCTGCCCAGCTAGCTGCTTTGCCAATGCCACCTTATGGTTGGATCTTTGCTATACCTGCCAGTGCATATAGATGCTCTCGTTAGTTTAGCTCTTGCGTTGAAACGGGCAAAAGGCTAAAAACCGAAGGCACATTATGTTCTCAAGGTAGACCCAACTTCACCGTCATAATCTTTCAAATTGTGTCGCGTCCATGAGAAAGGTAATGTAAAATGCTAAAATTTTAAGAATCAAATAATTTTTCTTTGTTTGGCACGTCCGAAATTTAGAAGTAAATATTTCGTAATATCATAAAGTGGGTCTACAGTCTCATAGGTAGACTTTCATTAAGCTAGAGATTTCTTTCAGATGAGTTGACTTTTCATTAGCGAACCTAGTTCACATGGGCCCGCAGCCTTGTCCACGCCAGTCCATGCTCCACACAAAAAAACGTGAGCCTTGGAAGTGGGCTGAGTCATGGAATGAGATGTTCAAACGCGAGTTAGCTTTCCAATCACTGAACAGGCCAACCCATTTTCTGTTTCTATGTTTGCTTCTTATTGGTTCCATGCGATTTCTTGTTTTTACCTTGTATTTATGTAGTTAATTACAACTTAGATGTCCCAAAGACAAAAACCTTGCGAGATCCTCCTAAAAACAAAACAAAAGCAGAAAAATGGAACCAAGGGGTATATAATAAGGTATCTTACACGAGCAAGATTCTCATCCGGACTGCAACAAACGAGGACATAGTTGAATATGTTGCCAATAATTCCGGCATCCTTACTAGACCCATCACACTACTACAATCACAAAATACCCAGCAGAAAGAGTAGATACGTCCAATGAAAACAAGAAGTCGAACACTAATAAAGCCTCACTTAATAATTATAATGGCCCCGTCACAACATTTTAAACGTCCAAAGAAACTGATTGGGGGTGATTCAATTGATAGCTGGTACGCAATATTCACATTTATATACCTTTTTTTCTTGACAAGACGACCTTGTCAATATCATTGGACATAGAGTCGGGTTTTGAGAATTCCGTATCAAATCGAGGATTTTATGGTAAATAAGGATAGATTCTAATACAATTTATCACGAAACCTCCCAAAATGTACGTGCAGCATTTATATGACATAAGATCGTACATTTCTTCTGTGCGTCCTGCTATAGCCGCCTTTCTTCATATTCTCGCAGGATAAGATTGTTGGTCTTCTTTTATTTATTTATAAATATTCGGCTTCTTTATGGAATATCCATGCAAGAAACAAGCAGACAGAACAAATCTAAGAGCTCCATCATGCCATGAATGTTACAGAAAGGGGATCCAAGCGGCAGCCGTCTCCATGATGCTATTACAACTTTTTGGCCACGTTTTGAAAAGAGAGAGTAGATTCATCATCTAATGTTTTGAAGAGAAAATCGGTTCCTTATAGGGCCAAGCCATTTGTTCACTCCTTTTGAGCCTTAATAAAAAAAAAATAAAAATTCATATGGTACTGCAACAAATGTGTTCAGCATTTTCCTTTGCGGCTCATCCTTGCATTGGATCAAACAATGGCAAGCCCTTGCCTCGAAAATCCAAAATGACAAGAACAAGTTCTGAAGCAGTGACTGCATTTCCCAGACCATCAAGCACACAGCAATTTCCTCGAGTGCTACAACATGAGATTCCTTGCATCAATCTTCCAGTACACGAAATCGTTGAAAGGCAGTCTCAGGCAGACAACTTGGCCAAGCAACATGACTACAGAAAGCCAGATTTCCACCCTATGTTTATTGAAGAAGCCTATGAAAGCTGCAGAAGAATTTGCGCAGAACACGCCAAGACTTTCTATTTAGGTAGGAAATGTGCCCTTTTTCCTGTTTCAATATCCAACATTGTTCATTGCGGCGACAGGTTTACGAATGTTCAACAATGTCTGGAGCCAGATTTGCACATGTGTATGCAATCTCAATCAGGAAGTGTGACTCAATGTTGATGTATTGATGTGTGCTTGCCTTTTTGAATGCAGGAACCATGCTGATGATAAAAGAGCGCCAGAAAGCTATCTGGGCAATTTATGGTGAGAAATTATTACTCTCTGAAAGAAAGGTCAATAACTGATATTTGATTTATGAGATATCATTCAAACATTGCACAACATTTCTACCTTTCCTCTGAACCCATAAAAGAAAAACCAGACTTTTGTGCTCCCAAAAGTTGTTAGAAGCTATATAATTGATAAGAGCATCTACACTTTGCATTAATTGAAAGGTAAAGGTGCAGAAGGAGCTTATTGTAACAGAAGATGCAAGATTATTGTTTTTTTGGGTCATCTCTAAGTTCTTTTGCTGCAACAGGAAGGTTCTTTTTTGTTTCCTTGCGCAGTTTGGTGTAGGAGGACAGATGAACTGTTGGATGGCCCTAATGCGAGGTACATGACATCCAGTGTTCTTGATAGATGGGAAAAGCGATTGCAAGACATATTTGATGGGCATCCCTATGACATGCTCGATGCTGCACTCACATCCCTATGACATCCCTAATTTGCATGCGAGACTATATCTTCACGTCATGTTGGTACATTATTTGATCAATACTGACCTCTGTTGTGTTGCGTCCAGGATCAGCTAACAGAGCTCATTATGGTATGTCACAGCCATTCAAAGGCATGATTGAGGGCATGAGAATGGACACAAGGAAATGCCAGTACGAGAATTTTAGGGAGCTCTATCTTTACTGCTACTATGTTGCGGGCACTGTTGGCCTAATGAGCGTTCCAGTGATGGGAATTGCACCAGAATCTTCAGTTTCTGCTCAGAGGATTTATAGCGCAGCAGTTTATTTGGGTATTGGAAATCAACTCACTAACATTCTCAGGGATGTGGGAGAGGAGTAAGTCCTTGTTTTGTTTGCCCCACTCACTCCAAGTCTCCTTTTATTTAGTCTGACCTCTCCAACTTGTGGAATGCCGTTTTAACTTACGGTCGCTGTGATGCTTTTTCCAGTGCCTTGAGAGGTAGAGTTTATCTTCCCCGAGATGAACTAGCGCAGTTTGGGCTATGCGACAAGGATGTTTTCGCAAGAAGGGTCACAGATGAATGGAGAGAGTTCATGAAAGAGCAGATCAAAAGGGCTAGACTCTATTTTAACCTTGCAGAGGAAGGAGCATCACAGCTCGACAGTGCTAGCCGCTGGCCGGTATGCAATTTTTTGGAATGCAGGAGACCATGACAATGAGAGCCTGAGACGAACGCACAAAGTTGTCGTTACATTTCTCCGTCAAAACTCCTACAGAATCAACTACGGGTTTACCATATTCATAGGAGTTTTTTTTGACAGAGAAATGTTATGTTTGGATATTTGCAGGTTTGGTCGGCATTAATGCTGTACAGAAAAATCTTGGATGCAATGGAGAATAACGAATATGATAATTTCACAAAGCGAGCATACGTTGGAAAGGCCAAGAAATTTCTAACTTGGCCGCAAGCGTATGCTAGAGCTCACTCAGCCTCCGCCTGATCGTCATCGTCTGTGGACAACAGGTATTCTTCTTTTACTGTAAGGAACGTACGGTGCGCGAAGAAATATACTGCAACCAAGGCAAGAACGATCACTAGTTTCTGATCATAATTAAGCGCTCGCGACTTTGGGGCATGCTGGCCTGATTAAGGTCCTACGTGTCGTATCGTACGAATTTTCTTCACCGGTGTGGTACTCAACTTTTCCTTGGAAACTAAGTCAACCTTGCCCCTTTATAGTAAAAAAGAGTAGAGCACCGAGGGAGAGAATGGGGAGAAAAAGGAAAACATTCCAGTCTATTTCATACGGCTCCTTTCAATCATACGGCTCCTTTCAATGAACAGGCTTATGGCCCCTATGTCAGAGACTTCACCCCTTCCCCCGTGTTCTTTTCTTTAAAAAAAAAAGTGAGAGGAAGGAGGCCTACGACCCCCTCTGTCTCGCAGAGAGCTTAGACTCCTCAAGAATTTTTATCTCTTTTTTGGCTGTAGAAATTAATTGGAATTGGATGTTGCTTGGAAAGTAAAATGCATATTCAATTTATGCTAAAATTCTACTTCTGTCAAACCAGTTGCTTTGCAAGTCTCATCCCCTACGAGTTTCACTTTTGGGTGAGACGCCCAAAATCAAAAGGAAAAATCCCGAAAGAAACAGAAAACAATTTACCCTTACCACCTGGAGGCTAGAGTTGCTCGTTCATCTATCAAGCTTGGACCGTGACGTACACAGCACATTGCCCCCATTAAAACCGAGAGCCGAACGAAAAGCTTCCACAAAGACGATGATTATGAGGAGAATGCAATTACCCGAAACTGAAAGCTCGTCACTTCTATCACAGACGCTTTTTAATTGTCCGTTGTATTACTTTAAATGCTAGAATACGCTGCCGCAATTCTCAGATAACCGTAGCGATTCTAATGGTAACCATGATAATGGAAACTCTTCATTAGGACTATTGCAACGGTGAAAAATAATGAAGGCAAGGCACCCATTATAAGTAAACTCATTGTTTCCCTCAACATAACCCCATAAAATCAAAAGATCCTTCTACAGAAGAAAGAGAGAAGCACGAGGAACAACAATCAAAAATCAAGGAAAGGAAATTCAAGGATCCACCGTCGGTACATATCCTGCTATTGCGCTGCCATGTCCTCTCCTAGAAGCCCGAGAAAGATCCAAAAAGTAATCAAGTTTTTGGCAGCCTCAGATGCCCACCTAAGTGCTTTCATCATCGCCGACCACCATTGCAATATCGATAAATCTTAAAATCAGAGTCCTTCAGAAGTAAACCAACCGGAAAGGCAATGGGAGGAGGGAAAATTCAGCAACTAACCGCCAGCATGCATCACAGGAAGTAATCAGGTGTTCTCCGGGTCACATCTGGCTCGCCTCTTCTTGGAGCAGGCTCAAACTGCAAAATCAAAACTTCTCTTGCATAATTACAAAGCTACTAACTTTTAGGAATCCCACCTTGATGCAGAAGCATTTGAGAGCTACTGACCTGAATGAATGTATGGCCCTTGCAATCATCAACTTCCAAAATAGATGCCATGTTGCCACAGCGATAGCAATAGTTAGGGGCACTAAATATCGTAACCACCTTTTGGTCCTGTACAATAAATAAACAATGTATGAAACTTTGTCCACCCAAGAAAATAAGAAACAAGAAAACAAAGCACGTCGTGGGAAAGCCATTACATGACCCCAGTTATATCCCTCCATGACTAACTGATGAGCTCTAGCAATCAGCTTTAGGTTATTTGTATGGTTAAATTGCTCTGATATGTCCTACAAAAGTAGTAAATGTTAGCATGCAAAATAACAAGGAGCAAGGGAAGAAAACAGGAGGAGAAAATGCAAGGGCAAGAAATGGAGAAATGAGAAGTCTATTACTTGGCCAAAAGTATATCCAGCACCCCTTGGTGAAATTCCCCAACCACATCGATCATCAGGGTCAGACCACAAAAGATCACACATTGGACCCTCGTGGGGAACTTCTTGAACACGATCGAAATTTCGAATGTTATCAAGGGTTTCAATGGATGGAGACAATCCACCATGGAGACAGAATATTTCTGATTCAACCTGAAAGCATTTAAAGACGTCCTGATAAAATCTCTATGAAGAAAACTAAACAAACTAATTTGTAGTAAATGCAATTATCTTCTAACATCACAATAAATATTTAGTTTTTGTGACACCATTCCACCTCAAGTTATACTCACCAATGCTGTGAGTGGAAAATAGTCAAAAAGATCTGTGAAGATCTTCCAAACATTAGCATTGCCATACCTGCAAATAAGTGTCAGTGAAAGGTAACTTTTCACACTTTTGGAAAGCAAAATTTATAAACAACATGTGAATGATACAATACCATGGGAGTAGAGCTATTTCCAATAAAAAAAAGAGAAAAACCTGTCAATTAGCACACCAACCTCCAATTACTTGAGATAAAATATGCTCAAACATGTTTAAGCCAAAAGAGTATCCCTTCTATCAAACACCCTTGAGCAGTTAGGCAAAGGCACTTGTGAACAACACCTTTCACATTTATCACAGATGGTACTTCATAAACATGGGTATTCATTTCCAAGGATCCAAACTAAGAAAGTTATCTACACACAGAGCAATTCCAGATTCATATCATAATATGTGATTTATATTTTTGGAAAAAAAAATCCAACCAGATGACATGAGTAGTAAACAAGCATAAGCATTTTTTTGGGCACTGCAAAGAGAGCTGAAAAAAACCAAATTATCATTCATGATGACAATAAAATACCTTGCTATAAAAGAGAACAGAAATAAGAAGAATGAAGATGCAAAAAAACAGATGCCGTAAAAGAAAGCAGTATTTTGAACCATTGTGGCACTTTGCTTGCCCATACTTTATAAACTTGATTTCATTTCCTCCTTATTCCTTTCACAACTTTTCGTACTTTCTCTTTTATAGCCCCTCTAGATGGCAACAGAAATCATTTTCCATGTCCGTGCTACATAAACAACAATGCACCAACAGCATCCTGTCTAGCCTACTATTGGCATGAATAAAATAAAAACCATGTGTAACAAACAAGCAAAACAATAAGACAAAATGACCAAAAACAAGTATCAAATAGCAAGGCCTTAAGCTAAATAAAGCTGAAAAATTAGAACATGGATTCAAGGACACTCACTTTCGTAGGCACTCATCATAAAATCCATAAACTTGTGTAATCTGAAATAGCAAACAAAAGCCCACAATCAGTAGAACAAATTTGATGTCTATGAGTAACTTGCAAAAAGCTCAAAAGATTGGAAGTAACAACAAAGTGAAAACAAATACATGTTGTTTAGATACTATTTAAAAAAAAAACAGCTTAAACAAATAACTCTGATTAAAAAAAAAACTGTAACTCTATGGTCAATTTAATAAAGTAATGCCAGGAGAAATGAAGCAGCCATCAGCCAAACAAGAACAGAATAATAAAATTTGACATGCACCTGACGACTCTCATGATTTCCCCTTAGAATAGTAATCCTTTGAGAATATCGAACTTTCAGGGCTACCAGAAGCTGACATGAAGTCAATTGATATGAAAGAAAGGTTAAAGTCCAATACCTTGATAAAGTGTCAACAAAAGTATTTATAATTAAGAGAACAGAAAGGGCACTGTGCAGCAATTTTCTTCACAAAACAGCCACCAAGAGTACTCCACTACCACAAAAAATTGAAAGAAATATATATGTAACTGTTCTATTAGAATGCTGAATTCTATGTTCAAACGAATCCAACCAAACAAGGGTCCGAAGCAGCTTTATTTGAAATTCACATAAAACATAGTAAGAAACTTACAGTTACAGTTTCAACAGAATAGTAGCCACGGTCAACATAGTCTCCCATGAACAAGTAATTCGTATCTGGACACTATCCCAAATGAAAAGGAAAATAATACTAAGTAATAAGTAGAGAATGTGGTTAATGAACAGACAAAATGAGATTTTCTCCTGTAGAAAATCAAATCAACAAAGCTAAAATGATTACAAAAAACATGCATGAGCAAAGAGCTGAAGGGCACAGAATAGCCCAATATGCTCCATATATGATGACAAATAACATACAGTATAACACAAACATATTTTCTTTTTCTTTATCGTCAACTACCAAATATAGACAACAGACATATATTGCCACAAGCACAAGGTTACCTTTCCTCCAATTCGAAAAAGCTCAGCGAGATCATGAAATTGACCATGGATGTCACCACAGATTGTAACGGGGCTTTTAACAGGCTGCAGCAAGCAAAGTAAATTATTTAACATTCACAGGAATTCAACAGCAGTTGTAGCTCAAATTCCTAATTACAAAAGAGAAACATGAGTTCTAATCTGCAACACAGTCCAGAGAATGGAAATTCAGGGTGGTATTTCAGATATTTGATGACACTAACAAGGTCCAGAACATTCTAACTTAAAAATCACAGACAGTAGCACAAAATGGTATGAAGGTCTAGAGAACACATGCACATATTTATTTTCAGTCATGGTAAGCAATTATTCTTGTTCCGATCAGCTTGGGAATAAAGCCTCCGCACCTTTCTAGGGGATTCTTTTCTTTCTTTATGTAAATTATACAAAACAAAAGAGGAGAGAACATTTAGAAAATGACAAAAAAAAACCTGTACGTTACATTCTTCCATCAATATCTCCTTGGCCTTCTCGCATAATACCCTCACCTAAATCAGGGGAAAAAAATATAATTGGAAAAAAAGATCCCCAAAGCAAGGACACATTTTCTACAGTCGTCATCTTGCTTCCTACTTATAACAACAGAAAAATCAGTCATATCGATCATCTGCCCCTGAGTTCATGGTGGAATTGACAGAGGTTTTTTGAATCAATAATAGCTTTAAAGGCACTCGAGGACAAACGAAGTTAGCAACTGAGAATGTTTCACTGCTATCAAGTAGATCCAAAAAGATAAAAGATAGATGCAGCCTAGAACATGAGTCCTAGAAATTGCTATTATTCTCAGCACAGTGTTCAAGAGTAACCTTCTCAGTACAGTGTTCAAGGGTAACCATGGTTGTCAAACACCGTTCCTTCTTGCAAACTTCAAGTTATGGATCAAAAGTATCCATAATAAAAGGAAAGGAAAGAAAAGAAATCGCACTATAAGAAGTCTTGCTCAACAACCAAAGGTTACTGCCTCACTTTCCATTAGTCCTCTGTACCATGTGTTGAAACAAAAACAACAAAAGCTACACCATTAAATACCCGTTCATCGATTCAAAGGAGCCTGGTCTAACAAGAAATGAACTGTCAGACCCATCAACGGATCTGATTGATCGTCAATCAAACCCAGAGCTGTGATGTATGATCCCCTCCCCACTTCTCCAATCCCACAACCCGAACAAACCCTAGCCAAATAAAGGCACAGATCAAACGGACAAAGCCCCTCGTTCCCAACCCTCAAGAAAAATAAAGAAAAGAGCAAAAAATTTCCTGGATCTACTTCAAGAAACAAACCGATTTTAAACGACAATTGAAAATCCAAATAAAGAACCAAAATTCTAAGGCCACACCAAGAAAAAGCGCCGGATGGGAGGGTGGGGTTGGAGTTCATTGAAAAAAAAAAAGAACCTCTTGCTCGGAGAGGGGCTTGCACTGCATGAGCTGATTAATCTGCTCATCGAGGTTCCCATGAGTGTTCGATGAGATCGAATGCAAGCTCATTCTGCTTCCTTCTCTTATTCTTCTACTTCTTCTTGCTATATTTAGAGGATGGATAAAAAAAAAAATCACTTATAATTTCTGATTTTCTTGCCTTCTTTTCCCTTTCTGGAACAAATAATAGTGATAAATTTAGACTAATTTCTCTCCCAAAACAGAAAAATGAAACCCTAGATTTCCACTTATTCTTGGAATTTCAGAGAGAGAAATGAAAAAACAGGGACGGAAAGAGGCGTTGAGAAAACCATGCTGTTTATTATTATTATTATTATTATTATTATTATTATTAAAAAGAGAGAGAAGAAGAAGAAAAAAGAAATAAATCCTCTCGCTTTCCCCTCCTCTCTCCTCGATTGACGATGCTTCTTGTCTAAATCACAAAAAATGAAAATATGAAACAACCAGAAATCAACCATTCACCGCATCAGTTAAAACGACGTCCCATTATATGTGCAAAAGAATATAACACAATTTTTCTATGGTCATACAATATGATCCATCCATATTAAACAATTACTAAAAACGGTACAATTATTTGATAAGCTTCGTAATATTCTGTCTCCTTTTTTTTATTCATTTATTTATGGTATTAAATAAGAGTCAAGTATAACTCATATTAAATTTTAAATTTCACTACAATAGATTTATATTATTTTATTACCATTGTGTGATTGGAATTTAGAATCACACAAAAAATATCCATCTCTTTTGTATGATTACTCTATGACATTAGAAAATTCCAATTTAGTTATGTTTTTTTTTGGCCATAATAATAAGTATTTTATCACACATTTATATATACATGTGTGTGTGTGTTAATTTATAATAACTTTTAATTTATTTGATGTCAATTATAATTTAAATTTGTGGCATTTAAGTTTACAAAAAAAAAAAAAACTTTAATATCATTAAGTCATAACTGGTTGGTTGGTTTCATTTATGATATTTTTTTGTTTAATTTGTAATAGTTTAGTTTGAAAATTAAAAGTAAAGGTGTTTAAGAAAATCATTATTCGTTTGTTGAAAGATTGTCAAGTTATTTTTGTAAAATATCTAAATTTGGGTATTTATTTATCACTAATTAAAAAAATTAGTGTAAGAGTTATTTCAATTTTTAATTTATACACACAATGATAATCATACAAAAATTGAGGTATATATGAGTGAGTTCACTTGAACTGGGCCGGGAAAAAAAAAAACACAAAAAAAAAAAAAACAAAAATTTGAGGAATTTTGTCAAGCGGACTTGTCCGCTTCACCCCCGATGTCGCAATGAGTAAATGACGCGCGGGGAGGATGGTTGATGGACGTGGCAATCAGAGAGAGGCTCAGATTAATTAGTGGCTGGATGGGAAGTATTGGCGCGCGAATGATAGAAGTGAGGTTTGTTTGTTGTTGTTTTTTCTCTCTCTCTCTCTCGGGAAGTCTGTTTTTGGGGGGTGGGGGGGGGCGGGCGGCGGCGGTGATCGGCTAATCAGGCACCATATTTATTGGCCGGAGCCTGAAAGCCATTCCAGTTATCCGTTGATGATGAGCATTGATCCACTTTTGATGACCGTAATAACACCAACCAACAAGAAAAAGAAAACAACCGGACTATTGGCACGAAATATGTAGAGTCTATTGTTAATATTAATAATTAATTAATACATTAATAATAATACGTCCAATCCGACTCAATTAAGTAATTCAAGAATTTAAATTTGTAATTAAATTAAATGACTATTAAGATTCACGTGATGTGTTGTTGTTTTAAACACACACACACACACACACACACACACACACATATATATATATATATTGATATAATGTTCTTGTGATTTATTTATATTTGTTGTAATCTTGTGATCTATCATTATTATTTGTTGTAATCTTTAATTGCGGGGATGTTATGCCTTTATTATTATTATTATTATTATTGTATAAAAAAATTGACTGTTATTACAATTTCTATTTTAAACAAATGTTATAATTAATATTGCTCCTCGAGATTTATTTATCTATATTTTGTGGCCTCTTCTTTCCATGCTTCAATTGCTTAGGAAAGTGAAAGGTCAGAAAAATTGCGTTTACAAAGGTAGTGGCTTGGCGCGGTTAAATGAAGAAGTTGATTGTCAATTAATTCTCATTACTTAATGAAATGAAGAAGTTGGTTGTCAATTAATTCTCATTACTTAATGAAATGAAGAATTGATTGTCAATTAATTTTCATTACTCAATGCTTTTCCTCCTCCTCCTCCTCCTACTACTCGTAGTCATAGTTAGTCATATTCCTCCACGACTTTCTGTTTTGTTTACTTTCATTTGAGTTTATTCTCTTCGTTTGCATTATTTTATTATTATTATTATTATTATTATTATTATTATATCTCTAGGAGGACAGAGAAGGGAATGAGAACTAGAAAAACAAAACATAACAGAAGCCCCAGTCCAGCCAAACACACGCCCAAAAAAATAATGAATAAATAAATAAATATATATAATTTATGTTGTCGCAGTGGGAATACTAAAAGTGTTGGTCTCTCCTGACCCCACACTCTCTCTCTCTTTCTAAAAAAGATATTTCTTGCCCCATATATACATCTATATATATATATATCGAGAGAGAGAGGGAGTGGGGAGAGAAGCATGTTCGTTTCGCACGCAATTTAAGGGTTATACTCTCTCTCTCTCTCTCTCTTTTAATTTTATTTTTCAGAATTATATTTTCTCTAATTTTCTCTTAACCCTCGCATCTAATCTATCGTTCTCCGCCCTCTCTTCTCTTCCTCTCCTTCGATTTCTAGGGTTTTTACTCTCTCTCTTTATCTCTCCCTCTCTTCCTGGTTCTCTCTCTCTCTCTGTATGTCTGGCTGTCGTCTGTCTGTCTGTCTGTTTTACTTTCGATATTGATATTTGTCTTTGGGTAAAGATTTGTTGGGTGGAGAAGTCGAGGTAGATTGTCTGAAATTGATTTCCATTTGCTATAACAGCACTTGCATTTCGATTCCCTCCCCACCTTTTTTTTTTTTTTTGGCTTTTTCAGATTTGTTAGATTCATCATTGTTTCCATACCGTTCGGATTGGTTCCGTTTGGTTGTTGTTGTTGGGGTTATTACTTGCACATCTTATGTAACACATACGATAATATTGCGTTGTGTCTGGTCTTCTGCTTTTTATTGTTATCTCTCTTTCCTTTCGTCCCTTCCCCTCTTCTTCTGATATATTGTTCATTTCTTTAAAGGCGTAGGACTGCTTCATATTTATTCTCCATCCTTTTTTTTGCCTTTTCTTTTTCTTTTATCTTTTTTTTTTTCTGGACCTCTTTTCTTATCGTTAGTTTGCTTCTAATGGAAAAGTTTGGCTGATGGGTTTTCTTATTTGATTTCAATTTTGCCCTCCCTCAGATTGAAGTTTGCGGTAATATCAAAAAGAAAATTGAATAAATCATTGCCCCGTATTAGTCGGTTTTATTTCTTTTCTTGAAGAAGGGGCGCTTTTTTTTTTTTTTTTTTTTATCGTGGCTTGGTGAATTGTGATGAATAAACGGGCTTCATGGGCTGATTTGGCTGCAAATTCTGCAGCTGAGAATACCTCTTCTGCTGCTTCTTCTAAAAATGCAGCCCTAGGTACCGGTTCTTTTGAGGCGCCTACTCGATCCGCTTACGTTCCTCCGCATCTCCGTAACCGTCCTGCTCCTTCAGAGACACCTGCTTCTCCCTGCACTGGGCCTGCTCCATCAACGAATGATTGGTGTGGTGGATCCCGCTGGATTGCTCCCAGAAATGATTATCGATCTGGGTACGGTGGCACTGGCAACAGGGTTATTGGCTGGCGCGGTCGCAGAGAACTGGAAGTCAACCCATTTGGAGATGATCACGATACAGAGCAAGCATTTGGTGAGCAACAGAACAGTGGGATTAACTTTGACGCATATGAAGATATTCCCGTTGAGACAAGTGGGGACAACGCCCCACCCCCTGTAAATACCTTTGCAGACATTGACTTGGGTGAAGCTTTGAATCTGAACATCCGCAGGTGCAAGTATGTGAAGCCAACACCTGTACAACGGCATGCCATTCCAATCTCTCTGCAAGGGAGGGATCTGATGGCCTGTGCCCAGACTGGTTCTGGCAAGACTGCGGCATTCTGTTTTCCCATCATTAGTGGCATTATGAAAATGCAGGCACAGGGTGTGCAGAGGCCTTTCCGTGGGGCACGTGTGGTTTATCCTTTGGCTCTTATTCTTTCTCCAACAAGGGAGCTTTCCATGCAGGTTGGTGCCCTAAACTTAAGTCTGCAATGCTATTATCTGTGGCCTTTATTGCTAAAGACTGTAATGTTTTCGTGGTCATGGTTGAAGATCCATGAGGAGGCAAGGAAATTCTCTTATCAGAGCGGTGTCAAGGTTGTGGTTGCATATGGAGGAGCACCAATCAACCAACAGGTTTTTTATTGTTTATTTCCTCCGTTTCTTTCTCTTACTCACTGTTTTCTCTTATTTTACTTGAACAGGATATGGTCTCAATTTCCATCATTCCTTTTTTCCTCTTTTTTCTTCTCTTCATTTTTTGGTCAATATAGACCATTAATTATATGGATGTAACCAAACTCTTTTTTTTTGTTTCTTGGTGAGTATAGAAACATCGCTTCCTTGCTTATGTCTGGAGGTGTTTTATGCAGCTTAATTCAAAATCATTTCAAGATTCTCTCTATGTCTCCTTTCATGGTTTGTCTTTTTGAATGTTTGTTTACGAAGCTAATGTTGTGAGACTGAAAGTTCAGTTTATTGCAATAAATAAGTGTTGGTGATATGCAAGTTACAATGACACCTTTTTTTTTTGGTAGAGGACATTAACTTGGTTTTTGTAATCTGCTTCTCAGCGAGGGGCATGCTATCAAAATGTTGTTAAATTGCCACATGAAAACCAGCATCTGGCTCTGTGAACAAAATAGTCTTCATGGTGCATGAGAAAGAATGAGAGGGCAAATTTTGATTGATGTGGTAAATGACTAAATTATAGATTCACTTAGCACCATTTGTTTTCTTTAGGCGTTTTTCATGTGAACTGAAATAATATATTTCTTGGTTGGATAATAGATGCCTTGTGTTTAGAGTCAATTAGGTGCAGAGGTCATTTCACTTTTTATCATTTTGATCATCCAAGCTGTTTTGGAGTTTGTTATATTAGATGTGGCTGATTGTTTTCTCTTGTTGGATGGTAAAGAAAACAGCTCAATAATCTGAATGGAGTTTGAGTATAAATTTATCTGCTTGTTATTGTGATGAACCTCAGTTTTTATTCTCACTTCTCTCTCTTGATCTGGCAAGTAGATTGAGATTGTATTCAAACCTGGATGGAGACTTGAACTTAGGTTTGTGGTGCAACATTCAAATAACTTTGCAAGTAAGCAGGCATGATATTTGTTGTAAAAGATAAGCAAACAACATACATGGTTTACTTAAAATTCAAAATTTTTATTTGGGATTACATGCACAAACTCAAAATTCTCAGATTTATGGCACTTATCAATCATTTAAAGGAAAAATGCTTCTCAATTAATTCCATTTTCCCCACTTTCATCTGGCATGCCTGCATTTTGTCTTAGCTAAGATGCAGTCTAGTTCTTAAATTTGCAGCAGAAGTGGTAACTCATTTAATATGCTAAGCTAGCAGGAATGAATTGTTATATGGAATAACTGGACATATTCCTAAATTGCTTTCTTTGTTGGATTCCAGGAGGTATGTGTGCAATGTTTTGAAGTGAGAACCTTAGTTATGATCTGATGGAGGGTTCTTAGTATCCCTAGTCCCTTGCTAAGTTCTGCAATTAAATTCCTCTTTAAATTGTTACATACTCTTTGCACTTGGTAATTGGCAAAAGTTGCAATGTGGCATTGAGAACTCTCTGCTTGTCAATTTCTGAAGCTTGATTCTTGTTAAGACAATTTGTGGAGTGTTCAAACAATGACATGATTGGGAGCCTGTCTGTGTTGCAGTTTCCTTATCCTTTTTGATCAAGCAATAGATTTTGCATGATGCATATGCCTCTTTTGTGTACCCCCTTTCCAGACACTCGTGCTCTGCTTCTTGTTTTATGCTAATTTGTAATAAGGAATTTAGTTTCTTGTCCTGAGTGCATAATGGAACCTAATTTGATGTCTATAATTGTTTATATGTGATTAATGGGTAACACTATGTCTGGCCAGCTGCGAGAACTGGAGAGAGGTGTTGACATTCTTGTGGCAACGCCTGGAAGATTGGTGGACTTGTTGGAGAGAACTAGGATTTCATTACAAATGATCAAGTACTTGGCCCTGGATGAGGCAGATCGAATGCTGGACATGGGTTTTGAGCCTCAAATAAGAAAAATTGTGGAACAAATGGACATGCCTGAACCGGGTGTAAGGCAGACACTGCTGTTCAGTGCTACCTTTCCAAAAGAGATACAGGTCTGCTTTCCTTTCTGTAAAGGCTGTCTTTGTTGCTATTAATTTCTCCCGACACATCTGGTGTCTCAGAGAACAAATTATAAAGAAAGTAGTTAAATATTGTCATTAATCTTGCTGTAATTCTCAATACATAGTCAAGTCTTATAAATTGATTGTTTCAATATATGTGGAATGGCCAAAAACACAAGGTAATAGTTTTGCATATTGTGACTCTCCTGTTTCTGTATTCTACCTTCTCTCTTTGTTCTTCTTTCCTCTCTATTTTTTCTTTTACCCTTTGTGTGCAGTGAGGCAAAATTTTGTCTGACATGTATCATGCATGAGGGAAGTAGCTCAGGTCTGAATATCTGTCAAAGAACTTGGGCATACAGTAAATTCATGCATCTGACAAATATTTACTTCTTGGAATGCAGAGACTTGCTTCTGATTTTCTGTCTAACTACATTTTTTTGGCCGTTGGAAGAGTGGGCTCAAGTACTGAGTTGATTGTCCAGAGAGTTGAATTTGTTTATGAGTCAGACAAAAGAAGTCACCTTATGGACCTTCTACATGCACAGAGGGCAAATGGTGTTCAGGGCAAGGTAATACTGGAGAAAGCAATGCTTGCTGTTCTGCATCCCTCTCTGCCACCTCCTCCCTCCCTTGCTTCTTTTTCTTTTCTAGGTATTAGGAATATCCCAATGTCATAACAACTTTTTGTTAGTGTTAGTGTTTTGGTTCTCTCCTGTTAGTTATGTAGTCCTGTTACCCTTGGACTTTTAATTTATTTCCAGCAAGCCTTGACATTGGTTTTTGTGGAGACCAAGAAAGGTGCCGATTCACTTGAGCATTGGTTGTGTGTTAATGGTTTCCCTGCTACAAGCATTCATGGCGATAGATCACAACAGGTATGTTCCACAGATGTCCAATCAAATTGGTCTGTTTATTTTTGGTCTAATGTTTGGCTGGGTCCTTTTTGTGTCCATTGCTATGTCCTTGTTAAAGAGAAGCACTTGTAGGTAATATCCTTTGAGCAAAACTTAAAAAGTAAATTGATTTGAAAACAAATGGGAGGTAAGCTGTCTTCCTTTGAATTCTGCCAGTGGTAGAAAAGTATTATGTGAAAGTGTTACATTATTTATCATTTGTCAAAGATTTTAATAAAGTAACTCTCTGTAAGAACTTGGAAGAGGATACTGGAAGATGAGATGGCAAGCTGATACCCTGATCACCGTTTTTGTTATTGTATCTGGCTATGTTTGTCCAAATAATGTGCCAATAGAAATTAAAAGGTTGATATTAACCTCTGCTGTTTGAAAGATTTAAAAGCAAAGATGAAAGTTGTTTTTAGAGTTGAAAATTGAATATAAAAATAATTAATGATTCCAAGGATCTATTATCTTCCTTGAAACAAGTGCTTGATAGGGGAGAAAACGAAACAAAACACGCATGCCTAATATTAGGAAGTTGGGTTTATTACTTCAACAAGCATATATTTATATATATATATTTATTTATTTATAATTCACATAATGCTACCTGTCAGGCGTTTTGCATCTTTCATCACCAGAATTCCCCCCTCTGGCCTCTCAAAAGATGACCTGTTCTAATGAGTTAATTTTTTGGCTTGATATGCTCCCTTGAACATCTTATTTTTTCCATGCATTAGGCTAAATATTCTTCATGTGTCCATAATTTTCTAAGCCAATTATGTCAAAATTTCAGGAAAGAGAGCTGGCATTACGTTCATTTAAAAGTGGTAACACCCCAATCTTGGTGGCAACCGATGTGGCAGCACGTGGCCTAGATGTTCCTCATGTTGCACATGTGGTGAATTTTGATCTCCCAAATGACATTGATGATTATGTCCACCGTATTGGACGGACAGGACGAGCTGGGAAGACTGGTCTTGCTACCGCCTTCTTCAATGAGAGCAATGCGTCACTGGCAAGGGCATTGGCTGATCTAATGCAAGAATCAAATCAAGAAGTACCTGCTTGGCTCTCTCGCTATGCGGCTCGCTCTTATTTTGGTGGAGGGAGAAACCGTCGTTCTGGGGGAGGTCGGTTTGGTGGTCGAGACTTTCGGAGGGAGTCCTCTTTCAATAAGGGGGGTGGCATAGATTTTTATGGAGGAAACAGCAGCAGTGGATACGGTGCTTCTGGTGGATATGGTGCAGGTTATGGTCCGGGAGTCACAAGTGCATGGGATTGATGACCTAACATGTCAAGTTTTACATTGTTTAAACTGGCTGTTGGCATTCCCTCTCTCACGAGGCCCAGGGGGAGTTAGTTTTTGTTTTCCTTGTCCTCAGTGCTTTAAGCGTCTCTGTCTCTATTCTCTTAGAATTGGTTATTTTTGAGAGGTGGAGGTAAGTTTGAGGTCTGGTGCTGTTGGAATAGAGGCGTACAGTGTTGGTAGGTTTTGTTAAAAAAGTTCTAACAGAGTAGGAATTACTTACATGCTCTTCTTTAGTCGTTATTTTTCCCCCTCGTAGGTTTTAGTTTATGGGGGTAAGGATCGGGGTAGGGATATGCAGCTAGAGAGACGGTGGGTTTACATTCTGTGGTATCCAGGCTAATCTCTCTTGAGCATGTTCTTTGTTGACCCTGTCCGATCCGGAGAAACATATTGCTGAGGCATCTGTTCAGCAGTACCGGTTTCGCTGTCTTTTCTGAAAGGAGTCTTGAGGGCTGTTGTTACGAATTGAGGTTCACTGAAATAAAATACAAAGCTTTGCTGGAAAATGCTGCTTCTGTTTCTGTTTGGGATTTTCCACTTTTTATTTTAGTTTCCATTAAAAGATACGACCACGATGGTTCTGAGATCCGTATTTTTCTGTTTGCTGGCTTTGTCCACCTGGGCTAATCCCCGATTTGAAGGGAAACGTGGATGAAATGGATATCGTGTTTCGATGCGTAAGCGTTGGCCTTTTACTGGTGCTTACTGGTGCTTGGGAGAAATTATTAAGCGTGCAGAAGACTTTAGGTTATATTATTAACCTAAAACGGATATTATTTTAGGCTATTGTTGTGAAAGCTTTTCATGCGTCACGCGTATTTAGGACTGGCAAATCGAGCTTTCATTCTAGAAAGCAGATTTTTCTACTCAACCAAAACCCTAAAAAAAAAAGGGGAAACTGATAACGCAGCCGGAGTTGGCATGTCTGATTTTTATATTTCCCATGTGGTGGACCTTTGGATTTTGGTCGGCTTTGACCTATTCATTACATGCTAGATATTGTCGGTCAGGCTTTGGCGGGTGGTTCAGATCGAGTTAATGAGTCAGTCAGTCGAATTGCATGCCAGGCGATGGGTCTACGATTCAACTGTTTTTGCAGAAGAAAGCACGATCTCTGAAGTTAATCTAGGAAACCAAAAAACCTGGAGTGACCCCAATGTTAGCGAGGATGTCTGGTGGTTATAATTAACCTCTTATTCTGCAAGAAAAACAGGGAAGCTTAAACGCTCTTAGGTGTCCGCCAAACAAGAAGACAGTTACAAACACGGCCATGGTAAAAATCAAAAAAATAGAGAACACTACTCCCATTGTCCTAAACGGGAACATAATGTGGGCCTATTCGGTACGAGTTGATGCCTGATGCCTACCGCATTACGGCATCACAATAAAGTGAGCGTGTGATGCTAATTGTATCAACAAAAAAAAATTTAACACTAAAAAACAAAAGAAGAAAAGAAAAGAAAAGAAAAGAAGACAGATGTGGTAATTTGAGTTGCCGTGCCATGCCATGGGGTTACGGACATTTTGCTGCTTGCTGGATATTTTTGATTGAGAGGTGATTTTAGTTCAAGTAAACTGGCAATAACTACTTATGTGTCATGATGGATAGACCATGGGGAAATGGGCGTGGACATCCACTTGCTTTGCTTGCTAGCTAGCGGGGATGGCCCTCCTGCGATAAGTATGGCATAATGAATGTTTCTAACGCCGGGCTGTCAAAAATGTAGACTTACAGACTCAAATCTTTTTGATTGTAATTATACCGAAAATTATAAAAATAATTATAATTGTTATACCGAAAAAATCAATGATTTGTGGGTTAAAGCCACAAGTCCACACTGTGAATAGTCGCAGTCTCTCTCTCTCTCTCCGGCGCCCACTTAAAATGAGGTTTGACCCGAGACAGGAGTAAAATGACGAGAACTCCACTAATCAATCCTCTATTGTCCTCTAGTATTTGAGTTGATAACCAATCGCGCAAATCTAACAACTACGTTTAACAACAACAGCTTGCATTAACATCGTCCTCTCCCCCCCCCCCCCCCCCCCCCCCGACCCCTCCCCCCAAAAAAAATAAAAAATCATTTGCTTTGAAAAAAAAAAAAATCTACACTTTACCAGGCTATACACAACAAACATTAAATAAGTTGTTGAACCTCTCCATGGGTCCACCTGTTTATGTAAGAGAAACTGAGCAGTTTTAGAGAGAAAAGGTCGAGTTTTTGTTTTTTTATTTTATTTTTTTCCCTTCTTCTTCTTCCTTCTTCCAGACGAATTGGGGGAGAGAGAGAGAGAGATGTGCTTTTAATGTTTTTGTAGTTCTCTTGTTTTTGAGAGCTCATTTCTTCTGTTTTCTTAGTCGTTTTATTTGTTTGCACTTCTAGTGTTTAAGATTAGAAACGCCAATATCAACCGCAGAGGCAGGCAAAGTGTTTGCCTTTCTTTATTTACTTGGAGGGAGGGGGTCAGATTTAACTATCGGGTCTGTCAATTTTCTTTCTTGATCTGGGTCTCCAAAACACCGTTCCTTTTCATCTCTAAATTTCTCTATGAGTTTCTTCTGGTAATTATGGAGCAGCAATCGTCAAATGCTTCAAGGGGGTTCAGAGTTCAAGCTCCATTGGTATGCTCACTTTGGTCTCTAATCTGTTGTTCTCGATTATTCTAGTTTCTGGTAAAAGACTCTTGAGAAATTTAAATACCCACTTTTCGAATTCCGCCATAAATGTGGAGTCTTTGAGGAATTTTGGCTCTTTGATGTTTAGTCGGCTTGATGGTTCTCACTCATTTATGGTTCTGCGGTGTATGCTTTTGTGGGCAACCGAATATGCGAGATAGAATGGCTGGTAAGATTCTCCATAGTGGAGGGACAAATTTTTGGAAGATGGAAAGATGATTAGTTCAACTCCCATGAATGGTCCTTGTTTGTCTTTCTTCTTTTTTTTTTCTTCCTCATTTCCCTTTTTGGGTCCGGGGTTTCGTTTTTTAATGCTTTTCTTTTCCCTAAAAATGCGGATTGTGGAATATGTGGCATTGAAATGATTATGTCCCTGATCAAGTTTAAAAGTGAAGTTGGATTTGTTTTGATTGAACTTGTGGATACTGATGAGAATGAGCCTTGCTTAAACTTTTCTTTTTGGGACATCAGAGTAATAAAACGTGAAATTGGACTCCATTCCTTAGTGACATGAAAATCATTTCCATGTTTGTTGGTTTATTATCTTCTCATTTTGTTTGATTAGAGTTCGAGCGTTTTGTGAGCATAAACATATCAGTGGGAAAGATAGCTGAAAACTCTGGGAAATTTGCATACTGTTGCCTTTCCTTGGTTTAATGCTGGCATTCTTGGCAGGTTGAGTCTGCTTCATGCTATTGCAAAGTAGATTCTGGGTTGAAAACAGTTGCTGAGGCAAGGAAGTTTGTCCCTGGTTCAAAACTCTGTATCCAGCCTGATATAAATCCTCATGCACACAAGAGCAAAAATTCACGCCGGGAGAGGACCCGTTTTCAGCCACCACTTCTGCCTGGCCTTCCTGATGATCTTGCCATTGCATGTCTGATTCGAGTTCCACGTGCTGAACATCGAAAGCTCCGTGTGGTATGTAAGAGGTGGTACCGACTCCTGGCTGGGAATTTCTTCTATTCTCTGAGGAGAAGTCTTGGAATGGCAGAGGAGTGGGTATATGTCATCAAGAGAGATCGAGATGGAAAGATTTCATGGAATGCATATGATCCTATTTATCAACTCTGGCAGCCACTTCCACCAGTGCCCCGAGAATATTCTGAAGTCCTCGGTTTTGGTTGTGCTGTTCTAAGTGGTTGTAATCTTTACCTATTTGGAGGAAAGGATCCACTTAGGGGATCTATGAGAAGGGTTATTTTTTACAGTGCCCGGACAAATAAATGGCACAGGGCACCAGCTATGCTTCATAAACGCCATTTCTTTGGTTCTTGTGTCATAAATAACTGTCTCTATGTGGCTGGTGGAGAGTGTGAAGGAATCCAAAGGACTCTTCGCTCAGCTGAGGTTTATGACCCCAACAGGAGTAGGTGGAACTTTATTTCTGATATGAGCACGGCTATGGTGCCCTTTATTGGGGTAGTATATGATGGAAACTGGTTTCTAAAAGGCTTTGGTTCCCATCGTGAGGTCATGAGTGAAGCTTATGATCCTGAAATTGATACCTGGACACCAATCAGTAATGGGATGGTTGCTGGTTGGCGCAATCCTAGTAGCTTTTTAGATGGACGGCTCTACGCCTTGGATTGCCAGGATGGCTGCAAGCTTAGGGTTTATGATGGAGCAACAGATACATGGAATAGGTTTATAGATAGCAAGCTCCATCTAGGGAATTCTCATGCTTTGGAAGCTGCTGCCCTTGTTCCTCTTAACGGAAAGCTTTGCATTGTGAGAAACAACATGAGCATTAGTCTGGTTGATGTTTCCAGTCAGGACAAATGTATTGAGACTAACCCTCGTCTCTGGGAAAACATAGCTGGGAGGGGTCATCTTAGGACTCTTGTCAAAAATTTGTGGTCAAGTATAGCTGGCCGTGGTAGCTTGAAAAGTCACATTGTGCACTGTCAGGTGCTTCAAGCATGAAAAGCATCAGAACCAGATTTGTTTGCTTTTCTTAGCCATCAAAATTCTTGCATTTACTTTTCTGTATTTCATGATAGGTCGCCCCTTCTACAGTTGACTGGTATCAACTGCTCCTCCCAAGCTTAAAACGACCTAGCTTCCCATGCCATTTTAATGCTTCACCATTCATAGTTTTGCTGATGTTGAATTGACGGTGATCTGCCTGGCTATATTAGCCAATATGGTGATACTTAGGAAGCAAAAATGGTGATTCACTTGTGAAATGAGTATGGAAATAGGAGGCAGAAGATGGGTGAAGGGTTTTTGTGGATTGGCATCTCAATTGATAGTGGAGTGTTCAGTGTTGGTGCTTCTTTTGTTGTAGGCACTACGCAGGCAAACTTCCACTTATCGATGGGCAAACAGTTGGGAGGAACTGGAGGCCAAATCGTCATATGGAGGGATAGTTAAGATCCTCTTTTTTTTGTCAAGGGGAAGAAACTTGTTAGTCTAGTCATTTGTTTTAAGGCCAAGTGCCATTTTGTCGTGTGGTCTTCTCTTGGCAGGCAGTATGTAATCCTCGAGATACTTTGTGGATGTACAAGTTGTTGAAGAGGAGAAAAAAGGAATGCCAATATATACTCGGATTGCATCTTGGTAGACCTGAATCTACTCCCTTGGTCTCTTTTTATGTTACTAAATTGAAGAACGACATGGGTACCATGAAGATGTGCATTCTCATTTTCAGCTTTCTTGAAAACAGTCATTCCCGGAAACACGTAATAAAGTCACCATAATGCAGCTACATTCATTAGTTTTTTGACCAAGTGTTTGTTATTATCAATACATAATAAAGTTACCCTAAAGCAGCTACATTCATTAGTATTTGACCAAGTGATTGCTATTATCAATATTCATTGTTTTGCCAAAAAACTGATGGCATCCGATTCTTGAGAAGAATGCTCATCGGAAGAAACATGTGGCTATTGAAAGAGTGAATTGAACATAATCTACGGTCGAAAAGGTCAAAGACGGAACAGAGAGAGAACTTTTCCTCGTATGTTTTCTGACGTGTAAAAAGTGACGATTAGGGACAAAGTGCCACCATGCGAAGAAGGAACTATTACTGACTAACTTTTGTGTACCAGTCCCTTTGCTATTCGGTTGAACTGGCGAGGTAACCATACGACAGCATGTTCGTTTAGTTGAGTGAGACTTTGATCCCTTTGGGCGATTGTGGTGGGTTAGCTCTTGTATTGGGTTTGTACCTGGGCACTCTGGAGTTCCTATAATTATTATTCAACTTGGATAAGAAAGTAAAATAGCTCTTAGAAAGATGTGGGAGAAGCCAGCCGAGTTCCCATCTATTTCAACAACGGAGACAAATGTGGAAGGTGGAGGGGGGCAGCAGACAAGGATCAATGCACAACCAGGAAAAGACAAGGCAAGCCTACGCAAAATTGAGGCAGAATCTGCAAGGAAAGTTCCCAGCAGTAATGTCATTAACCTTTTTCTGCTAACTAGGATGGAAGCATCAGCCAAGTCGATTGTAAGTTTGCTTCAAATTCAGCACCATTGACAATTTTTAGTTCCTGATTAAGTAATTTCCAATTGAACGAGTCCCCAGTGCTTAAATCACTTCCCTAATCTAAGCTTGATTTCCCAGTTCATTATTTCTATAAGCTAGACTGTTTGGGCTGCTTTCTAGCCATTACTGCGACCGGGATTCACATGATTGACCCTTTGTATCGCGCTTTGTTGACAGATAAAAATGTGTTCCAGTGAGAGAGAGAGAGAGAGAAGGGAGCCAATAAGTTGCATAAATGGACGAGGTCCACGTGCATGATCCTTATGTTATTACATCCAACAGAATGCGCGTTTTAAACCATGACATCGAGCATACCTATATTATGTATTATATATAGTTCGCAAAGTTGCATCAAACAGTGAACGGTTTTTGAACAATAATGAATTCTGATTTTCTGTACGACCCAGTGATGTGGATTCTGACCGGTAGCTTGCAAGTGAACGGGCAATTTAGTTAGCTTCCAACTGCAAGAAAATAGGATGTTCTTCGTCAGTCCTCCATAGAGCTGCATTAAAATATAATTTATCGATCCCTAATGGCTATTCATAGTCCACTACCATTTAGTAGCAGCGGACAGAACAACCATTGATCATCAGTTTAGAACAGGTAATTGGTGGTAAAACACGGATTCCTGAGAGTAGTGCTGAGGAAACCGATACCACCCTCGTAGGCATGCATGTAATGTCCGTCCCAGTGGGCGAGAGAATTTTTGGTAACGGGATTATGAAGGGGAAACAAATCCCATGAATTCAGGCGCTATTTTCCAGCGTGAGGAGCCACTTTTTGGGCAATTGACATACTTGGACATTTTAGAACACCACAGCATCATGCCTTACTGGTGATTGGATCAAGGAAAATTACATCAGAACAAATTTTGCCAACCAAAAATATTCAATCTTGTATACCTCATACAATTATACCAGAAGACAAATGCCCATGAATTCCATTAGTTAGACAAAATGTAGAGGGAAAGTAGAAATCTATACCTTATATGGAGGCCAGGCTATCAGCAGCCTTGCTTTTACAGACAGGAACATCCTCGAACTGCTTAACAGGCAGCTTTTCTGACAAAGCCCCAACAAAGAATTCTATCATCCCATCGCCATCCTTACTGACCTCAATCCCACTGATGGAAACCCACACGAAAGACTTCTTTGCCTGAATTCCGGAGACCTCACGCACAACACCGTAACTCAGCTTCCCTTTGATCTCTTTTTCAAAGTACACAATCTGGTCAAAGTGAACGTAACAAGGGTTCGTTAATTGGACAGAGAAAGACCCAGATGGATCAAGTGTGTAGGACTTGACGTTGTCCGGGAGTAGGCCACGTGGAAAGCCGTAATGTGGGAGGAGGTCGTGGACATCATTGTTGAGTTGGTGTGCAAAAAGAGAAGGGGAGCTGATCAGGGGGAGGCAGAAAGAGAAATGCCTGTGGGCATTCGGGAGGAAAAAGAAGACTGATAGAAGGTAGAGCGAGATGGCCGTGGAGATGGAGATGTGAAGATTGGCCATTGCCGAATCTGTTTCTGTGAGTCGACGAAAAGCTGGCCTAGGCTTTGGCCGCACAGGAACTTAAAAGAGGGCTCTTGATGAAACTTGAATTGCATTCGAATTGAAATGCGCCCTTTAATAATTCCAAGGTTAATGATAGTGATGCAACATTCTGCGCGTAAGTTACAGCATTTTTCATTTGCGGACAACCCATCCGCATTCTCCATTAAATTAAGCATAACTTCTAAATGAAGCCTCGATTAATCTCATTAACTTGAAACTCGAGTCCCCTCCGTAGATTTCTGGCTCCTTTCCCTCTATGTTTGCGTCATATTCCTCGAGGAACTATACATCATGTTCTGCATCTTTAGCCGGCTACAGCCTCCTCTGTAGTTGGTTTTTATATGTAGTACCATATTGTGAAACCACAGAATTTACTACATCACAGATATGATTCTCCAACAGATTGCGTTTACATAACGATAACACATGATAATACTAGTCTACTAGTGCAACAAGAAGGCACCAAGTGACACGCCTGACACATACATACAACTTCCGCAGCTTATTGCTGTTCTTAAGCCTAAAAAGTAGGCGAGCATCTGTGTAACTTTCAAACTCATTACTTGTTGGCCTGAGTACATCGACTAATCTAGTCCGAGATTGCCAAAAACGCCGATACCAGACCCTCTTCACTGCTCCTTCGCGTCGTAGAAGCATTTGATAGTATCTACTCGGTGATTAGCATCTCCATATCACCAGGTGGAGTTGAGAGCTGCAAATTGTGGAAAGAAAGAAGCAGATTAAGAACTCAAAATAAAGCCAACAGAAGTAGCAAATGGAAACAATCCGGGAAAGATAGATTCTATATATTGACTCTTGTCAGAGGAAGTCCTTTAACACATTGTCTTAGTTTGAGACCAAAGTTTCCGCAACTGTTTTACTACAGAACTCATAAGAGTTACCAGTACCCGCAACAATTTTGCAAAAACCAGAAAGCACAGATCGACTTATCAACTGCCAAAAGGTGGGAATTTCGAGCAACCATAAGTTTCAACACAATAAGAAAACACTGGCTTGAGAATATCAATATCTTCCCCTCAACCTAGCAAAACCTTCCGATAGATCAAGATTTAATTCGTACTTTTGTCTTTTCAAGTCTCATCTAACCGTACAAAACCCATCAAAAAATTCTCAACGACATGGACACAGACAATCGCAGTAGAAAACATATCATCCAACTGGAACGAGGGAATTGAAGAGGATAAAAAGCACATGACATTGCGGATGACTTTGCCAAGAAAATCAGCACTGAAACAAACTCACTAATAGACGACTAGCTCAGCAGTTCAAACTGTCAATCCAATAACCGCTATCATGAGCGTAATTCAATAAAGAATCGTCCTGGCAATACATGCAGAGAGGGTTTCATCTACCGCGTTAAATTTCACAAACTAAAAATGCAGAAAGGCCATCCTTCCTTCCCCCATTTGAAAAAATAAAAAAAGAAGAATATACCTCAAGAAACTGGCCCAAGAATCCTTCGCCGCAGGAGCCGGAAACCCCATCGCGGCAAGAGTGGACGGTCTTAAACTGGTGCACGTCGAGCCTCTTGTTGATGAAGCCAACATGGAAGTAAATGGAACCGGAAGGGGGCAAATCGACCTTGATCTCGTCAACATTGAACCACAAAAAGAACCTTTGAACCTGAATCCCCTTGAGGTCGGTGATGGACCCATAGCTCAACCTCCCCGTGACTCGCTTCTCGTAATAGACCAAGTACTCGAATTGGACGTAGCAAGGCTTCTCCAAAACGACAACGAACCTGCCGTCTTGTGAGAGCGTGTGGTTGGTGACCGCGCTGGGTAATAGACCGGGAGGGAGGCCGTACTTGGGTCATAGACCGAAAGTGAAGGAGAAGAAGTGTCCTGCAGGGCGTTTGAGAGAGAGAGACAGAGCAGCAAGGAGAGAAGAGGAAGACCCAGATGGGGCTTTTGATTTAGAGGAGCCATGGAATTTGAATTTGAATTTGATGGGTAAACATAGAGAGAGAGAGAGAGATGTATGTACGTATATTGGTTGAAACTTTGATTAAATGGAGGTGGGGGGATGGAACCCACATAGCAGAAAACGAAAAGGGCTGGCATGTCATGTGCCCCGTGCAGATGACTTTTGACTGTGCAGCAATGACCGGCCTTGGGACAACCTGAATGAATAAACGATGTCTTATGGAGAGTTGAGCCACTCATCAACTCGGACGCACAAGTCCCAAACCCAAAAGCCTGCAAGTCCTCCCCTGCTTCATTTGCCTAATACAACATGTTGCGTGCCTGGACCTCACAAGTGCAGTTTTAGCTAAAATATGCTCCAGATTTGGATACCGGGTGGTTTGCCTTGGGATGTCGACGTACATTTACATGCATACCAGCCAAAAAGTAGATTTGAAATGAGACAAGGCAACTCGTAGGAAAATTCACCGCGGAATTTATGCCCTCTAGAAATATATTCCTATTTTCCAGGGTCGCAAACTTTGTCCCTCAAAAACGAGCTCGGGTTCATGACGATTTTCAAAGTTAATATACTTTCAACCGTTCTTTCCTTCAGGAGTAAAGAGTCAAACAGTATTAAACAATTGATGCCTCGTTTGAAACAGTGAAACCATGCTTTCTTTTTCTTTAAATATTGGGCTTCAAAGAGGCGAGGGGAAAGAAAATGTGGATATATGTAATATTCTTTCTCTGGTAAGTCAAGATACAACTTCGAGCTATACAGAGAATACAGTTATCCCTGGGATGAAATCATAATTCACATCACAGAAGAAGTGAAAGCCCACAGTAGAAATCCACAAATAATCTCCAGCCCCAGCCACACATTCGCTCTACCAACAGCACTCTTTACTTCAACACTTGTTGCTGATGGTCTATTGCTACTGCTAGTGGAGTTTCCTTCATAAATTAAACAAACAAAGAAATCACAGAAAGGCAACTAGGGCTAACATCAAGCACAAACTATAAAGTGAAGCAACATCTAATGCTCTCGCACCCACATTCAGGTGCGTAATTAGAAATATATGAAGTACCTTTAGCACTGGTAGCAGGGCTGCTACCAGCCATATTTGTAAGGTTTGCAAATCCTGCAAATACCTTTGCATCCGGGGAGCTTGGTGACAAGTGCAGAATATCTGAATTCATAAATCAAGCAGTATCAAATCAATGATTTTAGTTTTCTACGGATCAAAATCAAATCAATGCGGAGCTCATACACGTCACAATTATGTGTATCTGGTTCTGAGGGATCCACCTATGCACTCTGTCATATTAGCTTGGGCATTACAGGAACTAGGAAGTGTAGCTGCAAGAGCAACACAACATCGATCTTGAGGCCAAGCTGGGGATCATCACGGTCTTTAATTAGGATGCATAGGCATTTCATGCTCTTCCGCAGCACTTGTTTCAGTCCACTGCAACAGTCCAAGGCCGGAGCTTTAGCTTGCCCACCAATATATGGAAGACGTGGCAAGACTAACTAATTGGTTCCCACATTCTGCTTTATCCTGCGCCAAGTCAGAGTTTGCAACACCAACTAGCATCAATACCAAAATGATTGGAATTGGCAGGGTGCTGAAATTCTTTGATCCCATTTTTGCTCTCAGAAAGAGAGAGAGTGAGAGAGGAAAAGGGCTGCAAATACTGTTGAAGGAGAGGCCTTGCTAGCCAGGCTTATGTGCTTTGCTTGTGGACTTCCTTTGGACTTAATAAAGCGGGGATAAAATGATGAGAAAAGTCAGTTCGGCGGGCAAGAGTCAATAAAGTTGGCTACTACTTACAGTACCACGAGAGACTCCCCATGCCAAGAGCCTGATTTGATTTGTCATTATGTGGACCAGCCCTTCACTAAATGAATTCTGTCCGGAAAACTTACAAAAGGTTGGCAGAAGCATGACGCTTGATAATTGGTATAGCCTACATCCCACAGGGAGCCAATATTAGGGTACACTCATAGATAAAATAAATCAAATTGTCAAAACCAGATTCCTGCCTTGGAATGCCTGGAAGGAACTCAGGAGCATGAGTGGAAGCTGCAACATCAATTCCGAATTCGTGATATGACACTTCAGTTATCAGTCTTTCTCTACGAGGGAAAAGGTGTGAAACTCAAGTACGCAACAATAATGACCCAACATAAGGAACAAATCAGAACTGCTAGAAGTAAGAGAAAGTCAGAGATCAAGGGGGACTGATAGTGACTTTATTAGTAACCTTAGACCCAAATACTTATCCCACAGTCGGCTGGAATTCATCAAGTAACGAAAGTTAAAACATATTTCTTTTACATCCATGGTTCATCATTGCGAAATGAATGTCTTCTTAGCCGAGGTTGCTACTGACCATTGGGTTGCGGCAGTAGCTTGGAGTTACAGGCCAACCATCGTCATAAAATGCTCTCATTTGGGAGCAATCCCATCAAATAGAATTTGGGATCCCTCGACGAGTGTTGGCGTGTGCCCCCTTTCCGTGGCGTCTATTAATCCATAGAACTACTTTGTGGAAAAAATAAAAAAACAGAGAGAGAGAGAGAGAGAGAGTGTGTCTTAGATGGTTGACTATTTCCTTTTAAAATGTTGTTTTTTGGATCCAATGTAACGGTTAATTATCTGAAACTTCTGTCCTGTATGCTTGGGTTAAAGCTAGCCATGAATCTGGAATTTTACGAGAGAAATAGATGAGAGTCGGCATTTTCCCACATGACGATGCCCCAGTCTATTAACCTTGCTTTTACACGCCTATGGGGAGCACTAGGCATCAATTAAGGACGCGGAATTGTCGTGCGCAAATCCCATTGTTGCCACGGCTGTCGCTTCTATTAATTGATGCTTTCCAATTTAGCATGGTCCTCCGTACTTCGATAGTGCGCGAGGATAGCATTTAAGTGCAGTTGGGCAATTGAATTGAAACAAGTGGTTGGTGATTTAAGTGGTTTACGTTGCTTATGCCGTGTTACCAAATTTGTGTTTGTTGCATTGGAGTCTGGAACTTGTAGATTTGTGTTTTTTTTTTTTTTTTTTTTTTTTTTTTTTGCCTTGCAAGAAAAAGGACTGAGACCGTCTCGCCAGCTAGATCCTATGACCTGTATACACCAACCATAGCTTTTGGGTAGCCAGCCGAAACACATGGAGAAATTAACGAAACCGGTTGCCTGTTTGCGCTTTACTGTTAATGCCGCAACTCACAGGCAGGATTAACCGAATCAAAAAGACTGCTGCTAAAATTGATCACCTCCCAATTCACTAATGCAACAACTCGGCAGCACTCATGCGCTCTTCCTATTGAAAAATGAGGTGATTTGCATATAAACGCCGCCGCCAGGTGCCGATCTCTTTTCAGAAATAAATGCATTGCAAACGATTATCTCGATAACCTTTTACGATGGTATTTCGCCGCACTTGCGGGTAAGAGTCAAGCGCACCCCCCCCCCCCCCCCTACAGATGGTATCCATATTAAAAAAAAAAAAAAAAAAAAAAAAACTCCGGTGAATTTATTATAGTTTAGAACATAAACTATACTAACTTTTATTTTCACATGATACAATTTATTATTATTATTATTATTTAAAATGTTTACACAAAAATATAACTATAATCTTTCATATCAGATTAGCTAATAAGTAATGAAAAGTCCGTCGTCAAATCTTGTACTGAATTTACATGACGAGAGTTTGTATACATTATATATATATATATAAAACAATGATGGAAAAATTATTTGCTAAAAAGACCATATTTCGAGTTGTAGATATAAAATAAATAAATAAATAAAGAGGAAGGGAAAGCTCGCTCGCTCCCTCCTAACCTTTGCAGAGGCTTGAAATTGAGACTGAGACGAACTCGTTATGCCCTAATGGGCCGGAGATGATTTAGGCCTTTGTGGAAAGCCTTTAAAAACAGGCTATTACTGCCTCTGCGAAGTAATTAACCGACAACATCGACGACGACGACATAACCCCCCCGCCCCCCCCCCACACACACCCTATCGCTCCTCTCCTACTAGTCTCTCACTGGCACAACACACAGAGCTATGAGGCAGGCGCCGAAGCCTTAAAATTGGTTGGGTAGCCGACTGCCACCAACAGCATCAGCTACACTGCCGCTTCTTTCGCTTGGCTTTGCTCATTGACTGGCGCTGGCAATCCCCACTTCCTCCGGCTCTCTCATCGGTATTACTCCTACTCTCACTCATCGGAGATCTTGAAGGGCTGCAAGCTCTTCTTGAGTTAACTAGACAGAAAGAAAGAAAGAAATAAATAAGAAAAAAGAGAGAGAGATACAGAGAGAATGAAATCCGAAAAGTAAAATTTGTAGGGGTTGAGAAACTTTCCCACCCATCTTTGTTTTGTGACTGGCACAAATTCCGATCGAAAAAGAAAAGGAATTCTTGGTTTGGTTTGGTTTGATTTGGAGTGAAAAATTGAAACTCTTCTTTTCGTCTTTTTCTTGTATTAAGTGTAGATTTTGGAGCTTAGGCCCTTTCACTACAAGAGCCCTCTGCTATGTCGTCCGGCTTTGTGCAAATTTCGTAGATACCCGTTCTGTTCTTTTCACTGAAATCACAAGTCCGAGTCCGAGAGTCATTAGATTATCTACATACTTCAGATTGGGCGTGGATTCCCTAGATCGATCGATAGGATTAGCATGATTTCATCTCCTATCTTGTCCTTAAGTTTTGGGTTTGCATTTTTGTTTTCTGTTTTTTTTTTCTTTTCTTTATATGTCATCTCCAAACATTTCTTTCCTCTTTGCTGCACCTCTCTTTTTCCTTTTTCCTTTTTTCTTTTTTTTTTTGGGTGATGGTTCCATCGCTTTTTGTCTGCTTTAGTTATTTCCACGCCTCCTTGGAAGTTGCCTGATTTTGTTTTTCTTGCATCCAAGACATAAGAGTAATTTCCTGAGTTGTTTCTGGCTGAAATTTTATGGATTTAACTGTTGCTAACTCTGTGTGTTTGTGGCAACAGTGTTCAGCGGCCATTATAGGAAATTAGGATGAGTGTAAATGTTGACCAGACATCAGTGGTTGAGCCTCACAACATTAAGATGCCTACAACTGCTTCATCTGGGGTGTCACCTACCACCCCAAAGGTCTCCCTGTTTGCCGCGAAGTCTGGATTTGTTATACCCAAGAACAAACTTTCAGGTTCTTTGGTTCCCATTTTTAGAGGGGGCAAAAAGCCAGAAGGTAATGGTGCAACAAGTGAAGAAACAAAGCAGGTGCAGAGGAAAACTAAATGGGGCCCCGATCTGACACAGGATGCTGCTGTTAGGAAGGGAAGAGCTTTGGCTTATCAGGTACATTGGGGATGGTTTGCTAGTGATCATTCTACTTAATGCAATCATTGTACTTAGACCCTCGTACAACTTCTATCTAAAACTCTCCCATCTTCTTTTACAAACTCTTCTTTTTCATAGCAATTCTCTTAGGCTTTTATTCTTGTTTTCATTGTTAACAAGACCTGAGTATTTCAACTTTAAGTGAGTGGAGGCATTTACAGCCCCAATTTGTGGAAGGGATACAGTGCTTGGCTGGAATCAATAAAAAATTTCCCTTTTCCCGTTGGGTGCTAAACTGTCAGTGTCTTCCGTGTGAATGGCTCACATGGAAGCTTCCCCTTCCAGGTGCTACTAAGTGATATACAAATTTTGGGCAGACTCGGGTTAATCAAATAACTCAGCAGCTGAAATATGGAATTCTAGAAACTAGAGCCAATCAAGACTCACTAGAGGTTGATGAGCACAGAGATGATCTCAAGTCTGTTAATCCACAAATTGACTCGATGGTATGATCACATTATTTTGCATTTTTGTTCATGTTCAATCGACTTTAAGGACACCTTTTTATTTCTTTTGTTAGCATTTTATATGTTTGTAGGCGCATACATAACATTTATTTTAACGCAGGATGCAGAGCTTTTGGAACTTGAAAGGCGGGAAGTTATAGGTATGTTTGGCAGTAACTGTGGATTATATCTTTCTTTTTCCATATTAAGTATGTCATATGCAATATTTCTAGTATATGACGACCAGGTGAAATACTTAAACTGAATCCGAGCTACAAGTCCCCACCTGATTATAAACCTTTGCTGAAGGAGGCTAGGGTTCCTATCCCTGTAAGTTATTTTTGACTACTTGCTTTCTATCTCTTTGATTTTATATTCTTTAATTTTGCTGCTATGGGAATAGGGTGCCTTCCAGTTGCACAATAAAAAGTTACCCTGACATTTTAATAAAATAATGCTAAAGTATCTTGCCTTGGGAACCTTAAAAAGCTATCTTTAGATATCAGAAGCCTGCACTATCATTTCATTCTTTAGTATGGTGGCCTTAGTCTTAAGAACTCTGGTTATGTTCACTTGCCAGTGGCGCAGTTTTATGCATAAATTATGTTTCAGATATAGCAGAAGTTACTATTATCAACACAAACGAACATGTTTAGGCTTAAATGCCAGTGGTATACAGGCTCTGTCCTTTTTGTTTGACACAAAATACATGGGTTGGCTTTGAGCTGGAGTAGATTAGAGCAAATCTATAGCCTTTCAAACTTGCTAGGTAGGTGTTAGAAAATTCTTAATTTGTCTGTAGTCCTGCATAACTACATTGGGCTTCTATTGTCATTATTTTTAATTTTGTCTACAGTATCCTTCACTTTGTTATGTACAATCAAGCTACTTTTTTCACCTAATTCTGCACATGCTGGAATTGTGATGCCACATAGTTAATGCAATTATTTACTAAGTTTCCTCAGGTCAAAGAATATCCTGGATACAATTTTATTGGTCTGATATTTGGTCCTCAAAGTGAGAGTCAGAAGCGGTTAGAAAAGGTGAGCAATTTGATTTTGTGAAAGCAGGGGATGGGGGAGAAGGGTGGATTTTGTTTGTACAAATTTGTCTCCTCTATATTTGTATTTTGTAAATCAGGAAACTGGAGCCCAAATACAATTATATGGTACCAAAGTGCATACGGGAGAGAAGGTACTTAATCAACTTAGCATCAAGCTACCTTCTGAAAAATAATTGTGCATCTATTTGTTTCCTTTCTTTTCTTCTTTCAGTTCCTCTTCTCCTTCTTTTGTTGCTTTGTCTGTCATTTGGAATTAATTTTGACTTGGGTCTAAGTTCAGAAACATTGCTATAAGTTATATGGTCTTCAAGATGTAATACAATAGACAATATGTAATACAATAAATGAATTTTTCACAGGTTGAAATTTCCCCATCCGATGGGAGTGAGACCCAGGCTGCCTATGAAGAGTTGAGCATTCATGTATCAGCTGACACATTTGAGAAAGTCGATGCAGCAGTTGCCCTACTTGAGTTACTAGTCACTTCAGTATCGGTAACCATCTTGAAGATCAATTAAAGATATTTAATTTGTTAGTAGGGTGCATGGTAGCAATCTGTGGGGTTTTACTTTATATGTTGTGCATGCTGGTGATAAGGTGTGTTGGTCCTATTCTAAGTACAACCGCTGTTTTATTTGGTTGGATGACCTTGATTGATTTTTTAAACAGGGAAATTTACTGGCTGGAGATAATGCAACTATTAGCAGCCAAAGTCAGGAAACATCCACTCCTTTCATGTTCCCTGCTGCTGTAAGCCAGGGAGAGGCACAACTCGTGGTCGGACCTTCTCAAGGTTCTCAACAAGGCCAGTTTCAATATCAAGGTCTCTGGGCCCCTAAAGCCACACCTCACTCTGGGTTGCATCCCCATTCTGTCTTCATTCCCGCTCAGAATGCTTCAGGGCCAATTCTTAGCAATCCTGTTCCTGTACATGTTCACTCATCACCCTTCAGTCCTTCAACCTTGCCTTCATTGTTTGGGCCCCGACCTGTTCCAGCCTCTGGATCTGATTCAATTCTGCAAAGTCCATCTTTGGTTCCTCCTAGACCACTGTTGTCAATGCAAGTATTGCCTAATCCATACCCATCAAGAAATTTTCCAGTACCAGCTCCACTGTCTTCAGCTGTTCAAATTAACATTTCATCTCCACTTCCATCGAATGGTAGCCAACCACAACCAACCGGGTCATTACCTCCTGCAAGGCCATTGATATCTGTATTGCCTCATCCCCTGCCAGGTACTGCACCACGACTGCTACCTGAGAGGCCATTGGCTCCCTTTGGGAGTTCTTCTTTGTGGTCTGGAACTGGTGCTCCATCATTGGTTCAGGGTAATATTGGGCAAACCCCTGCTGGAGTGGTTCCTTTCCCAGGCAGCCAGCCTATGGTTCCACAACAGGGTTTTCTATCCTCTGCACCTTCGAACATGCCATCTGGGCAATCTGCCCTCCAGTTACCCAATGTACCCTTGAACCATCCTGCTGCTTCAAGTTTTAATTCTCTGACACCCATTCAAGCGGGGCCCTCCATGGATCATGCATTTATCCCGCCTTCCCAATCTGACATAACTGTTGCACCCAACGTAGCAAATCCAAGCCCTATAGCCGGATCCACACCAACTTCTTTGCCTATGACATCCTCATCACAGCAAGCTCTACACTCAGGAATGGGATCCTTCGCTGGGAATAGGTCAAATTTTACTCTCATAAGACCACATAATTCCAGTCCTGGTGAATTTACTTTTCAACCGCATCACCCGCAGAATTCTGCTTCTCATAGTCTTCCAAGGCCAGGCAGTCATCCTGCAACTCAGAGTTCTCCACTTTCTAGACAGTTGATGCAACCACTAGCACCTCAAGGACCATCCTTTAATTTGCGTGCAACCAAATCCAAACCCTCAGCCTGGCATGCACTTGTTTCCAAGGCTCCAGGTTGGCAACCAGATGGGTCAAACTCGGCCTCACGCAGCTACTGCCCCGTTTGTTGGCACTTCAGTTCCTCCCAGACCTTCAGCATTTTCGAATTCGGTTCCAGTTGGGCTCTCGAATGAAGTGCTGCAGATGGGAGCGACGAACTTCAGTCAGGCGCCCCAACTCTCCGGTCTGGCTGGTCCTTTCCCTCCCAGGCCAGGGAATCCATTGCAACTTCAGCAGAATTTTCCAGCACCTATACGGCATGTCAATTTAATGGCTCCAAACCAGCAGCCAAGCAGGCCGGCTTCTAGTTTAGGGGGACAGCAAATTTATGACCCTTTCTCACCAACTTCTATTTCTATCGCACCTCAACAGCAGGGTGGAGGTCTAGCAAGGGGAGGAAAGCAGGAGAATGATCCTGAGTACGAAGATTTGATGGCGTCGGTTGGAGTTAAATAGGTCTTCATATTTAAAGTAAAGGGACTCCCAAGTATTTAGAGTACTAAGTTCTGAGGCTGTTCGTTTTTGGCTGCTTCTGTTTTTAATGAAATTTCCTGGAAAAGGATAATTGCTTGTGACAGAATCATGATTAACTTATTATCATTATTATTTTCACGAAACATTTACTTTGCCCTATTCCTCAAGGATTGGGCTTCTACTTCTCAAAGTGTTGGGTTTCGACCTGTCTACAGCCACTGGGTCCGGTTTACTTCTGCCAAGGCCATCATAAGATCCCCCCCTCCACCCAAGCCCAATTTGCACTCCCATAAATGAAACAAAAACCCAAAAAAAAAAAAAACATCATCCTCAACGGTGCAATTTTACCTCAAGGAAGCACGAAAGTTGTGCACATGGATCTCAGACCAAGGAGTGCAGGTGCGGGGGGGAGTGATTCAAACTCAAAAGCATATTTTGTACCAGGAAGCAAAATTAATAAGTTAGGTTTCATTTAAAAAAAGGAAAGAAAAAAAAAACAGAGAGAGAGAGAGAGAGAGACTCCATGCTCAGATTCATGTACTACGGGTGAGAGTTTTATTACATGAAAATGTTAAAAAAGAGGATAAAATTCTCGTAAACAATTGAAATGGAAGGACCAGATGTGAGCACCCTTCTACAGTTTTTCAGCGTCGATGTAATCCTTTTCCGTAAGAGGTGCAGCAGGAAAAGCCGTGACTGACCTCTACAGCCAAATGTGGCGTCAAGATAGATCCCTGACATCACTATTGCACGAAATAATATTTATATTAATATTTAATATTTAATTATCCAATTTCTCGGGGATTACCATTCTTTATAATCTCGAAAAATGTTTCCAGTATCCAAACTCCAGCAATGAATGAATGATAAAAAGAATTGTTAAACTACAGATGCTAACACTCAATCAACAGAAGTCCCATTCTTGAAATATTCTCAAACAGAAAAAAAAAAAAAAAAAAAGAAAGAAAGAAAGAAGGTGAACAACAAGATCAAAGTGCTAATGAAGACAACAAAACCCATCGTGATCCAAATACCTGAAACGAGTGGGTTAGCCTTTCATCTTAGCCAAACCAGCCTTCAAGAATGAACAGAATGGTACACAGAGCTGGTGCCTCGGGCGAAGAAGCATGGGGTTGCAATAACATTGGTATTCAAGGCTTCTCTTGGATGACCAATGTCGAGAGTGGGTAAAAAGAGCGTGATTTGGGTTACCAAAGATTTTGGGTTTACAATGTCGTACATGTTAGTCCGGGGGGTTTCGTAATGAGAGTACGAGAGGGTGATATGTTAATGGCTTGCATAGAAGACAGAAGCGCCTCCTGACTTTCACTGAAGAGAACGGAAAGAATGGTAGACAGACAGCACAGTAGAGCAGATATCTATATATATATATATAGGGAATCAAATATCACCAAATGAGATTTGCTGTTACTTGAGTGTACACTGAAATATGGTGCTCATCGTACTCACACGTCACGTCTCCTTTTCCTACGAACCCGTGTGTATTCCTCTGTGATAAGGAAGAAAATAATAATAAATTGTAATTTGGGACTCGTGCATTGGGATTAAATAGGACTATTATTATTTATAGCTGTACATCTACAGGGCACTAACAAGCATCTGCAAAAGATGCTTTTGAAGAAGGGGAAAAAGAGCTAATTCCGTCTTCAATCACTTTTTGACTTTCTTTTCATCTTTTACATGCTATATACAAGATCGCATAAAAGAGAGGTTCTTCAAAGCTCATGCTTGAAATGCGAGGCTCCTGCCAAGTTAAAAAACAGACTAATAAGCTAAACCCATGTGCAGACACTTAGCTAACCCAAAGTGTGGGGTTCAACCCTAGCCATCGTCTCTTGTTCGCATCTGGGAGCGACACCCGTGCATTTGCAGGATTGGTGTACAAAGGAATTCACTTGCCCCCTCCTCTCAAACAACGAACGCTAACCCACTGATAAATTACTCATGCCGAAAATAACGGGACAGACAAATTGAGGAAGGCGTCGGTCATATCTTCACAAAGCGAACATCATTCTGACCAAATGCAGTTCCACAAGCTGGGCATTTCCGATGGCGGATCTCTAAATTCCTCTGGATACAAGGATTGCAGAAAAGATGATAGCACTTCACAATTACAACCTGGCAACATATAAAGCAGAGTACAGCATAAATCACCCTATCCAACTTCCTTGCGCAAGCAATTAACAAGCACAAAACTAGCCACCAAGTGCACTTACCTCCTTTGGCCGGTCAGAGCACACACTGCATTTAAGCATACTTTTGTACTCATTTATTTCATCCTGGAGTCGCTGCATCGCAGCCTCACCCCTTTGGGCCATCATCTCTGCAAACTTGTTATTCAATTCCTTGAGCTCCTCCTCCAGTTTGTTTCTCGTGCTTCTAACGAGAATAAAATACCCAGGTAAGTAACATGTTTGCCACTAAAAGTACCATTTTCTATTTTTTGTTTCAGGGGGTAGCATCAAAAGTGGAGGGGACCCAGAAAAGAATACAGAACTCCCTAAAAGCTCGAGAGACCACTAGTCCATTTGAAACTATCCTCCAGTTTGTTTCTCGTGCTTCTAACGAGAATAAAATACCCAGGTAAGTAACATGTTTGCCACTAAAAGTACCATTTTCTATTTTTTGTTTCAGGGGGTAGCATCAAAAGTGGAGGGGACCCAGAAAAGAATACAGAACTCCCTAAAAGCTCGAGAGACCACTAGTCCATTTGAAACTATCACAATAAAGAAGCCCACCTTTCACAATCTAGTTCAGTTTGCACTTCAGCAATCTCCTTTTGTATCTGCTCATACTCTTTATCAGAACAAGCACTAGCGGATTTAAGCCATTTCAGCTCCTTCTCAGCATCCATCAATTCCCACCGAGCAGTTTCACGGTTGATTGAAAGATGCCTGTTTTCTTCAATAGATCTAACAGCCTCGGCCAGACAAACTTTCATCTGCAAATTTCAACTCAGGTAACATAAAAGGCACTAATAGCAAAGTTACCTGCAGGATGCTTTTAGAAAAGAAAATCTTTTCACCTGCTCCTCACTTTGAGCAATCCTCATTTTTACAGCATCTACCAATGCATTAACTTGTTGAAGTTGCTTTCCTAATGCCTGCTTGTCAGAAAGTAGAACACTCTCTGCCTGCTTTGTCTTGACACTCTCAGAAACAAGCTGCATTGACAAAAATGAATAATTAGATACTGGGCAAAACCCTCAAGTTATCAACCCAACAATCAAGAAAGATAATTGCAAGACAGACCTTGATATTGTACTCATCCCTCTCAGCAAGATGCTGCAAAAGATGCTGATTTTGAGTCTGCATATCTTCATATGCTTGACCAATTGTCTGGATAAGCAATGCATTTGGCATCATGTAGATGAGTGTTTGAAGAGCAAAGGGGTGAGTACCAAGGAACCAAAAGATCAGTAATTTAACTGAGAAAATTACATGGAGACAAGCAACACACCTCAATTTCAGAAATATATGTCTCAGCCTCAACCTCTCTATTTCTGATCGCTTCTCTAAGCTCCAAAACACCTCTGCATGTATAGCATCACCAGGCCCATTAGTTCAGAAATTCCAACAAGAAGCCAGGCAAAACAGATTTTCCTAAAAAAACAATTAATAGAACATACCGCTCAGAAGCTTCCAATTCAGCCCTTAGTTCAGCTATTTCAGTTTCAGCAGCAAAGAGCCTTTCTTGGCATGCATCCTCAGCCTCATTGGCAGCTCTAACTCTCAACTCTAAACTATGTTCATCCAAGGCTCTATGCAGGACCTCAGCTTGAGCATGAGCCCTAAGTTCAGATTCTTTCATTTGTTGCAAGTCTCTGAACAAAGAAAGAAATTAGAAGAGATGAGAAACTGCCAAAAAAAAAATGCATAGCTTAGCAAAAATCAAACCGCACTATGATATACCCACAATGATATCAGTCATTATCATCATTTTCTACTATTAAGCAGCTGACCACAGCCTAATTTGTCAGCCCATAACTAAGTGACTCTCTCTCTCTCTCTCTCTCTCAATTCCTTACACCACTGCTACACCAAAGTGTAAAACCAGAAAACGGTATTGAATTATCATACCCCAAGCAAACTTTTTTCTTGATAAACATATCCCAAACAAGTTTGGAACAGAATATGCTAGCTAGTAAAATTAATGGTCCTGACTTTTGTGAAACTTTTAAGCAAATGGCAGCTGAGAGAGTGTTCTGGTAATGTTCCAGTATTAACTACATGTTAATATGGCTTTTACAAGCACAGGCTCTGAGTTTCTTCATGTTGCATTGCATAAGGCTCTCAGAAGGGCCACTAACAATTTCCATGGTACAATACCCTCGAATAATGTACCTGTTATCATATATTTGTTGTCCATACATTTCCAGCATTGATTCCAGTTCCAGCTTCTCCTTCTGCAACTCATCAATCTGTAACATGTTCAACTTCTTCAGTTAATGACACTCAGCTTAATAGACATAGTTCAACGCACCAAAAAAGAAAATTGGATTACTAGGAGAACAAAATATTTGAATCACTGAAACTATTGTGCCACCAGTCTTAACATAAGTGAGGATTTTTATTCCCTTATTAATTCCAAAAGAACTAAATGCTGTTGGAAGCACATTCAATTCAGTTGCAAGTCCTTTGATGGACAGATTAATATGACCATGATCAAACTGCATCTTGATAACTTACAAGGGTAAAAACTAAGCTAGAATTTCCTGTATTACACTCAATAGAGGAGGCATATAGAAGTGAAATACATGAATGATGAGGAAAAATTTCAAGAATCCAAGTTCAAATGTCCAAGGAAGAAACCAAAATCAGATAAATAATTAAGCGCCAGTTTAAATCAATTATGAGATAAACTGATTAATAATAATAAAAAAAAACTAACCAGATCTCCCAGAGATTTTATCTCTAAAACTTGTTCAGTGCACAAGCCCGTTAAGCGTGTTTGCTCATTTGTCTGCATGAACAAAAAAGGACATGGTTTGCAATATCAAATCACAGGGCCTTAATAAATAAAGATATAGTGCCTACCCATAGGTAATAAGCAGGTGCCTGAATTGCAAACCTTTTAAGAGTTCTATATAAATATGCATAAATATTTATGTGCTATAATTACATATATATATACCAAATCTCAGTATAAAAATATATGGAATCTGCTACACTTCCTCTTCCCTATGTTATCTGTTTAACTTACAATGTAAATTACATGAAAGCCCTAATTGTTTTGTCCAATAACTATTAAAGTAACCAATAGGAATTAGCAAGAAGGCAGAAGCAAGAAAACCTTTTCACTTAGCAAGGTCTTCAGTGAATGAGATTCATCACGCAAGGAAACTGCTTCATGTGCAGTCTGCTCCCACCGGTTCAACTGTGATTCCATCATGCCCAATTCCTTGGACAAAGCTGAGGCCATGACACGGAATTCTTCTTTGATATCCTTTCTCCCTGTAGCAATAAAGTTTTTGTAAACCAGAAGTTTCATCAAAGTATAATATGAACTAATCTGACAGTAAAACAACCTGAATCCTGGATGGCTTCTTCCAATTTAAGTTCATGATCATTTTTTTCCATGGTACACTTTTGCAGCTGAAGCTCAAGCTCTCCAATTCTAGATCCAGCAGTATCATTGGAAATTCTTGCAGCATCTGCTGACTCCAGTCTTGCATTGACTTCCCTTTCCCTTCTAGCAAGAAATGGTCTCTCATCCTGAAATAATACTATCATATAGAAACATCAAATGGTACAAGCATCAAAAGCAAGTACAAAATACCAAACCAACCAAACAACCTGCAAAGAAACTGTCAGCATCCTGTATCTTTCAGCTTCAGCATTCCAATGTTGAAGCTGATCAGTTAGAGAATGGTAAAGACGAGATGAGTGTATGTGCTTATCATCCTTCAGTTCGTTCTGTGGAAAAGCAGCAAGACAAGATCACATATAAAGTATATAATGTCAAACCATTGAGATAACTCTTTGACATGACATGGGATCCATTTGTCTCGTGTCAGTTGTGCAAGTTAACAGACCTGAAGATGCTCCAATTCTTTTGACAAAAGCAGATTTTCATCCCGTGCATCTTGAAGTTCAGAAAGACGACTGGCTGCCATCATCTGCAACATTTGTTAAATTACATTTCCCACTAGTCCATTGGTTAGAGAGAGAGAGAGAGAGAGAGAGAGAGAGACCTTTGCTTCCTCAACAGAATCCCTCAATTCTCGCAGACCTTTGGACCGATCTGCATACCTTTCAGGTGACAGGCTTCCATTTACTGCACTTGGAGCTGGAGAGTATATCTGAGCTGCAGCATCTTTTTGCATTTTCAGATCAACCAGTTTCCTTCTGGTCTCATCAAGATCGCCCATAGTTTCTTCAAGATCACCTTTAAGCACAAATAATACAAACACACATTCATGGAGTGCCAAGAAACAAAACACATCAAAATGCATCACTAGAAAATCTTCTTGCAGCACCAATGCTAGAGATACTTTGCCCACCAATTGTATGCATTTCAGAGCAATTAAGTCTCATAAAAATGCAAATAATTTCCAAGAACTATGTCACATACCTGCAAAGCTCTTAATCTCAGATTCATCAACTGAATGGCTGTTTATGTAAGTCTGGATCAGATCAGAAAATTCCTTATGCTTCAAATGGAGAACATCAATCACTTCGCTCAGATTCTTAGCCTCCTCCTTCATCATATTGTCAATTCTAGACAATTGAATGATGACATCTGATGATCACAGGAAGATATTTACACATGAAAATCATTAGTAAATGAGAACATGTTTCAATTAACTTAATGACCCAAAATCAAATTTCCCTCCTAACCTTCGGCAGATGGATTTCCAAGCAGAGCCTGAGCTATGCTATCAGTTTTAGCTCTCTGAGCCTCAATAATATCTTCCAAAGATTTCATCAGCCCCAATGTAGAAGAGCTGCGTGAAGAAAGCGCTTCTTCAACATATCTAACAATATCATCATTTCCACTTCGAGGAATGGAGTCAGTGTTCAACAGTCTACAAAGGAACATCTCCTCCGGAGGACACGATGGGATTGAACCTACAGAATGCCCTTCAAGTCAATCTACTTAAATATAATTCGCAAAACAGTCAAAAAGTACTTTCAACTTCAGTGATTTCATATAAAAGAAACAAAAGAAAATGTAAGCGTATATACAAGCAAATAAGAAGATGCTAATTCCACCACCTCCAGTATAATCTGTGTGATCCAACCTCTGTAAATCATCTTTGCTTCTCCCAGCCAATACTCCAAGTAAAACCAGGTCATCATCCAGCTATATTTAACAATCAAGAGGCACGCAAAAATATAAGGAGCGGGGAAGCATAGAAAGGCACAAACCACCAAAAAACGAAGGAATCAGAAGAAGAAGAAGAAGGAAAAGGAGAAAAGGACCTACCTGATTCCAGAGTTGGTTAACAGTGATGAAGAAATCATCATAAGAAGTCTGTTTGGCTTTGAGTTCCTTAATTTTGGAACCAAGGTCATGCATTTCCCGCTTCTGCATCTCTAGCTGCTGAACAAGCCTCTGGTTTTCGTACTGGAGAACCGTGGATTCAACCTGTATGGATCAAATTCAAATATGTGTACATTTGGATTTCCTTCCTTCCTTCCTTTCCTCTCCTCTCCTTTTCTCCGCAAACAGAAATACATGCACACAGGCAGAGACACATTCCACACACACACACACACACACACAGAAAGAGAAAGGGAGGGGGATTACGGCTTGGTTGTTGGGAGGAGGAATGAAGGATTGCCGCGCCATGGCAGCAACGGTGGCGGTGGTGATGGTGATGGTGGTGGAGGGAGATGAGTTCGAGTGAGGCCTCTTCTTCTGCGGCTCCTCCTCCTCCTCAGAATCTGCGTTTTCCATTTTATTTAATTCAACACAAACATCCAATATAACTAACTGTAAGTTCCTTTTTACCCTAATAATTTCTATATTTGAGGGAAGGAAGCAAAAAAAATAAACAAGAAGAAGAAGGAAAAGAAGAAAAAGGGCACTGCAATCGCAATTCTCTCTCAAATCTCGAGACCTTGGCTGCTTATTCTAGTTTCCTTCCGATTGAGCGAGAGCCCTAGGAAGAGAAGGAGAGAGAGAGAGAGAGAGACAGAGCAGAGAGAGCGAGAGAATGCGGAGCGCGAGGGCTAGAGAGGAAAGTGGGGCCGATTGCAATACGATAACGTTTTGTAACGGGATTTTCAATCAGTTCTCTTTTCTCTCTATTTCCCAATTTGTCCATTGGGACGGACTTTCTTGTATGTATTGTCATAGGGGAATCTCTATGTCCATGGGTCATGGGCCGACCGATACTCCCCCTTTGTTCAAGTTACCCAATTTTTGGGCTGGGTTGAGCTGAGCTGGGCCTGAAGAACCAGCAAGCATGCGACAGTTCATCCTGGACTCTGGGATCACAATGATATGATGAACCACCCGCCCCTCCTGTTGTTATAACAAGGTGGCACGAGAAGCATGTCCAGACTAATAAATATCATAATAATTAATTGCATATTACTAATTGTTTAATGCTTAATTATAATTGATGTTAGGAACTAGAAATATACAATCAAGGATTACTTGTCCAGAAAAACATCATCAGGTATACTGAATTTTAAAGAGGGCATTAGTGCAGAGACCATATAATTTCTTTTTTTATTTTATTTTTTTTTTTCTCTTCTTCTTCTTTTTAAAGTTTCAATGGATAAAATAAAAGAATTTGGTAGAAATACTTAGGGAGCAACGTAAGAGTAATAATAAAAAAAGGGTTAATTGGATCTTAATTAATCTCACAAATATATAAATTATAATCAAATTACTTTATTATTCTCCTGTATTGTCACGAACTTAGTCTTGATCAACCAGCAACCCGTGCGACATTAGTAATTATAACTTAATTTGGGTATAATAACATGAAGAAGATGTTATTCAAAAAATCTTACTGCAATTTACTCTAAATAAAAAATGGTTTCCGTGGGATGGATTGGGTTCTTAACTGAGCAAAAGCAATGTCGGGCTCTCTTCCAAGTCTGGAAGCGGAACCTATCTTTAGGTTCCAATCCACGAATTCCAATCATTCTGATAATTATTGCTTAATTGCCCATGTTTTATGGACACTCGTCCAATACTTTGCGATAAGGCTAGCGTTGATGATATGATCCGACAAAAAAAAAAAAAAAAGAAACACAATTAACAAATACTAAAATGGATATGCTTGTTACCGAATTATATAAATTTGATATTGCATAAGTAAAAATTTAAGTGAACTTCAATTTAGAAGGTTTGTGGCAACAGATGGCCTCCCGCGGGCTCTAAAGTCCCCGACGGTAATTCGCCTTGACAATGGGGGGGTTGAGAGATGCTGGCATATTGTCTGTCATACGGTGCCCCATCGCTCCGGACTTGGAAGAACCTGACTCCGTCTCGCAACGCGACCCTAGATCAAGCAAGCCTACCTGTTGAGCTTAAGCATATTAATAAGCAGAGGAAAAAAATTATGAGGATTTCTCTAATAACAACGAGCGAATTTGCAATGATTCAACTCGAGAATTGGGGGCACCCCCCCTACATCTGCATCATAGTTTAGGAAACTGCCTAAAGCGGCGGACTGAACCCAAGTCCCTAAAAAGGGTGTTGGAGAAGGTGGGAGCCCCGTAGTATCCGAATTTCCCCTGAATGTAAATAATATAATATAATATTGTTTATTTATTTATTAGAGTCCATTAAATTTGAGTTTACATTGTGAGATATATATTACATAATGATGTGAATGACCTGCATGCAATAATAGGTTTTTTTTTCTTTTTTTTTTCAAGATAGAAACTAAAATATTTTGCTAGGGAAAGTAAAAAATATTAAGGTCACATATTTTGGGAAGCTTCTCAATCTCTTTCTTAGAAACTGGGGTAGTAGTGTCAGTCTCACTCGTGTCTCTGTTTTCCCTGCTACTTTTCCATCTCTCGTGTCGAGCGTGTTGTTAAAGCTCAAAAAATAGAGGAAAAGGAGGAGAGAGAGAGAGAGAGAGAGAGAGAGAAAGCGGCGAGGGACAGAAATGGCCTTAGGACAAAGTTTCAGTTGTTTCCACCATAGCATCCGACAAGGAAGGAACAAAAAGTGTACTAATTAAACTGAGCAATCGCCCATTAAGAAATCACGAACGAACTGGTAATATGAAGTTAACCATTAAAACTGATAATCACATCTTCGAATTTATTAATTATGTGCCTTCCTTTTAATTTGAATGCTAATTTGTTCGAATCGATGGGTGGGGCAAAAAATTTGTTGAAGCGCTCGGATGCGTATTTACTTATTTGCACATAGGACGATTTATTCTCATCCTCTTCCTATGTGACAACATAGCAAAACATGGCTTGTCGATTAGTGGATCCAGTTGAGGATATCAGAGGAGAGACCACTTTTCAAGCTCTCAACTAAGCTGCGGCGACTTGATCAAAACATAAAAGAAAAAAATGATCAAGTGAGGGAGAGAGAGAGAGAGAGAGAGAGCGAGAGAGAGAGTGAGAGGCGTGGCGTCTGTGGGTTGGGTAACAGTTGGCATTCTATATGTTGCTAAAGCCACTTTCGGTGCTGAAAAGGAAGACAAAATAATCATAGTAATGCGACTTTTAGCATGCAACTATTAGTGGGGAACCGTACACAAATTGGTACGGTTAAATTTCTAAACAGGCAAAAGGGGGAAATGCAAAGGTTTAAAACTTCTGAAGACACCAGTGTCAGCGTTTGTGTACGAGTTTGGCTGTGGTTGCGACTCTCTCTCTCTCTCTCTCTCTCTCTCTCTCTCTCTCTCTCTCTCTCTCTCTCTCTCTCTCTCTCTCTCTTTTCTTGCTCTTTTGGTTGAGTCGTTTTGTCTTTTGGCTGAGTCGTTTTTGTCGTTTGGCTAATATCTTCTAGCATTTTCATATATTCTCGCAGCCGGGCATGACTTGTGGCTTAATCGCAAGAGGCTGATATGTTTGCCTACTTCAACAAACGCGCAATTCCGCAGGGACAAAATTCGAAAATGTTTTCTATGAGTCCACACAAAAAGGAGGAGGCTAGTAGCTAGATGTGCCATATCTGGAAGTGTACATGTATGTGTATGTCACGCTCATATGTCAGCGATGATAACGTCTGGCACAAGTTATAATCACAGGACATCATTGTCAGACCCCCCCTTTCTATATTCATAGTCTGATTAAAGATTCTCCTTGTCTCAAATTCAATTCCATTAATTGCTCATCTGATGTAATTTTCTTTTTCTTTGTTATATTTATCTCAATTCAAATGTTGTCAATATTTTATATTTTTTAATAAATAAAATTTTACATAGAAAATGCAATATTAAATTTTAAATTTATTAACATTCAAATTAGATATTGATAAGAATTACTTAAATTTAAGAATATTCAAATAATGAGTAAAAAAATTATTGCATGAAAAAAGTTTACCTGAGTTAAAAAAAAACCTGAGGTGAAAAATTTTCACTATGATGAAATTAAACAAAAATATCGAGCAGTAATTGTAATCTCAATTTTAGGGTTGGTATAATTAACGTCCTCTTTTTTTTTTTTTTTATTGTTTGGGTGTTCAAGAAAAATAAACGTACTGAAATATACATCAAACACGAGAATGTCTAATTGTTGTAGTTTTTTCTTGGCTTCGGAATCGTAACTTTCTGTTTGCACTTTCCCGGGTTTCTTTTCCTGTCATTTTCTTACACCCACATTTATGATTGTTTCCCTTAGATTTAGAGAAAGGTAGGTAGGGGTGGGGGGGGGGGGGGGGGGATGGTGGAGGGGGCGCGGGATACCACAGGATTTAATTTGTTTGTTTGGTTACAGGCTTACAGGAGACGAAAATGTATATAGGGAGGAATCTAAACCCAATATTAAAAACACACCTCCATATTAGTGGTTTATAGTCATAAGAATTCAGTTGCAAAATTAGCAATTTTTGTTTTTTTTGTTTTTTTTCTTGTTTTTTTCTTTCCAATTGAAACATCATAGGACATAAGGAAATTTGAACATGAAAATTTACACCCAACTCACAAACTCTCTCAAATTCACCTATTTGATCTTACAAAAAATCAGCTTATATTTTATCGTGGGCAACATTATGTAAGCCAACAATAAAATATTAGTAAAATACAACCCTGAACCAAAAAGCAAACATTAACCCGACTTGCTGGTGGCCTTTTTATTCTCTATCTAATATTTTCCACAACACGATATATATATATATATATAAGTATTAAAGGGGTAAAACGTCAATTAATTTTTGAAGATTTCACCGTGATCAGCTTTTTTATTTGTAAAATTAGTACCAACAAATTCATATGTGTGCGTTAGCGTGAGACATGTCTTATGGAGATATGGCCCACACGAGTAAATATCTTACTTATCTCAATTAAACGCGGCCCTGAAAAAGCCTAAACGCTTTCGTGTCAAGTACTCGAGCGATCGGTAATACTATCAAATATTCATTTCAACCCACACATCCTAATCAATAGAACCCAGCCACTATTCCTCTAGAAAACTTGTTTAGAGCATTATTTTGCCCTTGTAACCGCTGCGATATTTGGGATTCTTTCGTGCTTGCAGGACATCTCCTTTTCAAGGTTTAGTCTGCTTCGAATATTCCACAGTTTGAGCCCCAAGGCAAGGTGGCAGAAACAGGCAAACTTAGCCAGAGCCAGCCACCTTCCAAGCATGCAAGGGGGAAACTCCGTATGGTTATCAACTAGTCATGCCTTTACAAGCATGTCGGGGGAAAATTACTCCTCAAGAGAAGGCGAAAAATAAAGCCTACATTCTCGTTACGGTAAATTATTTAGTCCTACGAACAAATCTTGGCGCACCTGGCCCTCTTGGATAAAACCAGCTAATTGTTTGTCGTATCCGCTGGTCGATGCCTGAGTTAGTGAGTTGTGATTAGAGTAGCATCTAATGTTGTGCAGTTTTAATTAAATAACAGCGGTCTGAAATCTAAGCAGACTGTGTCAAAGAAGACCACCACAAATTACAAGGCAAACAGAAACTGGCTGGAACCAGAAGGAAATTGAGATTTTCCTTCAAGTTACCGGTTACGAGGATAATGAAGAACAACATTCTTTTTTTTCTCTATACATTATATGCAAGCACAATGAACTTACACCTAAGGGTAAGACTTAAATTACATGTAAAGACAGAAAATTTCACTCCAAAGGTCCCCCCCTACCCAAACATTACACACTTTTTCCCCAATTCGTTTCTTTTTTTATTTTTATTTTTTTATCAAGCCAACATTATTGAAGGCTTAATATTTAAACAATAACAAAAGAAGGGATATACACCAACCCATTGATAGACGTGTACACTAACCAATTAGGTCTACTTCGACCTTGAAGTCTTAAACCCCACATGAATATTTTACCTTTCTATGTCAATTGATCCGAAGGCTTTGCCCATGTGGATGAAGCTCTTGCTCGTCCCTCCTGTTTGACCCGTCTTTTGGGATTCAACATCATCAGAGTCTTCTTCCAGCCACTCTTCCTTTGATAGAGACGAGTACTCCACTTTCTCACCATAAAACTTGATCATCACCAAGTAAAAGGCCATCACAAAAATGATGACTGCAATCAGTAACCAGCTGAATTGATTGTTCGCCAGTGATTTGGCGCGGTGAAGAGCCTCTTGGCTGTGGCATCTGACCACTTTGTGACCTTCCTCTTCGTTCATGAAGCAACCTTTGGCAATCAAAGATGGGGTCCAAAGCATGTAACCCATGTCTATAAACCAAACACCTTGGAAAAGAATACTAGCGGACCTTACAAAGCTGATCAAGAAGCTCTTGGGGTAGCCAACCCCGAGGAGGGTGGTGGCAAGGGAAACAACTATGGCAATTTGTAGAAGCAAGTGGTAGTGTCCTTCAACGCCCATGTGATCAGCTGAGTGGAGATGGAAGAGGAAGAGTTGTTGGCCAAAGGCTAATGCTCCAATAACCTGTGTTAGACCGTAGTGACCCTTGGGCTTAATTTTGTCGAGGATGATAGCAAAGACTGCATAGACAAAGAAAGTCATCGATATTGAGGAGTGCTCAAAGTTGTGAAGGTGGTTGGATGGGATGGTCCCATCTGAGTCAAACGGTTGGTGCTTTTCGGGACCAATGAAGAGCTCCATGGCAACGGAGATGGTACTCCCAACCATGATTAAAAAAAGCTCTATGTACCTTATCTTTGACGTGGGAAACCAGGGGACAGAGGTGTAGGAATTGGGGTGCTGGGCGTGGAGTTTGATGTGGTTAAAGAGATGCCAAAAGCCAAGAAAAAAGAAGGCATAGCCCGGTGCTACATGACCCACCAAAGTACCCATGTGCTCTGTTTTGCCAAAACAAAGGACCGACACAATTGTTCTGCCTTCGGGTTGTTAATCTCTGTTATGTCCTTGGAAAGAGTGTTGCATAGAAAGAGAGAGGGGGGAGAGAAACAGAGAGTACTGGGCAGCAAAGGACGTGGAGGGATAGAATTGAAGGGGAGTGCTTATAACTAAACCAAGAAGTTGACGGATTGAAATTCTTGGGAATCCAGAGGCTTCTTTAGATTAGAGCGTCGTTTGTTTGAATTTTGAGCTATGTGGTGGCTTTCGAGAATAGGCTAAAGGGAATTTGGACCAACGAGCTAGCAGCCGTACTTCTAGAAATTATATTTTTTTTTTTTTAAAAAAAAAGCCCACCCAAAACACATGTTGGCCGGGATAAGTTTTTCCAGGAAAGAACAAACGAAATCAGTGAAGAAATTCGTCATTACCCTAACCAATGGCAAAAAAAAAAAAAAAAGAGTTAGTCAGTCCTGATGTTAGAGGTGGAGACACCTTTATTATTTGTAATTTTTTAAGGGTCAAGCGTTGTCATGTTATGATGCCATCTTTTAAATGTATTGGGGGATGAAATTTTTCATATATTGTAAATAAATCGTTTGGGTAGAGATATTAGTCCCACTAATTAATTTTGACATGGGCCCTAAGATGGTATTTAATTAACACAGTAAAATTACAATCTTGCTCACAAATTGAAGTACACGGCCGTTAATTTCTTTAAACAAGAGCAGAAGCGAAAGGATGAGAGGGGGAGGGAGAGAGAGAGAGAGAGAGATGCCCCTCATCCCTATCGTTATCGGGGAACTCATTCTATAATTATCTGCAGCTTTGTTTAATTGTAAACATTCTCCCTTAAGGAATCTAATAGTACTTAACGAGGCTCCGCATGTTTCACGGCGCGATCCTTTTCAATGTTTATGTGCTTTTAATTATAGGAAGAGGACTAGAGGAGCCCTCCTCTCCCTCCCTCGCCCCCGTTGAGGAAAATGAAATGGGACGGTACAGTGGGGCTGTCGTAGAAAACCAATGGAAGGAAGGAGGGAAGGGGAATTGAAGAACAATTGCTCCTCCTTCTCGACCCTTGAAAAAATTGACCTTTTTATATTCACATTGATCATCGTATTGAATGTTTGATGATGCGTTAATTACTCAATTGCCTTGCTTAATGAAAGCCGAAATCGATTCTCTCCGCATCGTGCCTAAAACGCTGTGGCTATTTCTTCACTTTCTTTTTCTTTTTCTTTTTTTTTTTTTTTTTGGGGGGGGGGGGGGGGGGTTGGGGCACAAAGTTATGATTTTTAAAACCAAAGCAGTTCGTCATTCTTTTTTGGCCAGCTAAACCTAATACATACACTCTATTCGTAACATCGTTAAATTCACTTTGGACATATATGATGTGCACGTTGAGAAGGAGAACCTCATTGAGCTTTGCAATATTAAGACTGATTTTTAGTAAATGTTATCCACATGGTTAATGGCATTCCCAAATCATCGCTTGAATAATACGCTAATAAGCTGCACCCTTACGCATAAATAAGAAAGTAATAAATTCTCCGGGGTTGACTTTGTTTGCGTTCTTGATTCCGCTTTGTCCTGCCGTGCAAGCAAATCATTCGATTGAAAAATTAAATCCAATTCATTTTATTTACTAAAGCATGTTCCCCCCCCCCCCCCCCCCCACCTCCCCCGGCGGCCTGCCCGCCGGTTTTCCAATTCATTTCTTTTTTTTAAAAAAAAAAAAAAAAAAAAAACAAGAAGAAGAAGAAAAGAAATCTAATTGTGCTAAAATAAACCCTTCCATCTCCCGTTGAGACAATACAAATAGTGAAAAGTGTTTTTAAAAAAATGAAGAAACTGAAAGAAATGCTTGGGAACCGGCATTTGGTGGGGGACTTCGATTGTGCCCACGGAACGGGTCGGCCAGTCACAAATACGGACAACCATCAGCCGACGGCAGAGAAACTGGTCCCAAATCCAACGAAAAGTAATTAAAGATATAAGCGTGTACGTCTTTCCTGGTTTCAGATGTGAGATTTTTTTTGGTTTTTTTTTTGGGGATGGGGGGGGGGGGGGGGGAGGAGTACTATTAAAACGTGGGGGTACTTTTCTCCCTCGAAACAAATAGATGGAGTTCTTCTCTATGCAAGTATTAAGACGCTGATGGAGCCAGGATGCAATGGAATGGAATTTACTTCATGGAGGAAGTGTAATGAAGTTCTTAATTTATGTTAGAACTCCGTCTTCATTTAGTATATGATAGATCGGTAGGGTCTGTAACTTGTTTTCGTGCGATATGAACACTATCCGAGGAATTATTTGTGTTTTGGGAACCTGACGACAATCTAACACAACCCCTCGGGCAAATTAACATGCCCCCTCAAGCTTATTCTAAAAAGTGACAAAAATCTTCTAGGAAAATTTTATAGATTTGTGGTCCCATAATGACCTCCAAATGGATAAAAGGAGAACCTGATCTCAAATATGTACGTGTTTTTGCGTTTTTACCCCCGCTCTCGACAATTACTTGATATCTTTTTCCTTCTTTCTTTCCACCACAACCACCTCCCGCCACCCCCAAAACCTTAAATTTCGTAAATTGTCTACTACCCGATATTAACCTATCCACAGGTTCACACAACCACAAATCCAGATCATCAATTCTTTAAACTAATTATGTCTGCTAATGACCGTAATTAACATTTTAAAGTCACTGGTGACGTGTGGAGAGCAAATTTGACAGAATTAGTATTCAATTATCCCTTTTGCCTTTTGATAATCCCTTACAGGGATATTCTTTGATTCTTTGAACAATTTGTAGTCATAAAATATAGAGTATTGGAAGAATTGACCAAAGAAACGTGGTTGAAGATTCTTCCAGCTTTAATTTTAGCCTCGCATTTTTGTCCTTTGACAAGCATATTTTGACTGGTCCTTTGCTGCTGGTAAAAATACGATGACAAGAAAAAAAAAAAAATTCTTAGTCAAAAAATGAAATTATGATGAGCTATATATTTTCTATCATCAGAGTTGTAATTTCTTGTTAGATATTAGTGGAATTCGATTCTAAATGACTTCATGTCCACGGTCGATTTTAATTTTCTAATTTGTTTTAAATGAGGTGGTATGACAGTAGTTATATATATATATATATATATAAAGTGATACAATGATTAATCCGTTACTAATTAGTGGCATTAGCTATAAAACTCAGTTTGCCTACTGGCTCAATCAAGGGATCAAATCATTAGTTTACCGATTTAATCAGTGGGTTACTAGTTGAACTAAATTTAATATTTTATTATTAAATATGTTTATAATTAATAAAAGTTTTTACATATGAATCACTATAAATATAAGAATATATGAAGATAAAGATAAATACAAAAATTATAATCTAATGTAACTTAGTTTAAATATAATAAAAAATATTACATTTACATTCATTAGCATACTTTTGATTTTTAAAATTATATTATATTTATATTTCAAACAATAATAAAAATATGAAATGAAGTTCTGAAAAAATTTTAAAAGAAAATTTTTTTTCTTGACAGGATAATTTAAAATCTTAAATTTTAGAACTAAATACCAATAATAATAATAATAATAATAATAATAATAATAACACGTTAAAAATTTAAAATATTTGTGAATGTTAACATTAGATAAAAAAAAAAAAGAAAAAAAAAATTAATTGAGTGATTAGAGGAATATATTTTATATAAGAAGTAAGAGTTAAAATTCTGGTAATTCATCTTTTTGTCTGTCTCGGCAGTTCGACCGTATTTTTATATCAACAACCGCCATGTTGTTTTGTGGTCAAAAGATGAAATTTTTGAGAGCCGCACCCAACGAATTTCAAGGATTAGCTTTTGTTTAGATCAAATATTATATTATAATGGCTATGACGCAATTGATGTACATTTGATGTTCGGGTCAATTCTCAGCCGTCGTGTTGTTTTGTGGTCAGAAGATGAATCCTGAATTTCTGTGAGAGCCACAATATATCGGTTCAGTCAGGTGTTGCCAACCTGAAATTTCGAACATCTAGAAGAAGCGCCATAGATTGAAATGGATGTAATTTCATTTGGCCCATGTAACGCTGGAACTTCAACACAAGAAAAAAGATCAAAAAAAAAAAAAAAAAAACACAAGAAGAAGAAGACAAATCTGATTTCCCAACGCTTAGCCAGCGGCGTAGCACACACATTTCATATTATTTAGGCATCCAGTGGGCATGTCAATGGTTTCTTTTGGATAACAATGGGCAGATTTTTTGGAATTGGTTGAACACGGAAAGAGAACCCATATTTTCTAACCAAAGAAAAAAAAAATCCAGACAAGACAGGATTGTTGGGGGGAGGGATAGATCGTAAATGTATTTTATTGTACTTATTTGAGTTGAAATTGGGCCAGAAGTGCAAATCTTGGGGACTCCAAAGAATGGCATACATTACAACGCATTGACTAGGAGGAGAAGGTAAGCTTCGCTTCATGGATGGATCCAACCTCGGGAAAGATGTTTTCTTTACTGGGCCTCCAAAACAGTTTCTTTGTCTTTTCTCCCAGTCTTAGGCAAGCGCATTCTAGAACGAGGATACCGGGCCTCCAAATTCCAAACTTTCAAGTGCCAAGCAGCAACTTGTCAGAACGGAAACACCCCGAATCACTTCTCCTCTCAGCTTGACCTTCGGCTGTTGGGCTTTATTTTCACTTGGATTTATTGTCCCAACCCAGTAGTTTTCGTCCCTGAAACTCAAACTTTGGACAATCCAAACAAATGAAATGAAGGTAAAGGGTAACTTTACCATCCAGAAGCCCAACTCTACTGATTCTGATCCAGGAGAGAGTTGGGGATCGTGCTATTCTTGGGCCACTCGATCTCCATGGAGTTATTGGAGATTTAAATTGTGCAACGAAAAATTGCAGTCTCGTTCAATTCTACGTTATTAGTAGCTATGATGTCTAATAATAAAATTATTTGAATTCTTAATTTGAAATTTAAAATTAGATCCTTAGGTTTCGTAGAAAAAGAAAAGAAAAGGAAAAAAAAAAAAAAAACTCTCTTAGTTCCATTCATTCAGCACTGATGGTGATCAAACTTAGCTACTTGATAAAACTCAAATTACTGTATCCACTTCAATTTTAGGCTGCGCTTTTAAAAATGATGGCACATGATTTGATTATTAAAATGTTATATCTTATCGGCATTATATTATATTGTATTGGTAGATTGGACCCAAATAAAATTTCAGAAATGAATAAAATACAAAAGAGAAGTTCATTGTGGTACTAACATCTTTGAGAAAAGCACAAGCAAATTACGGAAGAAAGGAAGGGAACCATCCTCTTTACAATAATAATAATAATAATAAATAAGCACACAGATATCTTCATAAAGTGAAACCCAGTCCAATCCTGCATGATCTTTTGAAGTCGTAAATTAATACACAACGATTTCCCCACTGTATCAGCATACACTTATTTAAACTCCAACAAGATCCAATCTTATTCAGTTGCATGCATTTGTACTACCTTGCCAAGTCAAGAGATGCAATAAAGCCTTTCCCCACATGAATGCCACTCTCAGGATCACCAAGTCTGAAGTCTTTCATTGGGGATTCAACAAGATTTGTGGACTCTTCTTGCGGCTCTTCGACTTCCTTTGGCAATGTTGAGTACGGGTATTCCATATTTTTTCCATGGATTTTAGCCAAAGCCAAATAGAAATGCACAGAAAAGATAGTTACTAGAATAACAAGGCCACTGAATAGGATGTTGATTAGCGATTTGGCACGGAGCAATGCCCCATCGCTACCACATCTGACCACCTTGTGACCATCGTCATTATAGAGCATGCAACCTTTAGGCAAAAACTCTGGGATCCAAATCATAAATCCCATGATTATGAACCATATACCTTGGAATATAATGCTGACAGACCTGACAAAGCTGACCAAGAAACTCCTAGGGAGGCCAATTCCCATAAGAGTTGTGGCTAAAGAGACGGTTATAACAATTTGTAAAAGCAAATGGTACTGCCCCTCCATGCCATGGTGGTATGTCGAGTGTACATGGAACAGAAAAAGTTCTTGTGCAAAGCCAATTGCAGCAATCAATTGCGTTAGACTCTGACGAAATTGAGTTTGCGCATTAGGGATAATTCTATCAAGGTGTATAGCAATAGCTGCATAAACAAAGAAGAACGAGGATATTCCGGAGTGTTCGAAGTTCCGGAGATGGTTTGATGGTATTGTCCCATCGGTGTCAAATGGGTGATGTTTTGCAGGGCCAATAAAGAGCTCCGAGGATACAGAGATGGTGGAGCACGCCATAATGAAGAAGAGCTCAATGTACCTCATCTTTGAAGTGGGAAACCATGGAGTGGAGATGTACTCGTTTGGCTGCTGACAATAGAGTTTGATGTGGTTAATGAGATGCCATAAACCTAGAAGAAAGAAGGACAAGCCTGGTAGTACATGTCCCACTAAGCTACCCATCCCTTTGAATGAGAGAGAGAGAGAGAGAGAGAGAGAGAGAGAGAGAGAGAGAGAGAGAAACCCGATATAGCAGGAATGGTGAGAGTAGTGCACAAGTGTGATACACATCGAAGAAGATAAGGGGAGGGAGTTTGCGGGACGAGATAGAGAAAATGGGTAGCCATAAAGTTTGGATAGAATGTATAAATAAATAACGTAAAATATACACACAGAATATACATAATCGATAGTTATTGGTATACATATTGTATACTTTTTTATTACAAAATAGGAAAAAAAAAAAGAAGAAGAAGGCAGAACCTGCATGGAGATCTACGTTCTGACTATAGGGCTTCATCTCGGTAGTGTAGTCCTGCACACATGTATATAAATAGAGGGAGGTTCTTAATTTATTTTATTTTTAAACGAGTCAAATTAATTTAATATTATATATAAAAGATAATGAAATTTGTAAGTGTAATTTAATTTGAATAATATATATATATATAATTTTAAATAATAAATTTATTACATTTACAAAAGAAAGTGAATAAGTGCAAAAATTAATTTTTCGTGAAAATTAGAGAAGAGAGCAGTAATTTTTTACTTTTGGAACAACGACAGATGTGTAACCCTAAAATTACTCAAAGGGGTCCGAAGGCTTTCCTCATTTAGCTCGGTGTATGCGCACGATTCTTCATGGATTCTCTTAATAGCTGTTTTGGTTCTCTCTTCTGCCGTAAGGTGACAAGTGGTCCGAGAACCAAGACGCACACGACGCAACCTGACGTGGATGCTCACTGATGAAAGCTATGGTCTATCAATTCCAAGCTTTAAATATCTCGGTTTTCCTAGTTAAACTCCTATTTTTAACACGTTAAAAAAGCGAGACTTCTGAGAAGAGAGAGGCAGACAGCGCAATCCAATCTGGGGATTATGTTTAAGGGGTATCTTCTCCCACCCTTTTACGGCCAAACATTTCGGTCCCAACACAAAAAACAACGCGACGAAAACAATTATTGTTGTGCATGTGCTAAGAGTCCATTACGTCTATAAAATATTGACTCTTATCTATGAAAATTTTAGATCTATCAATGGTGAAGTACGTACATATTATAAGATATACAAGGGTCTTTTGTAATCTACGGACGTGTCATTTTTATACTCTTAACGTGACCTAAAAAGCAGCAACATGAGACATTTGAGCCGGACGATTTGTTCCCAGCTGCACAGGCGATAACCACAGTAAGAGTAAGAGTAACAGTAACGATACGGTGCCTTTTGGTTGACGAATTGAAAGGAGCCATCTTATCTTGAGTAAATGCTTGCCGCTTGATGCCATTTTTGCGTTCGGCTGTTGCCTTGTGGTTGCTCTTTATTGGCCATCTTAACCCTAATACGAAGAGAGTAATAGAAAAAAAAACAGAGGGTTGGGGGGGGGGGATAGAGACAGAGCCCCACAGCCCATGAGCCAACCTGTCATGGCTTCCTTTTTTTCGGGAGGCGGCACTAAAAGTGTACCCTACTACACGTGATTGTGCTACGGCTTTTGTTGCTTCTCAACTTCTTTGCTGGTTTGGCCTTACCGTACCTCCGGCCATATCATACAAATGAAAAAACATCCAAATTGCCGAACCCGAACTCCAACAATAGTCGAAGCAACTGAGTCAAGCGAACGCTCCTTCTGCTACATAGATAGTAATTATGTACACATTACACGCCAGTAAATGAATAGTCATACAAACATACAATTCGTAACAACACGAGGGCACGACCATATTTCTCTCTAGCTGATGATGGGTAACTATTGACGCCGTCTGAAACTGGCCATTAATTAAGAAATATTCGTGCATTCCACAAACACTGAAAAGTTTGTCATGCCACTCACTCATCAGGCTAATCAATTTGTAATGTTTTGTGGACAACAGTAGGCCAACCCAGGTGAATATCTATCCCAGTATAGTTACAAGAGCTGAGGGGAAATCGTATGAGGATGGACTCTCTATATACAAATGGGATAGATGCCAAGTGCCACCCTATTCCACATTGCAACGTCCTTTATCTTCTTAACCCCTTTTTTTAAAAAAAAAATAAAAAATTGGTTCTAACTTGGTCTCGAAACCCTTCAGTTTGCAACGCTATTTTTATCTTCGGAACCCTCCTATCGTATAATCCCACAATCAACCAATCTAAAGTGGACTACAACCGAAGAAATGGCCAACTTAGACTGTCAAGTTTAACTGGTTTTCCTACATAAAATGGCCAACTTGTACTAGTTAATTGTGATTTCTGGAACATCATGGGTCCTTTAAAAATGGGGGTTTGCCAAAACGGTGAAGATAGAAATGAGACGTCAAGGAACGGAAAAGACTTGAACTTTAACAAGAAAAAGAAAAGAAAGAAAATTTCTGCAAATTAAATTGTCCAGAATAAAATAAAAGGATTGAATTTCAAAAAATAAAAGTTAAAAATCGTTTTAAAAAAATATTCTTTCAATTGAAATAAAGCATAATATATTCTCTTCCACTAAAAAATTTTTAAAATATATATAATATATAAATTTAATTAAAATTATAAAAAAATATTTTATAAAATTTAATTAAAATTATAAAAAAATTTATCGTAAATTCTTATCACTTCTCTCATTCTCTCATTTGTTTGTTCATGTATTTTTCGTTTATTTGATCCGTAAGCTCGTCGACACAAACGGGACGACCCTACTCGCACTCGGGAGTGCAACGATTGCTTATCCTCGTTGAATTGATTTTGAAGCTACCATTGGCCTCCAATTGTCAGTGACATATTACGTAACTGTCAAAACTCCATGATTCTTCTGCCGTAAGGTGACAAGGGGTCAGTGGACCAGGCCGCACATGCACAACTTGAGGTGGATGTTTACCGATGGAATCTATGGCCTGTCCATTCCAAGCTTAAATATCTCGGTTTTCCTAAAGGGAAAACAAAAGAGTCTTGACTCTTCACCATCAGATGGTCTGAATTTTGACTGCGGCCTAAAATAAGAAAAAGAAGAAATTCCAGCGAGCTAGTTAATGTTAAACATTATCGTTTTTCGGTCAAAACTGGGCCTACGAAGAAGTTGGACTAAGGCTAATAATTAAGGAAAGCCAACTGCAGAAAAAACCTAATCGGGCCTTTGAGGCTATCAAATCCATTTTTGCAACCGTACCCTTTGGGGTGCACGAGCCGACATGGTTGACAATCAAGATGGACGGATGGCTTCTTGGATGGACTCTTGAAATTGGGGGTTAATAATATAAGATGGAAAATTTTTTTAAATAAAAAATGAAAAGGTCCGTCGGTTAGGAATAGGAACATTCATTTTTGGTCCCAGCAGCTGACGAGGGCTATGCCCCTGAAGATGGAAACAATTGTGAGTTAATGCGGTTAAGAATCTCCAGTGGAATACTGTGGTGTGAAATTACGATTAGGTGGACAAAAAGTGCCTAAATCAATCTGTTAGGCACCAACCCACCAACGTGAATAAAGATTAGAGAAGCGAGCGTCTATATGATTCCCGGCCGAACACCGAATGCTCCCACATTCAAGAGTTCAGAGATTTATGGGGCAAGGTTCAAGCTGGTTCGCTCTTCTTCTCTACTTTCTCCCTGGATGCAAATAAAATTATTAGCCTTGCTGACCGCCGCGTGACACAACACGCACGGTTGGTAAATTCCACGAATCAATCTTTAATTACAAGGTGAACACCATAAACGGTTGCCCCAACCGTATTTACTGAGATTTTAAACTCTTGAGAGTCATGTTTCAATTTCTTTATAAATCACTGGAGCTAAAGCAATCGAAGCAAAGACGTCATTTTGGTAATGTCGATAAATTTGGTCAGTATCGCCATGTGACGGCAATTCATAAGTAGCGCAACTTGTCTGGTGTTGAAATACCGTGAAAACCACACTTGCGCATGTGATGAAAACGAAAGACACGGAATTTCAATAATTGCTAGTTGACAAGCGCATGTCATCTTAAAATTTCAATATGGTATGAATAATATCACAAGTAACGTTTTAGAATTTGTGTCATATGATCAAACGACCCATCGCTTGTTTGAGTTCGTACCCCGGAAAACAAGGCTCGCAAAAATTGTCGCACCATGCATTTGCACGTACTTGTGCCAGCTAAACATGATGACCATGAAGATAAACCTGCCATTCAGTTACTTCCTACTTTGGGAATTGCAGGGTTTTGCTTTTTCCGTGTGGAAATTTGTGCACGTGCAACCTACCGAAATAGCTGGGCATCCAAAAATTTTTTAGTCAAAGCATCCATCCACTCAAATGACTCGATAATTTTTCATATGAACGAAAATAGAAGTGAAAGTGAGATGAGTGGCTAGGACAAAAATAAAGGTGTGAGGCACCCAAGCCCATAATTTAAGTTAAGGATCTGCACCATCTGTTAAAGGTTCAAAGTACAATAATAATAATAATAATAATATCTAGTATATTTTGGTATCAATGAAGTGAATAGCATACATATCTTTTATCATACAATAAGGAAGAATTTATTATGATGGATACTCATGATAATGTAAGAAAGTTAGTATAAGGGACAGCATTAACATGACAAAATGTCAAAGTTCATGCAGACATGTATGCTGTGACTCTTAAGCAAAAATCAAAGTCAACACATCCCGTGATAAATACTAGTCCATCCTAACCGGCTCAACAAAGCTAGCTAGTCTACGGTTGAAACTATTAGAGGAGGTAAGAACTACACCCGTTCAGTTGATCGAAAAGTGCATGATTTCACTAGTTGAGATGCGAGTATTGACATCTTATGCAAACATTAACCAAATTTGTAAAGGCTTTTATATATCCTCATAAAGACTTGACCATATTTTACGGTTCTGTTTCATGCATCGATCATGGAGGCCATGGTAAGGTTGCCTGCAAAAATGAATAATAATAATAATAATAATAATAAAAAGAGTCAACTAGCCGACTAGAGGGGAAATATCATATTATAAATATAGTTGATATTGCTATGTATGGGGAACACCTTCCAAGTTAACAAGCCTCTTAGCGTATTGAACAGAGTGAGAGAGGATTTAAGGGACAGATAGCCGCGAGAATGGGCCGATTGCTTCCTATAATCAATTCCTGCCATTTCACGATGATTTACACGTTCCTCTGGCTCTCTTCCCTTGGCATTGCCCAAGTTTCTGGAGAAAATGAAGAATACGCGAAAACGATGGACCCCAAAGCCATCAAACTACAGGAGGAAAAGCTTACCCATTTTCACTTTTATTTTCATGACTACTACTCCGGCAATAGCCCAAGTGCAGTCGAAATAGTGCCACCACCTTCCAACAATTCAGCAACCGCATTCGGCTCCCTAAGTATGATTGATGACCCATTAACCGTGGGCCCAGAATTGAGCTCAGAATTGATGGGGAGGGCACAGGGTTTCTATGGATCAGCATCACACGAAGAGATTAGTTTTATTCTCGTCATGAACTTGGTTTTCACCGACGACAGATACAATAACAGCACCATTACCATATTAGGAGCCGACCCAATATCTTCCACGGCTAGGGAGCTGCCGGTGATCGGAGGTAGCGGGATTTTTCGGTTTGCTAGGGGATATGCAGAGGCCAGAACCTATAGTATCCAGGGGTTAGATGCCGTTGTTGAGTACGATGTTTATGTTCTGCATTATTAGATATTAATGCCTCTTCCCCCTCCCCCACCCAATTTTTTCTTTCTCCTCTCCCCCAAACACTGTCTGTTCCTCTCTGATATGTGTAAGTTCCTGTTGTTGCTATTGATTGCATATGCTTTAATGACTTCTTTCTGCTTATGTTCAGCAATTTCCTCTCTCTCTCTCTCTCTCTTTTTATTTTAGTAAGCAACTCTATTTTCGTCTCGTTTATTACTGTCTTATCTGAAATTCGTTGAGACAAAGACTTCAATCTTGTTACAATTTCTAGGCCTCCTAGGACAAAAGCGTCCGAAATGTATTCCCATCAGGTGCAAGTTCATACTTTGTTGCACCATATAATTAGGCATAGGGACATTGTTTCCGCTTTGGTGCTCTTACAAGAGAAATGTTCGCTCCGTCTGTGCCTTGGTACGCCGGCCTAATGCGTAGGCATTTGCGCACGCCATTTCCATTGGGGCGTAGGGCGCCAATGGCTGTCAACCGATGTAATTTCCTCTGACCTAATATTATGAACTTTGGAAATTCGTTAACCTCATTTCCCCACCTACCAGTGTTGTGCAGATATGAGCCTTGTGAAATATCAACCACCCTTCCTTTCAGATCAGAAATGAAGGCTGTTATCTTAGGATATCGGTCTCTTCCAAGGGGTTTATGTTGAGTTCAACCAGCTAACCTGAAACTGCCAACGTTTATCTATTGACCTATTACATTGCAATTTACATTAACTATTTTGTGAAGTAATTACTGGAAGTTTCTTCCTGTTGTCCTTTGTAATTGGAAGTGTATGTTGAATTTGTTATAATTGGAAAAGGAGAAAAAAAAAAAAGAGAGAAGAAGAAGAATAAATGTAACAGACATATATTCATCTGATTAACTGTCCTCTTCACTATAGATTAAAAATTATGCCTCCGAAAAAGAAGTGAACACAATAAAAGTTAAACAGAATACAATGCATGAGCCCAAATGTGAGATGGAGGGCCACAAAGTACAGCCTTTCAGATTTCCGTGGAGCACATGGCCTCGAAACAAGTCTGGAATAATGAACCCAATAAATCAGAAAGGCCTTCTCAATGACTTTCCCCGCACAACTGACTCTGCTGCCCCCAAATTTAGGCCCAAGTAAAAACAATTCCGCATAACAAAAACTTAGGCCCGAGTAATATCCCTTTCTTGAAACAAAAACTTTTTGGTTTCGCCATCGCCAACAAACCATTCAAGTGCCATCCAACTGTCAAAAGGCAACCCCCAAAATACATTCCAGATCGCCATGTACGAGTTCTTTGACTTAATAATGCATGAAGTTGCCTTCGAAATTGCAAGTCAATAATGTTGTTATCACCGCCCCATGTCTATACGATCGTCGGCGCCTTTTCTTCTTCTGGTTGCAATTTTTTAATTTTTAAATTTTTTACACTTTTTATTTCTCCAGATCTCTTTGCAAGCTGTATCATTCGAGTATTTATTATTATTATGTTCTTGAGACTATTGTCACGGCCCATCCAATTGATGAGGGCCTAGCCCAAATAATGGCCCAAGAGCTAGCCCAAATGATGGCCCAGAAGCTAGCCCACTTATCACCTTCTGCATAAGCGCTTAGGTAAGCGCTTCACTTATGTAAGCGCTTAGGTAAGCGCCTCCATTATGTAAGCGCTTAGGTAAGCGCCCCGCTTAGGTAAGCGCTTAGGTATTCTCTTTTGTAAATATCTTAGATATTTTAGATCTAGAGAAATTATAGCCACACATCAAGGAGGTGGAACTACTATAAATACCACTCCTCTCATTTGTAAATCACCTCTTCATTCATTCAATACAAGTTCACTTGCAAAGCTTTTGTGCTCTCTCTCTCTCCCTCTCTCTAGCTCTCTCAAGTTCTTCTTGTTCGGTTACTTGCCTCCCACAAGTCTTCCGCTGGTTCGTTCGAACAATTCAAGGCTTACTTAGCATCTTCTCTCGCAAGATCGACTAAGTGCCGCACGGGTTAGCACGCCCAAGCCTAACTCTGTGACAGGTGGTATCAGAGCAAGGTAATCCTAGTCCCTACTCTGTTCTTGTTTGAGTTGCGAATATGGCAGGTGAAGAAGGATTTGTTGAGACTGTTTTTGAGGAGCAACCAATGGAGCAAGAAGCTCGTGGACGTGAGGAGCAACGTGCTCCAGCCAAACGTGGCAAGTCCAAGGTTCCAGCCAAGGAGACCTTAGACTCACGTGTTGGTACCCTAGAGAGGAGTGTCCTCGACATAAACTCTCTTGTGGGGGATCTCAGTGATCAAGTTGATAACTTGGTCCATGATAATGCGGAGGTCACTCAGGCTGCCAAACTCATGATCAATCAAGGTATGTCTAAACTTCGTGAGTTTGTTGAAGGAGAGATTCATGCCCTTCGTAGGGAGATGGAGTCCTTTCGTCGAAACAGCTCACTTGCTAGTACGGCTGCCACTGCTAGCACTTCCACTACGGTACATGGCTTGAAGGTCCCAAAAAAACCTGCCATGTACAACGGCACAAGGAACGCCACTACCGTGGAGAACTTCTTGTTCAGCCTGGAGCAATACTTCGAGGCCCGTGGGGGTTGTCGACGATCTGGCCAGGATAGGCAACGCCCCAATCTTTCTAAGAGATACCGCCCAACTCTGGTGGAGAAGGAAGCACTCTGAACGGGAGAAAGGCTTATGCAGCATCGACACTTGGGAACAATTCAAGGCTGAAGTACGTAGGTACTTCGTCCCTCACAATGCAGACGGTGAGGCGAGAAGGAAGTTGCGTCACCTTTGTCAGACAGGTAGTATTTCTGACTACATCAAAGAATTTACTACCCTCATGCTTGAAATCGAAATGTCCGATAGGGAACTACTCTTCTACTTTAAAGACGGCTTGAAGGACTGGGTAAGAGTCGAGTTGGAGAGGCGTAATGTGCAGACCCTAGATGCTGCCATTGCCGCTGCGGAAACCTTCGTCGACTACTTTGGTCACTCCAAGAGTAAGAAGCCGAACTCTGGCAAAAGTGGGGGAGAGAAGGTCGGGCAAAAAGAGGCAGGATTCTGGTCGCCACGAGGGTGGACAACAAAGGCCCTCAAATGACCGTCCCAAGCATGAGAAGAAGTCTGGAGGTAAACACAACTCGACTAACCCTCCTAAACCTTGTTTTATTTGTGATGGACCACACTGGGTGAAGGACTGCCCCAAACGCAAAGCCATGAATGCGATGATGGCGGCACTCGATCCAGAAAAGGCCGACGAAGAGGCCCAAGCGGACATGGGATCTATCCAACAATTGGGTAATCTCTCAAAGCGTTCCTCCCCAACAGTCACCAAGGAGAAGGGACTGTTGTATACTGACCTTGCCATCGAGGGCAAATCAGCTAGTGCGATGCTGGATACGGGGGCAACGCACAATTTCATGGATGTTGAAGAGGCCAAACGTCTAGGCCTCAAACTGACGAAGGGAAGCGGCACCATCAAATCGGTAAACTCGGGAGCAAAGCCTATCCAAGGCATGGCACACGGAGTTGCTGTCCAAATCGGCGAATGGACGGGTAAGTTAGACTTTACCGTTGTTCCCATGGATGATTTTTAAAGTGGTGCTAGGTCTTGCATTCTTTTGCGGAGCATTGGCTTTCCCTGTTCCTGCTACACGTTCTCTTGTGGTTATCGACAACCATAAGATCCGCGTAGTCCCCTTGAAGCGTAAGGAGAGATCTCAACCATCGATGATCTCGTCCTTGCAATTCAAGCGGGGTCTCAAGTCGGGTCCTGGCTACGTTGCTACCATAAGAGAACTAAACGATGGGGAAGACGTAGCAACACCAACTCCTGTCTTGCCGCAACCAGTTCAGGCCGTCCTCAACAAGTTCAAGGACGTCATGCCTTCCGAGCTGCCCAAGAAGCTTCCACCAAAGCGAGATGTGGATCACCACATTGAGCTAGAAGTCGGTGCCAAACCCCCTGCCATGGCTCCTTACCGTATGGCACCTCCGGAGCTCACTGAATTGAGGAAACAGCTCCACGACTTGATCGACTCGGGCTACGTTCGACCATCGAAAGCCCCATTCGGTGCCCCAGTCCTCTTCCAGAAGAAGAAGGACGGATCCCTACGGATGTGTATTGACTACCGAGCATTGAACAAGGTTACTATCAAGAACAAGTATCCCATACCCTTGATAGCTGACCTTTTCGACCAACTCGGAAAGGCGAGATACTTCACCAAGCTGGATTTGCGATCGGGATACTACCAGGTTCGCATAGCACAAGGTGATGAACCAAAGACGACCTGTGTAACACGCTACGGAGCGTTTGAGTTCTTGGTCATGCCCTTTGGTCTCACCAACGCACCAGCCACCTTTTGCACACTCATGAACCAGGTACTACATCCTTTCCTGGACAAATTCGTGGTAGTTTATTTGGATGACATTGTTGTATACAGTAAAACACTTGAGGAGCATGTAGAGCACCTCAAGCAAGTCTTCCAAGCTCTACGGGTAAACGAATTGTTCGTTCGTTAAGAAGGAGAAGTGCTCGTTTGCCAAGCAAGAGGTGGACTTCCTTGGTCATCGAATCAAGGATGGTAGATTGCTGATGGATCCAGCAAAGGTGCAAGCCATCCAACAATGGGAGCCACCAACCAAGGTCCCGGAATTGCGATCTTTCCTAGGACTTGTCAACTACTATCGTCGGTTCATCAAGGGATACTCTGCCGTAGCCGCTCCCTTGACCGACTTGCTGAAGAAAAACTGCACTTGGCATTGGACGGAAGAATGCCAAGCTTCCTTTGAGAGATTGAAGCAAGCAATCTCCGAAGAACCCGTTATGGCACTACCGGACTACGAAAAGCCTTTCGAAGTCCACACTGACGCATCCGACTTCGCCATTGGAGGAGTCTTGATGCAGGATAGGCACCCCATTGCCTATGAAAGCCGCAAGCTCAACGACACGGAGAGACGGTATACCATCCAGGACAAGGAGATGACTGCCGTCATCCACTGCTTGCGCACCTGGAGACACTATCTCCTCGGAAGTAAGTTTGTAATTATGACTGACAATGTTGCTACAAGCTACTTTCAGACACAAAAGAAACTCAGCCCCAAGCAAGCTCGTTGGCAAGACTTCCTGGCAGAATTCAACTACACACTGCAATACAAGCCGGGCCAAGCAAACGTAGTTGCTGATGCGTTGAGTCGGAAGGCAGAACTAGCAGCTCTTGCTACTAGTACTCCTACGAACAACCTCCTTGAACGGATCAAGGAAGGTACTGGACAAGACAAACTGGCTAACAATCTGCTAAGGTTGGCTAGTGAGGGGGAAGACTCGTCGATTTTTGGGTGAACAATGGAGTCTTGACAACGGTAGGGAACCGCGTCTTCGTGCCAAAGTGGGGCAACTTGCGGAAGGAGATCCTCAAGGAATGCCACGATTCACTATGGGCTGGTCACCCAGGTATAGCACGAACCCTTGCTCTTGTCCAACAACATTACTTCTGGCCGCATATGCATGCAGATGTTGAGGCCTATGTGCGAACTTGCTTGGTTTGCCAACAAGACAAGGTAGAACAGCAGTCACCCAGCCGGTCTACTTGAGCCACTACCCACTCCCGAAAGGCCTTGGGAAAGTGTCTCGATGGATTTTTTATTGTGGCTCTACCAAAGTCTGAAGGGTGTGCGGAAGCATCATGGTGGTAGTTGATCGGTTTAGCAAGTATGGCACCTTCATTCCAGCTCCTGCTGATTGCAAGGTGGACGAAGCTGCTCGCTTGTTCTTTAAGAACGTGGTAAAGCTATGGGGAGTGCCAAAGAGCATCATCAGTGACAGAGACCCCCGCTTTACAGGTAAATTCTGGCGCGAGCTGTTTAAGTTGCTGGGAACCGAGCTAAACTTTTCAACAAGCTTCCATCCTCAAACCGATGGGCAAACTGAGCGAATCAATGCCTTGCTGGAGCAATATTTGAGGCACTATGTCAGTGCTCACCAACGAGATTGGGCAAAACTACTCGATGCTGCCCAATTCTCATATAACCTTCAGAGGAGCGAGACCACAACCAAAAGCCCATTCGAGATTGTCATGGGACAACAACCGCTCACACCAAGTGCTATTACCTCCCCCTACACTGGCAACAACCCATCTGCCTTTAAGTTTGCAAAGGAATGGCATGAGGAAGCGGACATAACGAGGACTTGCCTCGACAAAGCGGCCAAGAAGATGAAGAGATGGGCTGATATGAAACGACGCCCAAAAGAATACAATGCGGGAGACATGGTGATGGTGAAGTTACTACCCAACCAATTCAAGTCTCTACGCAAGGTACATAAGGGCTTGGTACGGAAGTACGAAGGACCATTCCCCATCATCAAGCGTGTGGGAAAAGCCGCCTATCAAGTCCAACTCCCTCCAAAGTTAAAGATCCACAACGTTTTTCATGTAAGTCTTCTAAAGCCTTTCCATGGAGACGAAGAGGATCAAAGCCGAAACGAGTCAAAACGCGCACCAACAGCTGTGGTCACCGAATTCAATAAAGAGGTGGAATGCATCCTTGCTGATCGAGTGATCCGGAGAAGAGGAGTTCCCAACTATACCGAGTACTTAGTCAAATGGAAGGCTCTGCCAGACCACGAGGCTAGTTGGGAACGAGAAGACCAGCTTTGGCAATTTGCCGATCACATCCGGCAATTTAAGGCTGAAAATGCGACGAGGACGTCGCAGGATTAAGTGGGGGAGGATGTCACGGCCCATCCAATTGATGAGGGCCTAGCCCAAATAATGGCCCAAGAGCTAGCCCAAATGATGGCCCAGAAGCTAGCCCACTTATCACCTTCTGCATAAGCGCTTAGGTAAGCGCTTCACTTATGTAAGCGCTTAGGTAAGCGCCTCCATTATGTAAGCGCTTAGGTAAGCGCCCCGCTTAGGTAAGCGCTTAGGTATTCTCTTTTGTAAATATCTTAGATATTTTAGATCTAGAGAAATTATAGCCACACATCAAGGAGGTGGAACTACTATAAATACCCCCACTCCTCTCATTTGTAAATCACCTCTTCATTCATTCAATACAAGTTCACTTGCAAAGCTTTTGTGCTCTCTCTCTCTCCCTCTCTCTAGCTCTCTCAAGTTCTTCTTGTTCGGTTACTTGCCTCCCACAAGTCTTCCGCTGGTTCGTTCGAACAATTCAAAACTTACTTAGCATCTTCTCTCGCAAGATCGACTAAGTGCCGCACGGATTAGCACGCCCAAGCCTAACTCTGTGACACTATGCCCCAGATCTCATACTCATGCTTTGGTGAGCAGGATCTCAACCTCTCATTATTGTTGAAATGGTGGGTATGTTTCTAAATAATTTTCTGTTGACAAAGGCACGTTCTCGGAAAGGAATTGCCAAAATACAAAATAAAAAAAAAAAAAAAAAAAAAAAGGAGGAGGTACAGCCTACTGGGTGGCTAGGCTACAACTTTGGTCTAAAATGAAAAGCATCGTATCTGACCAAGTCCTCCGTGTGATTGGCCATGCGACGCTGCCATTTTTTCCACGACCCCCGCCCCCCACTCCAAGTTAACGAGCTGAGCTGCCCCAGCTCTCTAAGAAGCTTCTAGGTCTCGCCACTGCAAGAGACAAGAGTCGTGATTGAGAAGTAAAAAAAAAAAAAATCCATCAGTTTTCCTCAATTAAATTGAGATCTATTGGTTCCGCGTGTGCAAAGGTGCCGGTGGGAATTGGGTTTCGTTTTTGTTTTTCCTTTTTTTTGTGCGTTTTAACTATTAAAATTCAACCAATTGCGTGACAAAGCAATACGTAAAAAGAATGAAAGAAAGAAAGCGGGGGAAAACTCATCATCGTCATCATCGCAGGCGTGATGGAAACGTCATCATCTCCAAGGCAAATCAGGAGGACAACACCGTCTGTCGGGGGTTTTGGGGGGGGGGGGGGGGTGTGTGATCTCTTGACCTAACAATTCTTCTGGACCCAACAAAGGAGACATTTCCGACCGCGTTGAATCGACGTGGTTGATTTCCCATCATTCGAAATTTAGGTTTGGTCTGTTTCGACGAACTAAGAATCTTACAAAACAATTAAATATTCATTGGACGCGTTAATGCTAAACGACTCCATTCTTCTTCCTCCACCGCAAAATTTTTTACTTTCTGGCACAAATCTTTTATTAAAAAAAATTGATCATTATAAGACATTAATCATTATCATCTTAATTTAAATCAAAGTCATTTGTTACCATCATAATTTAATTTTTTTAAAAGAAAATTTATTATTAAAATAACTATAACTTCAAATAAATTTTTTTACAATATATCAAATTTAAAATTCACGAGTACGCTAACCTTAATTGTTTTCAAATAAAGAAGGAGACACTATTAAAAAAATTCGAACCCAAATTAAGTGTATACATACACGTCAAAATAACCTCAAATTCACAATTTTATTCATTCCATAAATATTTGTGCATAGATATCCACCAGCATATATATATATATATATATATATATATATATATATATATATATATACACACACAACAATAACTCAACCGAACGACTGTGATAACCGACCAGTAGGAGCGAGCGAGTCCCCCAAATTGCCGAAATGGAAAGGTCTCCCATTCTTGCTAATGCTACCCAATTCCTCATTATCTCCCTTCTGGCATCCTCCTTTGCCGTAAACTTGGCCACCCCCGAAAAGGAAAGCCCCGACTCTTTTGCGAGAACCGCCGACAGGAAGCTTTACGGGCTGAGGAAGGAAAAGCTAAGCCATATCCGCATCTACTGGCACGACATCCTCACAGGGCCTGACCCCAGCTCCGTCGAGGTCGTGCCGCCACCGAGGAACACGTCAAGAATGGCTTTTGGGTTAGTGAGAATGATCGACAACCCTTTAACCATAGGACCCGAGCTGAGCTCCAAGTGTGTGGGCAAGGCACAGGGGTTCTATGCGCAAGCCTCCCAAGAAGAGATTGGGCTGTTGATGGCGATGAATTTCGCTTTCATCGAGGGGAAGTACAACGGTAGCACCATCACTGTGTTGGGGCGGAACGCGGTATTGTCGGAGGTGAGAGAGATGCCGGTGATCGGAGGAAGTGGGCTTTTCCGGTTCGCCAGAGGTTATGTTCAGGCCAGGACCCACAAGTTCGACGGTAACACCGGAGATGCCACGGTTGAGTATAACGTTTATGTCTTGCATTATTGATGATGATGTTTTGCTTTTATTTTTGACCAATTTCTTCGGTTTTAATAATAAAAAAATAGAAAGAAAAAGAAAAAAGAAAAAAGAAACCGCGTAGAATATATAATAATAGATCCCTCACTCAACTTTTTCTACAGTGATCGATGCCTTTCCATAAAGAATCTTGTTTGGACATTGGATTCTCCTTGGGGGCATTGTTTGTTGCGTGCTCGGTTGATGTAAGCCTGTAACGCGATCATATGTCATATGATTATTCATCCCGAAAGCTCAAAGAACATCTATAATAACAAGAAGATATTTTAATTATAAGTTCAATCGGAGACTTGAGATCACTCATCCCCCATGCCCATGCCCATGCCCATGGGCGTATTACAAAACTTATTGGGGCAACCGGCATGTAATGTCCAGCTTAGCAGCCCAGTCTTTTGAGCTCAGCCTGCCGGGCCCACCATTTTGCGTTCCCATCCTTGGTTGGCCCCGTAGAACTGGAGCACGAGAGCAAAACGCACGGCCGCAGTTGGAAAAGTTTTCTTCTTTTTTAGCAATATATACATTTATACACGTACGTATCTAACGGTACAAATGTTAAGCTCGCGAACGCAATTGTATGCAAGAATAAATTATTCTGATTCGATTCGAGATATACCACACCCAGCATTTTCTGTTGTCGTGACTCAGCCTTCACCCTTAAAAAAACCCTTAATTCATTAATGGAGTACATGGCTGGCATCATGAAATTAAAGCCAAGGAGTAACAAATGTTACCCATGGACCCCCACCACCACCACCAACACCGCCACCGCCACCATCACCGTGGCATGGCATCATCATAACATATGTCATGTCGATTTGCCCCTTCGAATTCTTTTTTTTTTTTTTTTTTTTTGCTTCCTCCACCCTCCGCACCCCAAAAAAAAAAACAAGAGAATCTATCGCCATTCATTACTAAACTCTAGCTCTCTCTCTCTCTCTCTCTCTCATTTTTCTTTCTAGCTTTTCTACTTTTTTCCTTCCATCTTCCCATGTTCCTGTCCGTGGTCGGTCGTACGTGGCTCTCTCTTAATTGGTCGGCGTTCTTTACAGCTACGAGCCTCAACAACAAATATTCCTTTGCCCGGCCGCCCTTGAAATTTTATCTCTGTGGACTCATCAGAAAGGAAGAATCCTTATAATTCAAGTAAAGCAACAGAGAACCGTTTCCGATTTCCATTTTGTTTTTATCTTGTTCATTCGTCTTTTTCTCTCTTTCCTTATTACCCAATGTTTACGTAATTGCGATGGATTGCTTAACTTTGCGTCATTATTACTTATTTACGGCACGGACGCGTGTCATGCACTCGTTTCTTGTTGAGCGTCCGTGGCGATGAAGCTATCTTTATTTTTTGCTCATTTTTCTATCGGAACGTTGAACCGCGTTACTCCATCCCATCGAACAGGTTTGAGGGCTAAATGCATGGTCTATCTTACAGTAATCTTAATCAGGTTTTGACGACTCCTTGAAGATGGGTTTTTAAAGTTTAAGCGACAGAATCATCTTTATGCCAACGAAGATGGGGTTTAAATGCTTTAGTGGATTATATTTCACGCAGGTAGAAATAGAAAAAAACAATCTCATCCAAACCTGTAACACATCAATTTGCCAACGAGAATAGGTTTACGAAGCCCCTCGCAAACTGGAATCTTAATTTCGAAGTAATTGTAACGTTAAAAATGGACCTCTTTACATTCCATGGAGATCCCTACCCTTTTTCTTCCAACACATTATTTTTTTTGAAAGTGAATGCCTCGAACTGTCGCTTTTGGCGTCAACTTGGTCCACTACCTTTTCCATTGCCATCTCTTTTTTGATGGATTTATTTATTTATTGTTAAAAGAGACAATCCCCTTTAATTTACTCATGCAGCTTTAAAGAAACGTAATCAATTATTCGACCTTTAATATATAGGGTCCAAAGAGTTGTGCCAGGGGCAGTACAAAGAGAATATGGCCCCCCAACTTCATTAGGTAACTCTCTATCTTAGCTTCTTATGATATAAATACCATGTTGCATGCACAAATTTCTTCTCTACTCGAAACTAGTCAATTCTAGAAAACATTTGTGCACAAATTTCCTCTTTCAATCAGCCTGAACCCCGCTTCCTCATTTCCACTCAATTCAAGTCTGTAAAACATGGCTAGATACTACAATCCTTCAATCTTGGACTATTTCTCTATGCCTCTCCACCTGTGCTTCTTCATGATCATACTCTTTCTTGTATTAGGCTTCACATGGTACATAAACTATGAGACCGTGTTTGAAGACATGATGAACCAAGCGAAACTGGTTCTCATGCTCTCTCCTCTTCTCTTGCTATTGGTTGTTCAATGCCTGTCGCGTCGGTTCCCTTTGCTTGTCCCGTTCCCGGAGCAGGATTCGCTGCACAGAGCAGGAGGGTCTCCTTGGGGAGTGGCGCTTCTGCTTGTGTTTCTCTTCTTCATGATCTCTTACCAGTCTTCTTTTCATGAGCGTTGGTTCCCTTTACTTGCCAAATGACAAAGTCAGAGGGACGTACATGTATGTGTATTCACCAACAGAGCTAGGCTTTCGTTGGATTTTTATGATTTCAGTGGAAATAGCCAGTAGGCTTAGCTGAATCTAGTCCATTTTGGTTTATCATAATTAGAAGACCAGCGACTTCCTTTTGTATCTTAAATTATTCATCTCTGTATTGCGGAGGAGACTAGAGCTTAAGTCTTCCTTTTTTTTATTTTTTTTTTTAACTTCGCTGTGGCAACGACCTAATGTACGGTAGTATGTCATAGCCAATCTCATCTTTCCCTTTGCGGCAATCATTGCCGCTTGCTACCAATTGGGCTGTTAGTATGTGAATATACTTTAGCTTGGAAAGTGGATATACATGTGCTTTCTACCACGTCATTTAAACGCTGTTCCAAAAGCTTTGTGGTAGGAGTTCATGTTAAGGATATTCGACAAAAACATTCGGACAGCAGAAGGGCGATAGGTACGTTTTCTTATTTTTTGAAACTTTAATTATTAGGTTATAATAGAGTAGCATTAATGTTAAATTAAAATTCGCCCTCTAAGGGAAAGAAGGTTCCCATTCTGTGCAAATCAACCCTTCAATCTAAGGCAAGGCAACCGCATATGCTGCTTCGAAGTGAAATTAAGCAGGTCCAAGTACCAGCATCTCAGTGAAGAGTTTGAAAATGCATGCGGGAAATGGGCATAAACCCGTATAACCTATTTTACCATATAAAAAGAATTACAATGAAGGAGAGAGATAGATGAGCACAAAATACAAGCATGAATGAGATACCAAAAATATAAATATAAATATATATAGCTTTTGCGATAATCAATGGAAATCGTCTTTGAAAAATTTACATACAACATCGTAATTAGAAAGAACAAACTCTGAAAATCAAGCCAACTAATACACATTGTTCTCATATTATTAGCCAATAATCGTTTTTATGATCAACAATCAAGTAATCTTGTCTCTTATCAAATGCCATTAAAGCATTTATCCACATTATCAAAAAGCATGAATTATGCTTTAAATTGTATGCTAAAAACTATTGAATTCAGCCTCTCTTTTTTTTTCTTAACAGACATTTAATGTTTCTTATTTACACTACAAATAAAAAAAAAAGTAAAAAATCATGGCAAGAACCAGCTTGGGTTTAACGGTGTCGGCCGAAAGCTGGGAAAGAGACCAAGAGGCCCATGAAAGAAGAAACAAATGACCTTCCTTTCAGAGCTTTAGACCTCGAGGGTCAACGGACAGCAGCGGCCAATGAGAAAGAGAGGAAGGCAATGACAAAAATACCCAGGCGTCAGATGCCATTTGACTGTCCGACTGCCACGGCCCCCGATATGTACGGAACCCATATGAACACTCCATCCGAACAAGCAAAACACCAGAGATAGGGCTTGTAATACTAAATAAAGGAGGCCGACACGACGGGAGATTATAATTATTATTCTTTTCGAGTTAAAAAAAAAAATTGCAATCTATAATATTTAAAATTAAACATTAGTTGTTGATTGTGAATTCATTGATGACTAATAAAATCGGCTGATGAAGCCGATGGCTTGTCTGCGAAAATTGATGGGATTAGCGGAAACGACGTTGTTAAAACTCCCTCTCTCCCATTTTTCACAATCAAAATAGAGGAGGTTTACGTGGATCTTATAGGATTCTTTAATAATAAGAATTTTTATTTTATGTATTAAGATTTCTTAATTAATGAATTTTTGATAAAAACTTTTATTTTTTAATTTATATAATAAAATTAAATTTATATTTATAAATAATTAAGTACTATATATATATATATATATATATATATATATATATACTTGTAAAACACATAACTTATGTATTGAAATAATAAATTTTATTCATTTTTTTAATTATTTAAAAATTATTAGAAGTTGATCCCTGATCGACCCTTTTCCTTATTTTCACTTTTTTTTTTTATTTCAAAATCCTACTTCCTTGTCATGATCAAACTACCCAACCATTTGTATATTTAGACAGCGCATCTCTATTTGATCCCATCGCTTTTTGGGATGTTAAGCGGACGCAAAGAAATGGCCCAGAGATCCCCCGCCTAGACGGACGGATAGAAATTGATTCTGTTCGCCGCTTGGAAATGAAAGGCTTTAGAGGTATCATCATTCTCAATCGTCAAACCCGTCACCACTGCCTTCCGATGGCAACTTAAACAAGGCATAGAAACCCCAAATTCAGACCTGCAAGACGTCACCATGTCTCCTCTTCAAGAACCAGTACTCTCTCTCTCTCACCCACAGACAGAGATTCATATTCTAACTTTTGTGTTTAATTTTTGTTTAGCTTTTCAAAAATGGTGAAATGGCAGATTCTGAGATCGAACCCCATTGAAACGGAGGACGCAGTGCCACGCTTGCCAAGCTACTCTCCTTGCCAAACCCACATTCCAGTGTCAATTAGCGAACACTTCGGGTTATTCTCTGTTGGCTACTCAATTTCCGGGGGAATCCATTAGCTATGCTTATAAAATGAGGAACGAAGATTTTCTTTGACGAGAATTGACAAAGATAATAATTATGAAGCATGAAATTGCTTATTTGATTGAAAAATAAATAAATGAATAAACTGCAATCGCTTTGATGATGTCCCATTTACGAAACACATTGGCATAATCGGGAACCTGATACAAAAAGAAGTATCGGCTAATAAAATGACAAGAAAGTACCGAAAAGAAAATGCTTACTGAAAGCTTTCCTGATGAAAAAAAGACCCCGCAATATTAGGATCCCGCTCAACTTTCTTGTCAGGACCCACAGTAACTGACTGGTAGTTCTCTAAAGTTTGCCCCCTTAGCTCAAAGAAGAGCAGACTGAGCTGTTCACGTTGGAGCTTGATATATTTTACCTAACGTCGTTGGTCATAGAATTTTGAGATAGCAACTGCAAACCTTTCTTCTAGGTATTTGGCAGGCACGTTCGAAATCATCATCGTTCAGTTTGAGTGGACGATGAGCATAGAGCAAAGCATCTAACCCCGAGAAAATAAACAGAGAATTTTATTAGCGGCTAAAAGTTTTGAAAACAGTTGAAAGGACAAATTGAAGCGTCGGCCAGAGAAATGCCTCTTTCTAAGTTATTACCAGCCTTGCTCATCCGGATTAGCCGTTGGAACCCTGTTTGCGGATCTTTGTTGTAGGACATCTTATCCCTCTTTTCATTGTTTTCAATCCAATTGCAACAATCCCAAAAGGCAAAAAAGATGGGTAAACATGGTGAATTATGCCAAAAGTCTTGTAAAGAAAAATAGACAAGGGCAAAGCATGAATATGATTCAGACACACTGCAGGGAGATCAGATATTGCATCCTTTAATAAAAGCTTCTTCTCCAATTGTTTGTCAGATTCCTCATCATAAGCAACAACATGAATCTACAATATCAAATACGACTTTAATAGAAAACCATCACAATGATAAATTGAATGAACATTTTGGGCAGAAATAATGAAAACAAACATTTCAGTTTCTGTCTTAAATAAGTTTTTTAAATTTTGTATCTTAGAACATTGAAGCTTACTTTTCAGACCTCAAACTCAAAAGGCACACCTCCTCTCACAACAAGAAGATGCGTTGGAAGTGGATATTGTGGCAATCGCTACCCCACAAGAAATAAAAATAAAAATAAAATAGAATAAAATAAAAATATATATCCTTAAAACATATTGAGAAATCATAGAAGTCACCCCATAAAAAAGCTCGCGCCTTGAACTGAGGAAGGCCATATGCTCCAGGTGCCATAATGCCCAGGCAAGTTTGATAATTCATGTCAATGAGTCTGCCCAATGAATATCAGCCCAAAAACCCATCGGCAAACCTTAAAATGCCTACCACATTCTCCATCAAGACAAACTTTGTCTTCAAGTAATTGACAGTATCCATGAATATTATTAATTGCTTGTTCTTATCATCTTCCAATGCCCTGTCTTTGTTTCTAAATCGATTGAAGCCACTAATGCCTTGACATGGTGGTCCACCACAAACCACATCCACTTCACCCCATAAAACCAAGTAAACAGGATTACAAAATTTCAGATAACAGTCGTATTAAGTAATTGGACAATGTAGACACAGTTTAAAATACACTAACCAGCAAAGGAAGAAAAATGCAGGCATTGATAATGTTGGTAAACTGAAGGTAGACTGACAAAAGTTGAGTAGAAAAGCAAATAAAGCATTTCACAATAGTAGTCGGCTCCATGAATTGCCGACATTCTTATGAAGCCACCTATGAAGCAAACTTAATTTAACACTTGCTTTGTGATGGGAGAAGGATAACAAAGTACAAATTGCAATCTCTCTCCTTTGTTTGAGTATGTGATAAATTGATTTAAAAACAAATACAGCAAATAATTAATTATATAGAAAAATTTACTAATTTTTTGTGTGATAAAACATTATGAAACATATAGATTTAAAAATTAACTTCACTATAATAAAAAAATGAGTACTATACAAATTTAATTACATTAATTAAATTAAATAAATTCAATTTAAACTAAATAAGAAGCCTAATAAGTTAACTAACAAGAAAAGAATTTTTTGTCAATAATAACTAAACAATAAAATTTTAAAACAACAATTCAATTATTTAAGATAAAATTTCAAATATCTCTTACTATCTATCTAAATTTTAACTCAATCAGATTAAAGATTTAATGTTTATTTACAAAGTTTATCTACACTGTTACAATAGAGATAATGAACTATTAAAAAAAACGAGTGATTACAATTTTGAAATAAAAACTTGTCTTTATAAAAATCAATCGTTCATAATTAAAAAACATGCGTACTGAATCAGCTAACCAAAAGACAGTTTGATCGAATTATAAATGATATTTTGATTATAAGGTTGATTGAAACTTGATCGAAACTGTACGTAAAATAGTATAACAAAACATGAATAACAAAATATAGATCAAAATCTGTACTTACAGTTTATCAAATATAATATTTACTATTTAGAACAAAAAACAAGATATTCTCTATTTATTAGTTAAATTTTATCTCACTCAATAAAAATTTATTGCTATATTTTGAAAAAAAGATTAGTACTTGTATTAGAAATTTCTCTTTTTTTTTTCATCTCTAAAACATATTTTTTTAAAGTATAAATGAAGTATTTATACTTTATAAAGTTAATTTTTTTATTTTTTAATTAAATATTCTCTCTACGTAAAAAAGATATCTAACGCTACGTGTAAACATATCCTATTATAATTTTCATTTTCTTATAATTATTTTTTTAAAAAATATAGATATACTTAGAGATAAATAAAGAGAGAGAGAAAGAGTACCATACATTTAAAGAAATTTTTGTAATTTTTAATTTTTTAATAAGGCATTCTAGTGGGTTGTCGTCCCAAATTTCAGAGAACACTCTTTTTCTTATCCATTGGATAGGAATGTGTAGAAATTGTAAGGTTTGTGTTTACAAATTTTGTTTAATTATGTCTCAAATTTTTGAATAAAAATAAAAAATAAATGATATTTAAAATATATTTTAATCTTATTCTTTAATTAGACTTGACTTATTATTTTTGAATTTTAATTTATAATTATATTTTAATCTTTTTATTACAATTATATAACTTTTTTAAAGTAACAATTTAGACAATATTTTTATCTATCACTGGTGCCCCAAGTTCTTGTTCAAGCCACGTCTTCTTCTTCATCCAGCATTCCACCTGCACTTCGTTAACTTTTTCTTGGTCAGTTCCTCACAATTTTAGATTTTTTTTTTTTTTTTGGTATGGAATGGGATTTTCTTTGATTCCAATTAAGAAGACTAAGAAAGAATAATGAGAAATGATTTGTAAGTGAAAGATTATTAACATATCATCACGAATCATTTCTTTCTTGTTTTTTTGGATGGTCTTATTTATTAATCTTAATTCGATGAATTCCTTGATTATTTTATTTCCTTATTTGCTCACACATTTTGATGATGTTCTCAAATTTCTGTTTTTGCTTTTTTAAAATTTATCAATTGGTGTGTGTTAGTCTACTGATATGTTTAGACTTGTTCGTTGGAAAACTTGCCTAGTCTCATGACGAATTTCCAATAGCAATGGACGTGTTTGCACGAAACTTTATTATTATTATTATTATTATTTATAATTTTGCATACAATTTTTAAACCTTTTCTATTTTTCTAATCCTTTGAATTGGGGTCTCCACCCCGACAATGATGGGATGGTTCTTCAAAATTTGAATCGTCGGGAATCGGGGCAAAGGGCGGGGAGATCATTTCAAGTTAGAGGATGACGGGCTCAGGCCGTCCGGTTGCTATTTCAAAGGCCATGTAACACATGATGATTTGTTGACTAATTACATGTGAAAATATAATTATTTAAACCAATTACAACATAATATATGTACGTAATTGACTCTGACTTTATAAATGGTCCATCCAAACCGACATGCCAGCAGACCGCTGACATTATGTTTTGTTTATAAGAAAAGGACGAGAAAGAAAAAAAAAATTGAAAAAGAAAAATGGATTGGAAAATGAATTTTCCATTGCTTGGTGAACAAGTGAGAACAAATGAGGTGGAAAAAAACCTGAGAAAATTTTCTAGAGTGCCCGCCATAAATCTTTCTCACCAAATTGGTGAAAAAAAAAAATACCAAACCAATGTGAGTATATTAGTAATCACATAAATAAAATTCTTATCTCTTCGCAAAATACAAATAATTTTTATAAAGTGTCTACCCATTTTCTTTCCCATATTTTATCCAAATCAGTAATAAAAAAAAATTATTGTTTCTTGCGTCAATTGATATTCAAGTAAAGTATAATAATATGCTTCTTCCTCAATTTGGATCCCACTGCGCATCAGGCATGGTGTCACAGGGCCAGAAATTTCAACCAAAATTCGGACCTTGTGATGGCACTAAGTCTCACTTAGTCTCAGCCGATTATCTCCCACAAAACACACCAATGTTTACAGGAAACCTTTCCCAACCTTTATTACTTTATACAAAGTATACAAAGTAAGCCAAGACCTCACACACACAAGTGTTCTCTCAACACGTTTATGTATTCCCTTTGTTGTATCCCTTGGCTGGACACATTACACCTATTTATAGTATTGGTAGTTGACACCCCCAACTACCTAGGGACATGCATGAGTTGGTTGCCAAGCCAATCATGCATAGTGGGGCTCTCCACTTTGGGATAACTTCCCCACTAATTCACTAGATCAGGCTTCTCCATTCAAGGAGAGCTTGACACCTCATAGGGGACTGCTTCCCCCCATTTTCTGCAACCACCCACGTTCTACTTCCTTCAAGGAGATCTTGCCAACACGTTTTGGCTTGGATGAGGCTGCTGGATGCATACAGAACTGCCCTCATTGCCACTCCCACGTTCTGCTGGAGATAACTACCCATATCTCCTATTTTGGTGGCACATGGAGAGCCAATTCAGCCATGATCTGCCTCATCACTTGCCCATGTTCGTGCTGGCTCCAACCGCCCACGTTCTCCTTCCTTCAAGGAGATCTTGCCAACACATTTGGCTTGGATGAGGCTGCTAGATGCATGCAGAACTGCCCTCATTGCCACTCCCACGTTCTGCTGGAGATAACCACCCATATCTCCTATTTTGGTAGCACATGGAGAGCCAATTCAGCCATGATCTGCCTCATCACTTTCCCATGTGAGTGCTGGCTGCAACCGTTCACGGTTTGGTGCTGGCCCGAGCCTGTGCCCGTGCGCCAACCTGCTGATGTTGCCGAATATGTGGGGCATAGTGTTAGCCTTGGCTAACTTTGAGAGACATGCACTTCTCCTCCCTAAAGAGCATTAGGGAATCTGGTCGTGTGGCAGGAGGAGACATTGATATGTCTGAGTGGTCACACCCCTCCTTGCTGCCCCGTTCTCCGAGTGTTGCCAATGAGCCTCCCACGACGTCCGGTGCTTCCCATTGGTAAGCCTCTCACCCATGCTTCCCCATACATGTCATTGACCCACCTTGCTTTACGTTGAATGTCCGCACTCAACTTTTATGCAAGAATTGGTGCAAGGTGTCACCAATTTTCTTGCATGCTTAAGCCAACATGCTTAGGGGGACTAACAAACCACCCCCACCAGTTGAAGCCAACGTCCTCGTTGGTAGGGTTGATAAGTAGTCCTGAACCTGCTTCTCGAACTGCCAGAGAGTTACGTCCCTTTCCCAGCTATTCTCACTATCTGGAGAATTTTTCCATTTCACCAGGTATTCAATTCGTCGATTCTTTTTGCTTTGCCCCAATACTCGACGGTCGAGGATTTGCTCCACTTCGCGCTGCAAACTCGGTTCTGATTGTTGGAGGAGCACGCCTCTCTTGTCTTCTCGGAGGCTCGTCACCTGCCTCCTCATGAAAGGGCCGTAGAAAACTCACATGAAAGGTTGGATGAACTTTCAGACGTTCTGGTAGTTGTAACCGATATGCAACTTTACCAACCTTCTTTGTTACCACAAACGGTCCATCGTATTTGGGGATCAAACCGCGATGCACTGTTTTACTGCTGATCTTCTTCCATATTTGGGGAGTCAATTTGAGCAACACTTTGTCTCCCACTTGGAACTCCAAGTCCCTCCTCCCCTTGTCGGCATACTTCTTCATGCGCTTTGCTGCCTTATTCAAGCTGTCTTGCGCTTCGTCCAACAGCTCTTGCTTCGACCTAGCATACCGGTAGGCAGCCGGACAGTTCCCTCCCGTTCCTGTCCTTGCAATTTCGTTAGGAGTAAGGGGTTGATGCCCCATAGCCAACTCAAAAGGACTCATACCTGTCGAAGATGATCGATGTAGGTTGTAGCAGAATTGTGCTGAGTCCAACAACTCCAACCAATTTCTTTGACTGGCCGTCACATAGTGCCGAAGATATTGCTCTAACAGGCCATTGACCCGTTCCGTTTGGCCATCCGTTTGAGGATGATTGGCAGTGGAAAACTTCAATTCAGAACCCATCATGTTGACAAGAGTTGTCCAGAATCTGCCGGTGAAGCGAGGATCTCGATCGCTCACTATATCTCCAGGCAACCCGAAGTATTTAACTACTTGTTTGTAAAACAATTCTGCGGCCAGCTCCGCTTGACATGAGGAAGGTGCAGGTATGAACACCGCATACTTGGAAAATCGATCAACCACTACCATTACGGATCCCATGCCCTCTACTTTTGGGAACCCACCAATGAAGTCCATCGAAACCGACACCCATGGTTTCTTTGGGACGGGCAGTGGTTGAAGTAGCCCCGCCTCTTTACGTCTTTCTATTTTGTCTTGTTGACAGACGATGCACGTCTTGACGTATGCCTCCACATCGTCTTCCATCTTTGGCCATTGATAATTGCGGGACAACAGGGCTATCATCCTTTCCACACCTGGATGACCTGCCCATTGTGTGTCATGGCACTCCCGCAGGATCTCTCGTCGAAGGCTTGCACCTCTACGAACATACAAACGGTTACCCTTAACATGTAATAACCCATCATCAAGCCAATATCGTCTTACCACACCCTCGTTCACTTGCTGCACAAGCTTTTGATATTCTGCATCATTCGGGATTTGTGCCTTTATTCTCTCTAACAGGTCACTTTGCACTCCCGTGAGGGCAGCAACCACATGTTGCACTTCACGACGACTCAAGGCATCAGCTACTTGATTGTGCCTCCCTGGCTTGTGTTCCCACACAAAGTCATATTCTGCTAGGAACTCTTGCCATCGGGCTTGCCTAGCAGACAACTTCTTTTGTATTTGAAAGAATGTATTCGCCACATTGTCGGTGCGTACCACGAACTTGGTACCCAACAAGTATACCCGCCAAATGCGAAGGCAATGTACCACAGCCAGCATTTCCTTCTCATGAGCAGAATAACGTTGTTCTGCCTCATTGAGTTTTCGGCTTTCATAGGCAACCGGGTGGCCCTCCTGAACCAGCACACCACCAATTGCCTTATCTGATGCATCTGTGATGACATCAAAGAGCAATTCAAAGTTAGGCAGCTGTAACACGGGTTCCGTGGACACCGCTGCTTTCAACTTATCGAAGGCTTCTTGACACCCAATGGTCCACCTCCATGGTCGATCTTTCTTGAGTAGGTCAGTGAGAGGGGATACTTTCTTTGAGTAACCCTGCACAAACTTCCGATAATAATTAGACAAACCAAGAAAAGACCGCAACTCTGTTACCTTGGTAGGAGGTGACCATTCTACAATGGCTTGAACCTTCCTTTCATCCATCTTTACTTTGCCCATTGTTGATCTTGTGATCCAAGAACATGATCTCTTGCCGTGCAAACTCACTTCTCCTTCTTGACATACAATTAGTGCTCCCTCAACCTGGACAGCACTTTGTGAAGGTGAAGTAAGTGGTCCTCCAAGGACTCACTATACACAACAATATCGTCAAGGTATACAACCACAAACCGATCGATAAAATCGTGAAACACATCATTCATTAAATTGCAAAAAGTAGCAGGGGCATTCGTCAAACCAAAAGGCATCACCAAAAATTCGTAAGAGCCGTAGCGAGTGACACACGTGGTTTTCCCCTCATCTCCTTCTGCAATTCTGACTTGCCAATACCCGGAACGCAAGTCCAGCTTGGTGAAGTAGGAGGCTTTGGCTAGCCGATCAAACAAGTCCGCTATCAAAGGAATAGGGTACTTGTTCTTCACCGTGACTTTATTCAAGGCCCTATAATCCACACACATCCGTAAGGAGCCATCATGCTTCTTTTGGAACAACACCGAGGCACCATAAGGCGCCTTCGAAGGCTGAATTAAGCCTGCATCCAGCAATTCCGTCAATTGCTTCCTCAATTCAGCTAGTTCCATCGGACTCATGCGGTAAGGCGCTTGAGCTGGAGTTTTGGAACCCGAAAACAGATCAATCTTGTGGTCTGTAGCCCGCCGAGGAGGGAGACACTTTGGTAGCTCCAAAGGCATCACATCCGCAAAGTCACCCAACAATTCTGCAACTCTATCGGGTACTTCCGTGACAATTCCCTCCTTCATTTCCATCAATGCAGCCAAGTATGTGGCTTTTCCCTTTTTCAAGCCATGTTCTACCTGCATTGCGGAAAGCATTCCACCCGATTTCCCACCATCATACGATAGAGGTGTTATCTTACTTGTGACAAAGCAAGGACAGTTCTCATGCATGATCATTAATCCATCCAAATGAGGCAATAACGCAACTTTGGCATGCATAAAAAACTCCACTCCCAATATGACATCAAAATCATCCAAAGGCACAATTGTAAAATTAAGGTTACCGGTCCAATTGCCAATGGTTACCTTCACACCAAGGGCTGCGCCAAGCACATCACGGGCTGCCGAGTTTACTGCCTTCATTCGACTGCCACTCTTGGACACCTTTAGCCACAGTTTCTCCACCATTCTTTCGGCTACAAAGTTGTGGGTGGCACCCGTGTCTGCATTGCCATCAACTCCCAATTGTTCAGCCCAATCTTTACATACATTAGGCCAGGTTGTGGAGATGTTTCTGCTTGGACAACATTCACCAACTGCAGAGGATTGACTCGAGAGGGTCCTGCTTCATCCCCCCCAAAGCTTTTGCCACCCTCTTCAGCAACCACTGCACTTAGCTTTTCCCTCTTCGGGCATTCCCTAGCCCGGTGAGGGCCATTGCATATATAACAACCAGAATTTTTAGAGCTTTTACCTTGCTCTTGATGGCCAGCCTTGCCTTTTCTTTTGCTCCCATCTTGCTGGTTGTCCTTTCTTTTGCAATCCTTCTTCTTTTTCCCCTTCTCTTTGGGCGGCTGCTGCTGCCTTCCCGCATCCCCTTCGGAGGATTTGTTGATTCTAAAATCAACCAACCCGTCGGCTGCAGCAATGGCAGTAGGCAAGTCCTTGACACCTTGCCTTCTCAACTCGATTTGGGCCCATGGTTGAAGACCGGACAGAAAGTTGAAGAGCTTGTCTTCATCTGACATGTTTCGGATGTCCAGCATTAGGGAACTGAACTCCTTAACATAGTCCCGCACTGTGCCACTATGCTTCAGTCTTTAGTGTCTCCCTTGCAACCCACGATGTGTTGCAAGGCAAAAACTGATCCTTCAGCTCCTTCTTCAAACTTTCCCATGTTTCGATCCGTGGCCGACCCGAACTTGCATCGTCATCCAGCCTAGTCCGCCACCACAACTTGGCGTCCTTTGCAAGATACATGCTAGTAAGAGTCACCTTCTCTTGATCGGACACCCGAACGGCCATGAAGTACTGCTCTATGTCCCATAAGAAGTTTTCAATCGCTTTGGCATCACGCTCCCCTTTGAAGGCCTTCGGTTCTGGCACCTTTATAGGACGGACAGAATCGGTTGCTACCCCGCTTGGCTGGGCGCTGATGGCCTTCTTAAGGATAGAAACTTCCTGTTCCATCTCACCAAAACGAGAAAACCAAGAAGAATTGAGGCCATCATAGATAGATTGCAAAAGACATACCGCTTTTTCCAGCTCTTGTAGCCGTGTCAAGATCGAAAGGGTCTCCCCCTCAGGGATTTCACCAAGAACCTTCTCAATCCTTGACACCCGCTCTCTAACAGCTTCAAGACCTGATCCTCCCGCCATTGATCGAACCTTGCTGCTCTGATACCAGTTGTCACAGGGCCAGAAATTTCAACCAAAATTCGAACCTTGTGATGGCACTAAGTCTCACTTAGTCTCAGCCGATTATTTCCCACAAAACACACCAATGTTTACAGGAAACCTTTCCCAACCTTTATTACTTTATACAAAGTATACAAAGGAAGCCAAGACCTCACACACACAAGTGTTCTCTCAACACGTTTGTGTGTTCCCTTTGTTGTATCCCTTGGCTGGACACATTACACCTATTTATAGTGTTGGTAGTTGACACCCCCAACTACCTAGGGACATGCATGAGTTGGTTGCCAAGCCAATCATGCATAGTGGGGCTCTCCACTTTGGGATAACTTCCCCACTAACTCACTAGATCAGGCTTCTCCATTCAAGGAGAGCTTGACACCTCATAGGGGACTGCTTCCCCCCATTTTCTGCAACCACCCACGTTCTCCTTCCTTCAAGGAGATCTTGCCAACACGTTTTGGCTTGGATGAGGCTGCTGGATGCATACAAAACTGCCCTCATTGCCACTCTCACGTTCTGCTGGAGATAACTACCCATATCTCCTATTTTGGTGGCACATGGAGAGCCAATTCAGCCATGATCTGCCTCATCACTTGCCCATGTTCGTGCTGGCTCCAATCGCCCACGTTCTCCTTCCTTCAAGGAGATCTTGCCAACACATTTGGCTTGGATGAGACTGCTAGATGCATGCAGAACTGCCCTCATTGCCACTCCCACGTTCTGCTGGAGATAACCACTCATATCTCCTATTTTGGTAGCACATGGAGAGCCAATTCAGCCATGATCTGCCTCATCACTTTCCCATGTGAGTGCTGGCTGCAACCGTTCACGGTTTGGTGCTGGCCCGAGCCTGTGCCCGTGCGCCAACCTGCTGATGTTGCCGAATATGTGGGGCATAGTGTTAGCCTTGGCTAACTTTGAGAGACATGCACTTCCTCCCTAAAGAGCATTAGGGAATCTGGTCGTGTGGAAGGAGGAGACATTGATATATCTGAGTGGTCACACCCCTCCTTGCTGCCCCGTTCTCCGAGTGTTGCCAATGAGCCTCCCACGACGTCCGGTGCTTCCCATTGGTAAGCCTCTCACCCATGCTTCCCCATACATGTCATTGACCCACCTTGCTTTACGTTGAATGTCCACACTCAACTTCTATGTAAGAATTGGTGCAAGGTGTCACTAATTTTCTTACATGCTTAAGGGACTAACACATGGCCTCTACAATCGTCTTCAGTTTGACCCGTTCATCACCGGGTCCCCCCCCCCCCCCCCCCCCCCCCCCCCCCCCACAACAAAACCAATCGAATTTGCTGCAACGCAAACAACTGTTAAAAACAAAGTCCTTCGCGCCTACCTGTCTTCTCCCATTCCACCCCGAGCGAAACCCTAACCCTAACTCCTGCTTCCCAAATTGAATCTTTTTGGAAATTTGTCTTCAAATTCAATTCAATCCAACTTAATCGCGCGAGAATTAACCGTAAAACGCCGCCTCGATCAGCAGTCTACCTCGAATTACGACAAATCTCAGGCCATGAATAGCCCAATCGTACTATAATGATAGTTACCGGATCGATAGGGTTTTTTCCACTTTTAGGGGACCAATTGCATGGGCTTGAGCGATGCCCGAGCTTCGCAGAGGTGCACGGAGAGGGCGCGCGAAACTAGCCCCGCAGAACCGGCAATCCGAGCCCCCCGCGGTTGGAAATTACGTGAAGACCCGCGCCGCCGTGGCAAGAGAAGCGAAGAGACCGAGGACAAGATTAGAAACGAAAAGATTGGAGAGGGAAAAGGAGAACAGGAAAGATAAGGAGGTGAAGGAGGATGATAAGGTGATTGTGATTTCTGAGAAAGAAGAGGGAGCTTCCTTGGGTTTAGAGCGGAAAAAGAAGCGAAAGAATTTGGGTGTTGGTCAACAGAAGGAAGAAAAGAGAGTCATTAAAATGGCTGATGGTAGTGGTGGTTTGAGTGCTAATAAGCTGTTGGGCAGGAAGAGGAGGGTAGTACGGCACCTTTCCCAGAACAGGTGTGCGCCTTATTTATTTATTTTCTTCTTATTGATTGATTACCACGTCCATGATGGTGTCTAGTCAAGTGTTTTTCTTTTTTTGGTTTCCTTTTCACATTTCTTAGGGCTAATGGTAGTTTGAGTTTCTGCTTTTCCCGTTTTGATGCGGTGGCAGCTGTCGTTTATGCTTTGTGTTTTCTTGTTGGTCCTGGCCTTTTGGAGCAGAAGCATGAGTCAATCTGGTATTTTTTTTTTTTTTTGCCAAAATGCATGGGAGCCTGAAGAGAAAAAAATGATTACACCTGTAACTTTTATCTGTTCTGCTGGAATTTGAGCTGTGTTTTAGAGTCATTTTTCATTGTGAAATAATTTAACCTATATTTTTTTAGCATGAGTGTGAAGGTCGTAATCAATACATTATACCCATCTATCCGTACACATGTACATTCATCTGCAGATATAGGCGTATACTGTTTCTTTTCTTGTTTTGTTATCTTGTATGTTTGTTGGATTGGTTGAAGAGATATTAGAAAGATTTGATCTTTATCAGGTTTTTTCTGCATAGTATCTCAAACTAGAATTGCATTGACTCAATTTGTGTTAAGGCTATAATTTGCTTTTTAATTTTTGCCTAACTATACTACTGTCCATTTCTGTTTCAGGTTCAAGTTGGAGGGTCACCTACGTACAAAATAGAAAGGAAGTTGGGTAAAGGTGGGTTTGGTCAAGTGTTTGTTGGTCGCCGTTTTTCAGGTGGAAATGATCGTACAATGGGTCCTGGAGCCACAGAGGTGAAATTATCTCAAATTCCAATGTTGGTGATGAGTTAGCTTTAATTGTGTTGTTATATGCCCATTTCTTTCTCCTGACTCTGTTCTCTGCAGGTGGCTCTGAAATTTGAGCATAGAAGCAGCAAAGGCTGTAATTATGGGCCTCCATATGAATGGCAAGTGTACAAGTAAGTGATTATTGCTTATATGAATCAAATATTTAATGGTGGATTGACTCCATTTTGCTGTTAATTTTTCGATGGTAATTGCAAATAATTTATTAATTCCCCAACTCTTTTGTTCTGCAGTGCTCTTGGTGGTAGCCACGGGGTGCCCAGAGTACACTACAAAGGAAGACAAGGAGATTACTATGTGATGGTATGGTTCAAAAGCTCATTCATTTTATTCTTTCATTCTTAACTTTTTGATCATTTTTTGCTAATTCATTTTCAGGTTATGGACATGCTTGGGCCTAGCCTATGGGATGTGTGGAATTCATCTGGCCAAGCGTGAGTTGCTCACTACTGTTGGAATTCATTTTTATTTGCCTTGCAACATGCTGTGTTAAATTGATTGATTTAAAGACATTTTAGTCACTTTTTACTTTGAAGGCAATCACTCCCCCCTCTCAGTGCAGTGGAAAGGCACTTATTATTGTTCTCACACCCCTTGGTGTGCTTTCTTGTGTTCCAAGGATTTTTAATCCTCTTCTTTTTGGTTGTAGGATGTCTTCAGAAATGGTGGCTTGTATTGCTGTTGAGTCATTGTCAATCCTAGAGAAGATGCATGCAAGAGGGTATGGAATTCAATTGTGCTTATCTATGTTATTATATCTTTTCTTTTTCTGGATAAACTAATGAAGTTGGGAGGATATTCATTGGCACTAGTGTTCAAAATGGCTCACCATATTTAAGCAACTGATTGGTATTTAATACAAACCTTGTTTGATTTTAGCTACGTGCATGGGGATGTAAAGCCAGAGAACTTTTTATTTGGTCAACCATCTACACCACAAGAGAAGAAGCTATTCCTTGTTGATCTTGGATTAGGTGAGTCAAGTGCCACTAATCTGTGATTTTTCTAGTTGAATTATTTGGGATCTTTGTCTTATTTCCACATAATATTGCAGCTACAAAGTGGAGAGATAGTGGTAATGGGCAACATGTTGAATATGATCAACGTCCTGATATGTTTAGGTGAGACCTGGGGACTTACTTTTGTGTAGGCAGTTTATGTTGGGCCATTATTATGATTTATTTTCTGTTGGATTTCCATAGAGGAACTGTTCGTTATGCAAGTGTTCATGCTCACTTGGGAAGAACTGCCAGTAGGAGAGATGATTTGGAATCTCTGGCATATACTCTCATCTTTCTACATCGCGGTAGATTGCCATGGCAAGGGTATCAGGTGGTGTCAATAATCTTACATATGAAGAGCAGAAAAGTGTTCATATCATTCACAGAGAGTTCTTTGTTGGAAAGTCTAGTTAACAGTCTGTTCTTCTGTCCTTTCTCTGATGAAATTTTAGGGTGACAACAAGTCTTTCCTTGTTTGCAAAAAGAAGATGGCAACATCTCCTGAGATGCTGTGCTACTTTTGTCCTCCACCTCTAAAACAATTTCTTGACATTGTGGTGAATATGAAATTTGATGAGGAGCCCAGTTATCCCAAGCTAATATCTTTGTTTGAGGGCTTGATAGGACCAAATCCAGCTGTAAGACCAATAAACACTGAAGGTGCACAGAAGGTATTGTTTGATGCTAATCTGCTGACATCTTTCTTTGTTTTTTCTTCATGGGTCTCTGATTATAAATCATATATTTTTTGGCAGATTATCTGTCAAGTTGGTCAAAAACGTGGTAGGTTGAATATTGAGGAAGAAGACGATGGGCAACCAAAGAAGAAAGTTCGTATAGGAGTTCCTGCTACTCAATGGATTTCGGTCTACAATGCTAGGCTACCAATGAAACAGAGGTAAAACTATGTTTTGATGTGTAGTCTCATACTTGTTCCTCTAAGTTAGATTCTTAGATTTTAATTTGTAATTGTTACTGGATTATTAGGATAACAAAACCTACAAATCTGGATTGAATGTGAAGTAGAAATGATCTCTTAAATGGTGATTTGGCAGTGGTCATCATTCTATGACAATGTTGATATGTTGTGACTTGTTTTTAGCCAGTTCACATTACATAACCACTACAAAGAGACTTTTGCTATTTATTTCATTTCTTGGTTTCTTTTCCCCTTATGTTGGGGGAGTTGGCATGGCTTGGTTGTTTGGGACTTATCCTTCTCCTTTAATATTGACCCTCTTTACTATGGCCCAAACATTATTTCCTTGTAGTGCGTGTCTCATTCATATTTTTCTGTCTTTTATGAGAACCATGGGATGCCTATTCATATCATGTGTTGCCTCCTTTGAAGAACTTCAAGCTTTTCAATATGGCCTTGTGATCATCTCTACATTTGGTTTGTGTAAAGGTACCATTATAATGTTGCGGATGGAAGGTTGGCACAACATGTGGAGAGAGGAATTGCTGATGGTCTGCTTATAAGTTGCGTGGCTTCATGTTCCAATCTTTGGGCACTAATTATGGATGCTGGAACTGGTTTTACACACCAAGTTTATGAACTGTCTCCTTTTTTCTTGCACAAGGTGGGTCTCTGTGATGCATATATAACAGTATAGTTGTATATGAAATTCTATGAAATTTTCTTTCTATTCCTTATAGTATTGAACACAAAATATGAGTACTCATTTGGTGTAACAGGAATGGATCATGGATCAATGGGAGAGGAACTATTACATCAGTTCTATTGCTGGTGCAAACAATGGAAGCTCCCTTGTGGTGATGTCTAAAGGTTTGTTTGCATTGCTGGAATGCATAAATTTGTAAGCTGAGAGATGGTATCGCAAAATTCTTTTGGATGTTCATCTGCATTTATGCGCTTCTACGTGGTCTTTGTTCATGACATTTTGTCCTATTGCAGTAATATACTGGATATTGCTATCTAACTTTTTGTTGTTGTTGATGCAACATCAAAGCTTTAATCCCAAGCATCATTGGAGTTGGCTACATTAATCTTTTCTCTATTCTGTTCTATTATGAATTAAGTTTGTTGGAGGTGTAATTGTTCTAAAACATTTCCTTCTAGCTTGTTGGTAATGATAATATGAAATTTATGCACTGATTATTCAGGCACCCAATATACTCAACAATCGTACAAGGTGAGCGACTCTTTTCCCTTTAAGTGGATAAACAAGAAGTGGAGAGAAGGATTCCATGTCACCTCAATGGCAACTGCGGGAACCAGATGGGGAATAGTTATGTCTCGCAATGCTGGTTTTAGTGACCAGGTACTAATATCTTGTAAGGAAAATGTAAATTACACTGATGGTGCTAATCTACTTTGGTGTAGAATTGCCCCAGGCCCAGAGCACCGATGGTAAATGCATTTCCCAGAAGTTTCTATTAATTGTTGGGCGTATTCGCCCTTGAATTTCTTGCATGACACATTCTTCTGTATTCATATTTTAAGTTGCCTGCTAAGCCCCTATAACTTCCTTTGTTTTTGATGGATGTTCAATTCTGCCTGACACACACAAACGCACGCACGCACGCTTGTTTGCTAAAATAGATTGTGGGGTTTGATTTCATTTATTTCATGGTGTATGAATCTTTCTCCCTCTATTTTGCTTGCATGGTTCTCACTAACTTCTCACTTGACAGGTGGTGGAGCTTGATTTTCTCTATCCAAGTGAGGGCATTCATAGACGTTGGGACAGTGGCTTCCGGATAACATCGACAGCTGCAACTTTTGATCAAGCTGCTCTCATTTTGAGTGTGCCCCGGCGAAAACCTGGAGATGAAACTCAGGAAACTTTGCGTACCTCCCAATTTCCTAGTACACATGTTAAGGTAAATCTTTGATCTGCAATAATATCTCTAGATATGTGTTTTATGGGTATGAATATCTGCTTATAAAGTCTCTAACTGGAGGGTACACATGGCTATCATGAGAGACGAGTATTATATACAATCTCTACTGCATAAATAGTCAGATGGAACTTACGATATTGTTGACATTCATGCAATACTTTTTACAAGTGGACAAATGTAATTGTATGTTCCTTACAAGTGCCCTAGTAAAATAGCCTTATGGATTGTTGCGCACACTAATTGATTTTTTCCTTTAATGTTTCAATGCATTGTTTAGTTACACCCATGTTTGTCTTTATGTGCAGGAAAAATGGGCGAAAATCTGTACCTTGCTTGTCTGTGCTACGGGAGGACTGTTTCTTGAAGTAATAGTTGTTGCAGGGAAATTTCTGTAAGAAAAAAAAAAAATAAAAGGTTTTGTTTTTGGTATACCTACATCACATTATTCCAATTTTTAATGTTTAATTGTACAAAATGGTATACTAGCTCCAGCCACAGCACTGTAGAATTAGACCAGTTCCAGTGACAGTTTATGCTGAAGGTGTAATTTTATCTCAAGCATACCAAGCTTTCACGTGCTGGAACACGTACTCGTACCATAATAATTGGTTGCTGAGATTTAACAGCTGGGATTCATGTATGCCCCAAATTGTGAGGAAGGGGAAAAGGCGGAAATGTCATTCATTGTAGCCAACTAGAGGAAGAAGGAAAAAAAGGAAACTTTAGATGCGCAGGGACTACTCTTCTTGGACATTGCTTCTCGCCTCTCTAATTTCGCTTTTATTCCTTATTCAATATTTCATTTCATCATTGGTTATCGCCCACTGGTTGGGCGGGGGGAGATTCGGCTGGGCAGACCCGTGTAATGCTCTAGGAGGTTTAACAAGTGAAGATGGTGCGAGTTGATGTGCCATGAAGCCAGAAGAACCACGATGTTAGGGGGGAGTAGTGCTGGTGGAAAAGGTATTTGGCGCACAAGCTCCCATCATCCAGTTATATAATATCGTGGAGAGACAGCCAAGGAAGGACGGTTAATGATGAGCGTGAGGGGCAAAGCAAGGAAAATATGGGTTTATTAGGCTGGCTAAGGTTTAAAGGCATCTAAATGGTCAAATTGCTAGGAATGCTTTTCCTTCAAGACAGTGTGTGAGCCGAAGCTGAGGTAATTAACAAAAATATTTCCAAAGAAAGAAATTTATTTGGCTCCCGTGGTTTATTATGTATCGACATTTTTCCTTTTTTTCGCTTTTTCCTTTTTTTTTTTTATTTAACCGAAGGAAAATTATCTGGTCGATCAAAAAAAAAAAAAAAACGGTTAAACATGTGAAAACGCTGCGTTTAGAATTATCTGTGACGTTTCCCTCCACAAGTTATCTCCTAGCAAAATTGCAAGGATCGGCGACAGACAGACAGGTGCCTTACCGGGCACTGATGTTTTGTTGTTGAGACTTACCCCATCACATGAACAAAGTGGGAGTCCTCCTGAGTCCCGACCATTGTGTTGTGTTGTAATACATTTTTTTTTTTTTGGGTCTCTGATTCTTTCATACGCGCTCACACCGCGAGAGAGAGGAGGATAGAGAGAATGGCATCATATATATTCGGGGGCAGTAATGTCTCAGTAATCCCAAAGCGGCCGTCTTTGTCCTCTAAAACCTCCCCACACCACTGTGAGTTTTGCCATCTTCCAATTTTAAGCTCTCTCTCTCTCTCTCTCTCTCTCTCTATATATATATATATATATATATATATATATATATATATGTCTCTAGCTGATGTTGATGTTGCTTGATTTGTCCCATTTGTAATCTGAATTGTGAGTTGGGGTGGCAATTAATAGAATTTATAGAACGCTGGATCCTAGTGATTATTAACTAATGTTGCCGAGAATCCGGGTTCTGCCGGCTTATTGCTTTCGTTTTCCTTCCAGTATTTTTGCACTCGCTTGCTTTTGTTCAGCTGCTCATTTGGAAGAATAGTAATATCTGCTTTAACGTCTTTTGTTCGCAATCTCCAGCATTTAACTCCAAAACAGTTGGCTTTACTGTGACGTCAAGTTTGGAAAATGAAAGCAGCACTTCCGGAGGTTCAGATGGCCCATCAAAATCAAACCAGATGGAGGTATAACAGTTTCTGGACACTTAAATTGCTTTTAGGGCGCATAAAAATTCAGTAGCTAAGGCTTTCACGTTGAACCCACAGTTCTCATTATTGATGGTTTTCATGATTAAAACTGCTGCATATGGCCCCCACAATTTATAGAAAAACGAGAACCATGTCTGCTGTGTATTCGTTCAATTCAGGAGAGGCAGATTGTTTGGATTACTTTTTATGACTAGATGCTCCCATTCATCGGGCAAGTTAATGTCCTTAACTGGAACTGGATGTATAATAACCGATGATGTTGCCAGAGAAAATCATCATACTTGATGGGGCAAGAAAGTGAGAAGAAGAAAAGGAGCAGAGGTTAGGTTGTTCAAGAAAAAATGTGTGAGGATGGAAAATAGGTTCCAGGTTTTACAGAGATGCATTGTCAGCTTGGGCCTCATATTCTTTGTCTTTTTTACTCTTAGATATAAAAGGGGACAAAAAACTAATTAGAGGGATTGCCATTGTTAATGTTCAGCTGCTTTGTACTTAGATATTAAACGCAATAGGATCAAATACTGAATTCTTTTTAAGAAAAAGTTTTCCTTCAGACATTCCAGACATGGATCAATTTTATTGGTGCCAATGGTTTGCTGTCATCAAATACTATGGTTTCTGTTCTTCTTAGAAAAAGTCTCATAAACACTGCAGGCATCTCAAGCATCAACATCAAGGCGTTGGTGTTTGACTTGCTTATGTTCAACAATAGTTTTGATTAGTAATTCTGGAGCCTCCGTTGCCACCTCAAAGGCAATTGCCTTAGATGGAAAAGAGAGACCTGTATGTCGAAATTGTGGAGGCAGTGGTGCTGTTCTTTGTAAGTGTTATTTTGCCTTTCCATGATGTCCTTAATTCTTCCCCACCAAAGGCTAGATGCATCGTTAGTTTTCCAATTGTTCTGTTCTTCAGGTGACATGTGTGGAGGAACAGGAAAATGGAAGGCTCTCAATAGAAAGCGTGCCAAAGATGTCTATGAATTCACCGAATGCCCTAATTGTTATGGTATGTGGGCTTTTTACCTCTAGTACTCTTATTTCCATAATAACACTGGAGAGCTCCATGATTTCTGTGTTTCCTCCTTGGCTTGTCCATGCTTTTCCCTTTTTCATTGTGGCATTTGAATAAGCTTATCATATATGTATACATGTTATGACTTCAACTTCTTGGTGTGAGCAGGTCGAGGAAAACTTGTGTGTCCTGTTTGTTTAGGCACCGGTTTACCAAATAATAAAGGTCTTCTTAGAAGGCCTGATGCAAGGCAATTACTCGATAAGATGTACAATGGTCGAATACTACCCAGCTCCTAGGTAAGTCCTGCTTTTCTAACATCTATAAATGTTCTTGATAGTTATTTCATTTGTTCCAGTATTCTCTAGACAACCCATACTCCATAGCCGACTAAAGGAGGGAGAAACCTGAGGCATATCCTTATCAATGATAGTTCTTTCACAGCTTTGCATTGTCAGGATCCTCCACAGTCCAGAGACTTTTGGAAGTGTTGCACGGATTTTGATTGTAGGATGAATGAAGCGAGCAGACTGGAAATTGTCTGAACGATGCTCAGAAGTACTGCAGATATAATTGTGATTCCATCTTCGATGTGTATATGCTGTTGTTTTATTCCCGTTTTGGCTTGATCCATGGTGTGTGTGGAACCATTTCTTCGCAGCATATGTTTTGAAACATGCCCGCCTTGAACACTAGTACCCTTGGTTTCACTATATAGAGAAAGAGAGCAGTGGCTTTCTGCGGAGCGAAGAGATGCATACGCTATGAAAATGTTTGTCCACCTTGTGGTCCACATGCTCGAGCCATTCATGATCTGATAGGCTTTTAACGAAGTGGTGATCCGGTCGGGGAACAATCCACAATCCATTGGTGGGGTACAGCGATGAAGTGAATGGTGGTTACGCTGTCGTGTAAATTTTTTAAACAAAAAAAAAAGAAGAAAAGGAAGATTCCGAAATGACTTTAATCAATCCCCAATATTTTACTGCGCTTACAAGAAATGGCTTTTTGTTAATGGTGGTTGCGCCGCTCTCCCTTGCTCTTCGCCTGATCCAATGCTCGACTTGGGTCTGTGATAGAGAAGTAGGCAAACAATTCAATATTAGTTACCATTACTGAGTACAATTCTGGGCTGTCAAGACCCACCAATCAAAATCCACTGCATTCGCAACCATAAGATGATGAGAGCCACCGGCCGGGTCAGAGGAAGAAGAGGAGGAAGAATCGGCGGTGGTTTTGAATAGGGTGCGTCTTCAAGAGAAATGACATGTGAAGGAATGCCCTCTCCCTCCCCACCAAAAAAATAATAATAATAAATAAATAAATGAATGAATAGAAGAGGTGTTCTGGAGAGAGACGACATGACAAAAGATGAGCTTTCGGCTTTAGGTATCGATGGGTAAACAAGGAGAGTCTTGGGTTTTGCTGATTTTGAAGAAGACAAAAGTTAGCCATTTATCCTTTTTTTATCCTCTCTGAGTCTCCGCTTGTGATCTTCATTGATCATCGTTTGCATTAGGATTTTAGCCGCCGCGAGTGCTGGGTTTTAATTTTAGCCAGGTAGAGTCTAGTTTGTCACCGAATTGTCATGGCATTGAAAAGAGTTGCGATTACTCTTAACATACGATGATGTTCGCAGATTTTGCAACCCCCGGAGTGGTTAATGCTAGCTGCCGGTCCTCTGCGTCTTACTTGAACACTTACTGAGAATTTTTCTGGGAGGCGGTTAATACGGATGACGTTCCCAGATTTTTCCTGCTGCTGCTGTTCCTTCTGGTCTCAACGCTTGGGAATTGGAGATTCAAGAAGTCCGAAAATACGGATTGATAATGAGACCAGAACGAGATGCACAATTCGCTTAGAGACTTTCTCGATATCGTTATTTCTATGCCTAGAAGAGTGGATGGGACAGACAAAGATAGTGTAGACTCAGTATTCAAGTGTTGGCTTCAGAAGACAGGAGCAAAAGAAATATCTAAAGATTCAAGAAAAGATGCTGGCATGCCTAAAGACCCAAGAAAACATCCAAACATAGGTCGACGGGTGGACAGGAGACAGAGAAAGAGGTAAAAGGATAATCAAAGAATTACAAGGCCGCTTCGGGCTGACGCTTTGTCGACTAGTAGAAGTCGTGGCTGTGGGTTGCTGCAGATATGGCTCAACTGCTAATGTTATCTCGCTACATGTAAACACATCAACTCCTGGACCTTTTTCGGTGGCGCTTTAGCCTCAATAGTTAAAATTATAATTGTTTTAGTCCCAGTTTTTCTTTTCCTTTGCAAACCGTTGATTGATTTATGATTCGAGGCCACTTCAACGGAGAAGCGGCTGCATGCCCACAGTGATATAACTCAACCAGTGTGACCATTTTTTTTCCTTCTTATTTCCAGTGAATTTCAATGATGATATAACACACTGGTCTTTATAAAAGGTTTTTTTATTACATACTAACCAGGACCTCATTATTTCTTCGAGTCTCAGCTCTGTCAATCAGATTGAGCTCACAAGACCACCGCTTGGTCCAGCCAAGCTGTCTGCATTGACTCTGCTGCAATTCAATCTGATCTCTCCAACTGCTCCTGACGGAGGGCTGAGGTTCCCCATTCTTATCATGGACACCACAAATCTTTCGAAGAAAGCAGTTTGATTGGAACTAAAATTGCTGACAATACTGGCGGTATCAGCCCCAGCAGTTGAGAACAATTCTTGATCGCTCTGAAGTAGGCCTCTGTTTTCTAGAAGATTGGAGAAATAGTTTTTGTCAAAACCATCAGGAGTTGTGGGATCGAGATTGGCTAGCACACTCCCATTTCCACCTTGTGGACACAACTGTTGGAGTGTTTGCAGGTAAGTTGAGTTCAACGTTGGATCGGAAGTATTGGTGTTGTTGAAATTGTATAAACGGCTGGTGAAAGTTAGACATTGAGCGCGGCCAAATGTATGAGCACCTGACATGAGAAAGCAAAATGTTCCATGAAAGCCTGCCTCAGGATATGATATACAAGCTGACAAGTGAAGCAGTTGAGAGTGATGGCCTACCAGATAGTGCAACTAGATCAGTGTCGTTGTTGAGACCAACTGCAGAGAACTTGGATTTGAGTTGATCAAGGGTTTCGGTGGGAGCTGGAAGGTTGGTGTTGGCCAGAGTTCTATTTGCTGTTGTGCTATCATTTCTTCCCAACAGATTTGTCCATGACGGCCCTCCTGACTATAACTAGAGATTAATCCGCCATATATGATAGATGATGAGAACAATACATCGGAACGATCGATTGTTTTCTCTTGATTTTCATTTTCCTTCTATTCTGACTATGTAAAAAAGTTAACCGATTCCCCCTTGAAAAGGTCAAAAATTTGAGTCTTGGAAAACAAAAGCTTGGCTTTTTTCTTTTCTTTTTTTTTTTTTAGCTACATACTTTAAAAAAAAAAACGAACAGAGAAGAATTAGGAAAAAAAGGTGGGAGGTCAGGCTGAATAATGTACCAAGGCAACAGATTCTTCAGCTGCTATGGTGAGGATATCAGCACAGGAAACAACACCGGGACAACTACTCTCCAAGGAACTCTTCATCGCGTCAACGACATCAAAGCCCCTTGCTGAATTGTTGTTTGGGAGAGCTTCTTTCTCACTCTGTATGGTTGCAGTGTTGTCCAACAATATAGACGCATCACAACCCTGAAATAAAGACCAATTAATTTCAAAACCATCTACAGGCAGTCTAATCGAGGGATTCGAAACCATCCAACAATATACGGGTGCTACTCACCTTGATTTTCACTTTTTATCAGTCATCATCGTCTACAGATATATGGTTGTTTCAACTTTTTTCTAATAAAAAATTAATGTTTTCAATTTAGTCTATTGTTTTCGGAGAACCAAGTTTGATAATAATGAATAATAACATAATAAAATATTTTTTAACTGAACCAGCCGAAATAATTAAACATAAAATATATATATTTTTTGGACAAATAGATATGCAACGATATAATAATATGTAGAAAAACTCATGCATAAAACTGTTCATGTTATGAGCTACTGAGTTCCTACAACCACGACTAACTTACAAGAATAATCAGCCGCGCAAATTCCTAACTGTAATCCAAGTCTCCTCCCACATACATATATTTACACAGAAAACAGTTATAAAAAGGAGAGAACAATTTTAAAGGAAGCTGGAAATGAGAAACGAAGAGGGATTTAACGGAACGTTATGCTGATTTACATTGACGAAACAGTCGTGGAAGTGAAGCCTGATGAGGCTGGCACCGATCCGGGAATCGTTTTGGAGAGCCTGGACGAGAACTTCGCGTATGATGCTCGTCACATTCGGACATGTTTGGTCGTAAAAGGTTGGACTTAGCTGACCATTGGTACCGCCTGCAAGCAGAAGTATTGCAGAAAAAAATGCTACTCCAACGTACATTTCTGCTCAACAAACAAAAAAAAAAAAAAAAAAAAAACACGGAAAGACTTCAGTTAATTTCGGTGATTACCAGTTGTCCAGGGACTACCTTTTAAGTTCCTAATTATAATAAAGCGAAAGGAGGGGAGGGGTCGAAAATTGACGAGGCAGTAGCCCGTTGTCAATGAACGGACCCCGCTATATGGACAGGTCCTGCCGACGTAGGTCTCGCCTTTTTTGGTTTTTGAAAATAAATATATAATATACATACAATTATAATATAAACGCACAAAGATATCAATTTTGTTCATACTAAATTTTTTTTTATTAACCATATGTATATTTGTATCCCATATATATATATATATATATATATATATATATATATATATATATATATATATATATATATATGCATTCCTTGTTAACTTAACAGTATTCAAGTGTAAGGAAGTGAATTATTGTCGTCTGAAACAGCCAATGAGATATTAGTTTCAAACATTACGCACTTCTGTACTTTCATATCAAGTGTGAAGTTTCGCTTGTCTAGATTAGTGACGTGATGCCGATAAATTTGCCAGAAGAGTTGAAAACCACAGATTCTTGTTTTCTCACATACGGAAAATTGATTTGGTATTTCAAGGGACAACGGGAAATCGGCAACGCTAATCAAACCCGATTACTGTTGTCCGTGTAAAAATATATTGGGAATCAGAAAATCACATTGATAACAAAAAGGCATGTAAGTTTTATCACACCACCCGCGAAGAGATGGGAAAATCACGAAATGTTTTCTCGAGACTCCTCATTCATATGTTTTATCAATAGAGAGGTCCATTAGGGGGCACTCCACCGGCAGCCGTAGTCGGTGCCCCCTACCTTTTTTGTTATGAGTAGAACTTTAGGCCCCCAACGGCGGCTTTAATTTTCTATGTTTTCTCTCAATGGAGGGCTTGCTTTCTCTTTTGTTTTTTTTTTTTTTTTTTTTTTTTTGGACGGTGTTTGATGATTTGGGATGAGAAAATTTTCCCAACCCGCATGGTTTGTCCTCATTGTAATAATGACTCTTGACCTGGTGCCAATTTCTGCCTATTTGCATCTCGTGAAAAATCTGTCCTCCTTTTGTCTTCGCTACTTTGATTGGCTGCTCCATGTGTTTATGTCTGCCACGCGTGGTCACTTATGCAGCCTACCGCATTCTTAGTAATTGCGAAGCCGCCAGTTTTGAAATAGGGTGGGGGGAAGTTGGGTCTCATTCCGCATTTTGACTTGGGAATATAGAATGAAGTCGTGCACAACAATCTTTCGATCAAGACATGGGGCAGGTTTAGATGTGAGGGACATTTTTTTTTTCTTTTATTTTATTTTTTAAAATTAAGCTATTAAGCTTTGGGTGCCTTCATGAACCTTTTCAGGGTTTGGCCTGCACATCTTGCAGTGTTCATGCACTCAATTTATTCCCTTCACTCCATGTGCGAGAGAGCTCCCAAAAGAGAAAATAGACAGCCCATGACCCTGAGGGTATACTTGCGAATCAAATCAAATCAAATCATACCTAAACTTTATGTTACTTTCCTCTTAAGAAATCAAGGCCAAGGTTTGGCTTTCTGGATTGGTGCTTGGAATAGCAAGACAGCCAAAAATGTGAATTTTAATGACAGAATTTCAATAAGCGAGTTTTTCTGATCAGTGTTTCCAATATTCCGAGCAAGCAAGAGCGTTTTTGGGCGAGCCGGCGCACTAATTTAGAAGTCAGAATGTCGCCATCCAAAAACCTCATCATTACCTTAGTTCCCATTTGCTTTTTTTTTTTTCTATTTTCAACGAAAGGGACGCAAATTTTTTTTTGCAAAAAGGTCAAAATCGAGTGCCCTCCACGTGGTAAGCACAAGCAAGGACAAAAAAAAAAAAAAATGAATAAGAAGAATCATTATTACATTTGTTTTCATGAAATGAAAATAGGGAAAATCCCAATTTTAACTGGCAACAGCACGTAGAATACACAGAAAGGACATACCATTCATATAATTATGCTATGCGATAACAAATTTGCTTAAAGCTTTCCCAAAGACAATTTTATTAATCACTAGTAAAAAATATTTAGACGATTTTGCTAGTAACAATAACATTGTTTCATGTCAGCGTAAAATGATTCTTACCCAGGAAAGTTTGTTTCTTTCAGCCCATCTACTGCCTTCATAAAGGAAGCTACACAGCGAAACAAACATGGCAAATTGTGAAGAAGAAACTCATACCGAGTGACCTTTGCAAAAACCCACTTTACTTGCTATAACTCATTTCATATTGTTCCCAAATTTGTTATCATTATCATTATTATAATTATTATTATTTTGGTTGGCTTGATGGGTTTGTGACCTTTTACGCATATATAAACCCCATAGTGGGTCGAGAGCACGGCTGCGACGAATTTATGGTTTTGGACATAATCTACTGTTGCCATTTCATTCTTGATTTCTAGCCATTGGAAGATGGAAGCCCATTTCCTCAATCCTCTTCATATGGTAACATTGGGCCAATTGGATAATGGCCCCATTTTGTCTTATTACTCTATTGAGTTCAACCAACCGTCCCCTTTCATGTGTCCAGTGTATCTCCGTCGATTGATTAGGGCATTAGAAATAAAGATCTCGTTATTTTTATGCCTATAAGAGTGGAAACGACAGACAAAGATCGTGTAGACCCACTCTTCAAGTGATGGCTTCAGATGACAAAGGAGCAAACGAAATATATGAAGATTCAAGAAAAGATGATTACAGGTTTAAAGACCCAACAAAACGTTACCGTCGTGGGGACCAAAAGATCGGTTGAGGGGAAGGGTAGGAGACAGAGAACGAGGTAAATGGATAATCAAAGAATTACAAGGCCACTTCGGGCTGACATCTTGTCTTCTAGTAGAAGGCGTGGCTGTGGGTTGCTGCTTTTATGATTAACTGCTAATGTTATCTCGCTACATGCAAACATATCAACTCCTGGACCTTTTACGGTGGCGCTTTAGCCACAGTAGTTAAAATTATAATTGTTTTAGTCCCCGTTTTTCTTTTCCTTTGCCAACCGTTGATTGATTTAAGAACCGGCTGCATGCCCACGGAGCTATAGCTCAACCGTGTGACCATTTCGTTTTTCTTTTTTTCCTTCTTATTTCCAGTGAATATCAATGATGATAGAACAAACTGGTCTTTATATAAGTTTTTTATTACATACTAACCAGGAGCTCATTATTTCTTAGAGTCTCAGCTCTGTCAATCAGATTGAGCTCACAAGACCGCCGCTTGGTCCAGTCAAGCTGTCTCCATTGACTCTGCTGCAATTCAATCTGATCTCTCCAACTGCTCCTGCCGGAGGGCTGAGGTTCCCCATTCTTATCATGGACACCACAAATCTTTCAAAGAAGGCAGTTTGATTGGAACTAAAATTGCTGACAATACTGGCGGTATCAGCCCCGGGAGTTGAGAACAATTCTTGATCGCTCTGAAGTAGGCCGCTGTTTTCTAGAAGATTGGAGAAATAGTTTTTGTCAAAGACATCTGGAGTTGTAGGATCGAGATAGGCTAGCACACTCCCATTTCCACCTTGTGGACACAACTGTTGGAGTATTTTTAGGTAAGTTGAGTTCAACGTTGGATCAGATGTATTGGTGTTGTTGAAATTGTATAAACGACTGGTGAAAGTTAGACAACGAGCGCGGCCAAATGTATGAGCACCTGACATGAGAAAGGAAAATGTTCTCTGAAAGCCTGCCTCAGGATATGATATACAAGCTGAAAACCGAAGCAGTTGAGAGTGATGGCCTACCGGATAGTGCAACTAGATCAGTGTCGTTGTTGAGACCAACTGCAGAGAACTTGGATTTGAGTTGATCAAGGGTTTCGGTGGGAGCTGGAATGTTGATGTTGGCCAGAGTTCTATTTGCTGTTGCTATCGTTTCTTCCCAACAGATTTGTCCATGACGGCCCACCTGACTATTAACTAGAGATTAATCCGCTGCATATGATAGATGATGAAAATAATTCTTCGGAACGACTGTTTTGTTTTCTAGTAGTTTTTATTTACCTTTTATTCTGACTACGTAAAAAGTCAACCGATTCTCACCTAATAATCACAAATTTGAGCTTTGGAAAACAAAAACTTTTAACCTTTTTTTTTTTTTTTTTTACTATATACTAGAAAAAAGAAAAAGAAAAAAGAAATAGTAAAAAAATGCTGGGAGGTCAGGCTGAACGATGTACCAAGGCAACAGATTCTTCTGCTGCTATGGTGAGGATATCAGCACAGGAAACAACTCCGGGACAACTGCTCTCCAACGAACTCTTCATCGCGTCAACAACACCAAAGCCTCTTACTGAATTGTTGTTTGGGATAGCTTCTTTCTCACTTTGTATGGTTGCAGTGTTGTCCAACAATATAGATGCATCACAACCCTGAAATAAGACTAACTAGTTTCAAAAAGTAGTCTAAATCAAGATGCTCAAAAAAATTAGCCACAAAATGTCATAAAAGGGCATACAAAGAACCTAAGCCCCATACACGGTGATACCCCCTTGCATTTTCACTTTCCATCATTCATCAGCCACACAAACGACGTTGTCTCAACTTCCTTTTAATAAAAAGATTAGCATTTTGACTGCTTTCAATTTAGTTTACTGTTTTTAATAAATCAAGTTTGATAATAATAAAAATATAATAATATTTTTTTAACTGAAATAATCTAAATAATTAAAGAGGGGATAAACAATAATGCTTTTTTTTTTTATATATTACAAATAAATATGCAACGAAATATGTACAAAAACTCATCCATATAAAATGTTCATGTTATGTACCACTGAGTTCCTACGGCCAAACCAAAATGTAAGAATAATTAGCCGCGTAAATTCCTAGCTGCAATCCAAGTCTCCTCCCACATACATATATCTCCACAGAAAACAGACATGAAAAGGAGAAAACAATATTAAAGAAAGCTGGAAATGTGAAACGGAGAGGGATTTAACGGAACGTTATGCTGATTTACATTGACGAAACAGTCGTGGAAGTGGAGCCTGAGAAGGCTGGCACCGATCCGGGGATCAGTTTGGAAAGCCTGCACAAGAATTCCGCGTATAATGCTCGTCACATTCGGACATGTTTGATCGTAAAAGGTTGGACTTAGCTGACCATTGGCAAAGCCTGCAAGCAAAAGTATTGCAGGAAAAAAGGCTACCCCAGCATACATTTTTGCTCAACGAAAAAACGGAAAGACTTGAGTTAATTTCGGTGTTTGCCAGTTGTTTGAGGAATTAACTTTTTAAGTTAACCTAGTTATATAGAGCGAAAGGTCGGTGGACAGGGGGGGGGGGTCCCAAATTGACGAGGCAAAAGCGCGTTATCAAAAGCTTGCCATTGCTGTTATTAACGTACTGACCTCGCAACAGGGACTTGTGGTCCGTTGGACGGGGACGTAGAAGGGGCCGGGGGGTTTATAGTGCAGGTCTTGACTAATACTAAAGTAATATAATTAAAATATTAGTGTGCACATTAAACTTTTTAATAACTATATGTATATTACATTACTTATTTATACATTCCATTTTAATTGAATGCATATAACGTATTTTTTTTATTAAAAAAAAAAAAAAAAAAAAAGACCCCATCATGCGCCCTGACGTGTTCTCCCGAGTTGTCCACTCAACTTCTTCCCTAACGCGTAGTCTGCGGTGATACAACTGATAGCACTGCTCCTGATGGAACTGAACGAACGGGGCTGGTTTAGTCGTACAGAAATATACTGTTCCTGGTCAGCAAAATAAAGTAACTTGGAACTTAAGTAACCACGTGGACGTAGCACAGGATTATTGTTCATAAAAGTTGAGGGAAGCAGTTGAATTATTGAACCTAAAAACCCTTCCGAAAGAGATTTAGTTTCAAACATTAATTACCGACTCCTGTCCTCTCATATCACGTGCGAAGTTTCGTTTTGTTGAAAAGCGCACAAGTCTTGGGGTGTCACAAAGCGTTGCACGCAAGGAAAATTGATTTGGTCTAATCAAACAGGCATAAAAATAAGTTGAGAATCATGAAAATCACAGCGATAACAACAGAGGGCGTGTAAGTTTATCACTTCACAGCCATCCACAAGGAAATAGGAAAACTCGACATGTTTTCTTGGGAGTATAGGGTACGATTTATAAATAAATTATTATATTATTTATAAAAACGATACAAAATTAAAAATAAAATCTCTCTTCAAAAATTATTTTTTCACAAATTTATAATTTACAGCCAACAATATTTTTTTTACGCTCCTGCATTTTTTCTTATCAACCCAGAACTTGAGGCTGCGAACCGTTTTTTTTTTTTTTTTTTTTTTTAATTTTCTTTGTTTTCTCTCGATGGCCTGGATTTCGTTTTCTTTTTTATGATGTACGATTATTTGGGATGCCAAAATTTCCCAATTCGCATAAGTTTGTCATTCTTGTAATAACAACGACTTTCAACCTCATCTCAATTTCTCACCAATGCATCTCATCTCGAAAATTGTCAAGCCGTCAGTTTTGAGATTTAGTGAGGAACGTGCTTCTCGTTCCACTATTGTGGCTTGACATTATACTTTGGAACTGTGAGAACAATTTTTCTATTGAAACGCAGACAGGTTGAATGCGACCGATTTTTCCTTTTCTTTTCTTTTTTTTTTTAAGAAAAAAATTGCCCTGTACAGCTTGCAATGTTGATGCCCTCAATTTTTCTTTTCTTTTTTTTTTTTTTTTTAAAAAAAAGATCGTCACATCACGGTATAAAGGCGTCCTTACCCCCCCATGTCCGTGTCATTATTGGATTCTCTATTTTGGGTTAGTATCTAATGCGCGAAGAACTAGAAATAAGGATTCAATGATCGAACCAGGCTAGTTTGAGTGGGGTTAAGCGTTTACCTAATTTTTCGTTTTTTTTTTTTTTTTTATAAAAAGGAAAATAACTATTGATACCATTAGAGAAACCCTCAGTTGGCTCAGTGAAATATAAATTTGACGAGATGGGGACTTACAACCAGTAAAAATAATTAATTGACGGTAAAGCAATAAGTGAAACAACACAAAGACGGGGAAGAAACGAAAATGGTGAGTTTAAACTATTTTTTGTTTTGTGCTCGACAAGCAGGCCTTGGCCCTCGAATTCAACTGTAATTAAACTCCGACCCCTTCCTTTCCTTGCAGGATGCCAATATGCTCTGAGGGTCATCACCGCTTACTGGGAGAGCAGACTTAAGCCTTTCTCTGTGAGAAGCCACGAGATTTTTTTTTTTTTTTTTTTTGTGTGTTCAAAATGACCATCGCAGCTTTCTCTGATGATGTCTGGGGCCTCCAATGCTCATTTAAAACCTCATCTTATGCAACTACATGCCCCAAAGTGTCGAGCATTGTTCTTGGTGTGGTGAAGCGTGCTGCACGGAAGGATGTCCGTCTCGGGGCGAAGCTCATCCGCATGCCATCCCATGGATTGCTTCGTAGGAGACAACGCCGCGGCAAGCATTCTCCACTACAGCTCTTATCTTGTACATGACCTTATGCCCACTGACTGATCGAATGGACAATCACGAGAGAGATTTCTTTAAATGTATCAATGGTTATTTTTCTTCAGGAATAAAAATTGAGTAGACTCTCCCAACCAGCAAGATATATATATATATAGTAGTGTACAGATCAACGAGAGAGAATGGCACTAACAAATCATACAGTCGTTACCTGCGACATATTTTTCACTGGATTAAACTTTTTGACCGGAGCTAAAAGCCACGACCTTATGTGGAAAACTAGGTTTTAGTGTTGGGTGGTAAATTAATTTTTGAAAGTCGTCTAATTTTTCATGTAATCGGTGATCTTCAAGCTTTTAATCTGATGTGTCAGACGACATCACGGTGCTTTGACGCCTATCACGGTGAAAACTACACTAAGTGAATTGCAGTGTCAACATAAAGAGTATTGATGGCAATCAAAATTACAGTGTCATGATTTTAGTATTCATCAAATAGATTATAAAGCAGTACAAGAATTACTGAAAGTTGCACTTACAATGGATAAATCAAATTAATTAGACTTTACGCAGAGGAACCTTAAAAATAAAACTAATTTTATTCGTTATCAAAAAAACACGAAAAACAAAGAAAATCAAGTTGTCGGAAAACTCGAAATTAACGTGGGCAAAGCTAGCGACGGTGGTGACGAAAGCTAGTGGTATCGCATTAATTCTTGCACGATAGAAGAAGTAAATTCGACCTCCTCCTATCTTTTGGTTGAAAATGAGAAACGCACAAGATTGCTGTTGAGATGTGCTGACATTCTAACGTAACATGATTACCATATGCATACCCTCACTACATCACGGAAAGTAGTGGTCCAGATTGAAAGGTCAGCTAAAAACATATTGCTAATAATGCATTGATTGATTGATTGATTGATATATATATATATATATCTGTGTGTGTGTGTGGAGCTTGGACGATTTGTATGTAGCAGCAGTAGGTTCTTTCCTTATGTAAATTTGATTGATAAGTTTTGTTCCGCATTTGTTTCATGAGAAAGTCTTACTGCTGCAACAACTCATCAGACATTAGGATGATACTTAATCAGTAGAAATTTCTAGTCAGATTAAGAGGCAAAAATGAAATCTTAGTACAGGACTCTTTTTTTCTTTCTTTTTTTTTTTTGTACTAATTATTAAATTAATTAATATGAGTGGTACATGTCATTTAAAGTATGACTCAAAATAAAAGGTCTAATATGATGGTCGGTTAGGCATAACGGTAATTTGGATCATCGGGTTTAAAATCCCTCCACTCTCCCTATTAAGAATAAACGTTACAGGAAAGGAATATGTGTATATATATCTTCCCCTATTAAGAATAACCGTTACAGGAAAAGGAGTATCTTCTCATTTAAGATAATTATTACAGAAAGAGAGGATCTTCCTATTTAAAGTAACGGTTACAGGAAAAGAAGACGTGTATATATATGCTATTACAGACTTTTTCGAGGGCTTAACCATCAGAGAGAGAAAATGTAAAGAAAAGAAAGGGGAAAGAGTAGGAGAAAAGAGAGAAGCGTTCAGGAACGAAACAGAAGAGGCTTCTCATCTCCACTGCGGGACATCAGCATAATAGACAACGGTATGTTGATTTCAATTACAGTTTTATTGCTAGTATTCGCATAAAGAAAGATCCTGCAATATATGAAATAAGAATTTCATAAAGAGAAAATCTAGAAAAGTCCAACAATTGGTATTAGAGCGGGTATGCGAATATTGCAATTTGGTTTTCTTTATCTCTTTGTGCCGGGTAGTATTTTATTAGGCTGTATTTTGTTTTTCCTTTGCGTGTAATCAATAATTACAACGCGGGACAAAAAAAATATTTTGGTTGCCTGGTACGCGGGTCCCACCTGCAGTATGGTGGTGCTCGGGTAGTATTTTATTGTATTTTGTTTTTTCTTTGCGTGTAATCAATAATTACAACGCGGGACAAAACAAATATTTTGGTTGCCTGGTACGCGGGTCCCACCTGCAGTATGGTGGTGCTCGGGTAGTATTTTATTGTATTTTGTTTTTCCTTTGCGTGTAATCAATAATTAAAATGCGGGACAAAACAAATATTTTGGTTGCTTGGTACGCGGGTCCCACCTGCAGTATGGTGGTGCTCGGGTCCGAATGAATACCATAAAAAAAAAAAACTCTCACATAAAAGATAATTTAATCTTCGTAATTGAAGATTATTAAATTCACGTTGATGAGTCAAATATTAAAAGCTTGTTAGTCACCAAAGTGGCCTGGCTTTGAATGGATTTGAACAGCTGACTGTGAATTTTAATTGTTCATTTTGGATGCTAATAAAATGTTTTGAAATGAACAATTGTAGTTATTAATTATAAAGCTAAGAGATCATCCAAAGATGGATCATTGCTTATAATTAATGACACTAAAAGGGATTAATTAATATACTAAGTAAACGTGATTGTATATCCAAAGATAACATTCATGTTAATTTTAGTATGATTAATTGATCTATTAAAGTTTATTTAAATTAGCATCATTATTGATTAGAGTTATGTATTTGAGGATCACCCAAAGGTGAACTTAAATACATAATTAAAGTTTGTAATGTATCTGAATCCATTAGAGTTTACTCAAAGCATTAACGTATAAATTTGGATTATATTTGCAGCTTCCACCAATGTATTCGCCTTAGGAAATTCGATGGTCAAATTCAATGGGCTGAACTATGCTGAATGGTTTGAGCATATTCAGTTTCATTTGGGTGTATTGGGCCTGGACTTAGCAGTCATTTCGGATGAAAAGCCTGCAGTCATTACAGGGACTAGTACAGAATCTGATAAGTCTTTTTATGAGGCTTAGGTACGGTCCAATAGGCTGAGTTTGAATTTGGTGCGAATGACGATAGCTGAAAACGTCAAGCCATCGATGCCTAAGACAGAAAATGCGAGGGAATTTCTGATGAGAATTAAGGAATACTCTCAGTCAGATATAACTGATAAATCCATCGTAGGAACCCTAATGAGTGAGCTGACGACCAAGAAATTTGATTGGTCACAGCCCATTCATGATCATGTGACCAGTATGACTAATCTAGCAGTAAGGTTGAAAACAATGGGCATGGATGTGAGTGAATCATTTCTGGTTCAATTCATCATAAACTCACTGCCTCCTGAATTTGGCCAGTTCCAAGTGAATTATAACACTATTAAAGAGAAATGGAACTTTCAAGAAATTAAGGCCATGTTAGTTCAGGAGGAAGGGAGATTAAAGAAGATGAAGGATCACTCCATTCATCTCATCGTTCATAAGGATGCTAGTGGTAGCAGGTCTAAACCACATAAGAAAGGTAAGAAGAAGGACAAAGCCTCTATGAAAGTCACTGGAGGTCAGATCCAGAAGGATCAGAAATGCTTCTTCTGCAAAAAGATGGGTCACTTCAAAAATGATTGCCCAAAAAGAAAGGCTTGGTTCGAAAAGAAAGGTACGTACTGTATATCAGTATGTTTTGAATCAAACATAATTGAAGTACCCAATAATACTTGGTGGTTAGATTCTGGAGCTACTATTCATGTGTCACATATTATGCAGGGATTCCTTTCAATCCAGCCCATAACAGGAACTGAGAAGTTCCTCTATATGGGAAACAGAATGAAGGCACGAATAGAAGGGATTGGGACGTACAGATTGATCTTGGACACCAAGTGTTATCTGGATCTAGAAAAGTGTCTCTATGTTCCTGAATGTGTTAGAAATTTAGTTTCTGTTGCAAAGTTGGATAAAGAAGGATTTAACCTCAAGATTGGAAATGGTGCATTTTCATTGTATAGACATTCATACTATTATGGATCTGGTACTTTGATTGATGATTTGTACCGTTTGAATCTTGATGCTATGTATGCTGATTCCATATTTCTTGTTGAGCATGGTATAGGTAACAAACGTAATATGCATGATGAAAGTTCTGCTTTCTTATGGCATCAAAGATTGGGTCATATATCCAAAGAAAGGATATTGAGGTTGATGAAAGGTGATGTCCTGCCTCAATTGGATTTTACTGATTGGGATGTATGTGTTGATTGTATAAAAGGGAAACAAACAAAACATACATCAGAGAACCCAGCCATAAGAAGCAATGAGCCTTTAGAATTGATACACACTGATGTTTGTGGCCCGTTTGATATCCCAACATGGGGTGGTGAGAAATATTTCATCACCTTTATAGATGACTACTCACGATATTGTTACTTGTATCTACTGCATGAAAAGTCTCATTCAGTAAACATCCTAGAGGTGTTTATTAATGAAGTTGAAAGGCAGTTAGATAGAAAAGTAAAAGTGATTAAGTCAGATAGGGGTGGTGAATACTATGAAAAATTCAATGAAAGTGGACAATGTCCTGGTCCATTTGCAAAACTTCTTGAGAGTCGAAGCATATGTGCACAGTATACAATGCTTGGTACACCACAACAGAATGGTGTAGCGGAAAGGCGGAATCGCACACTTATGGATATGGTTAGGAGCATGTTGAATTACAGTACTGTACCCTTATTCTTGTGGATGCATGCATTAAGAACTGCTGCATATCTGCTGAATAGAGTTCTTAGTAAGGTTGTCCCTAAAACTCCTTACGAGTTATGGACAGGAAGGAAACCCAGTTTGAGACACCTTCATGTTTGGGGTTGTCCAGCAGAAGTAAGGATATACAATCCACATGAAGGAAAGCTTGATGCAAGAACCATTAGTGGTTACTTCATTGGTTATCCTAAAAAGTCCAAAGAGTATAGGTTTTACTGCCCTAACTATAGTACTAGAATAGTTGAGTCTGGTAATGCTCGGTTCATTGAAAATGGTCAGTTCAGTGGGAGTGGCGAATCACGAAAGGTGAATATTAAAGAATCACAAAATGAATGGTCCACAGTGAGTACTCTTACTCATGTCGGTATTCCCATACCCAGTGTTTCTACTCAAATTGTTATTCCTTATGTTGCATCACAGTCATGTGACATGCAAGGACAACAAATTGATACTCGAAACACGCAAAGTGAACACATAAGAGATGAACCAAGTGACAATATTCAATTTACAAATGAACAAGTGATACCACAAGAAATGATATTACGGAGGTCTACAAGACAGAAAAGGCCAGCAGTTTCAAATGATTATGAGGTTTACTCACTTGAGCATGAATCGGAATTGAGCATTGATAAAGATCCAGTCTCATTTAAACAAACCATGGAATGTAATGATTCTGAAAGGTGGTTCAATGCCATGAAAGAAGAGATGAAATCGATGGATGTAAACCAAGTCTGGGAGCTAGTAGAGTTACCTGAAGGATCAAAACGAGTTGGCTGTAAGTGGGTCTTCAAGACCAAGCGAAACTCGAACGGTAACATCGAAAGGTATAAGGCCAGACTTGTAGCCAAAGGTTTCACTCAAAGGGATGGTGTTGACTATAAGGAGACTTTCTCTCCAGTTTCTAAGAAAGACTCTTTAAGAATTATTATGGCATTGGTGGCTCATAATGATCTAGAGCTCCACCAAATGGATGTAAAGACCGCCTTTCTGAATGGTGACTTGGAAGAGGAAGTGTATATGGACCAACCTGAAGGTTTCATCACTACGGGGCAAGAAAATTTGGTGTGTAAATTAAAGAAATCGATATATGGACTGAAACAAGCCTCCCGACAATGGTATATTAAGTTCAATAATACCATTACGTCATACGGTTTTGTAGAAAACACCGTTGATCGGTGTATCTATATGAAGGTCAGTGGGAGCAAGTTCATTATATTAGTCCTATATGTCGATGACATTCTTTTGGCCACTAATGACATAGGTTTGTTACATAATGTGAAGAAATTTCTCTCTGAAACTTTTAAAATGAAAGATATGAATGAGGCATCCTATGTGATAGGAATAGAAATATTTCGTGATAGATCACAAGGATTGTTAGGATTGTCTCAGAAAGGCTATATCAATAAAGTATTAGAGAGATTTAGAATGGAAAATTGCTCAACAGGAATAGTTCCAATTCAGAAAGGGGACAAGTTCAGTGAATTACAATGTCCAAAGAATGATTTGGAACGGAAAGTGATGGAATCAGTTCCCTATGCATCACTGGTTGGAAGCCTGATGTATGCGCAAACATGTACTCGGCCAGACATCAGTTTCACAGTTGGAATGTTAGGCCGATATCAAAGTAATCCTGGAATAGATCATTGGAAAGCCGGAAAGAAAGTACTTAGGTACTTACAAGGCACCAAAGATTACATGCTTACTTATAAAAGATCAAGTCATCTTGAAGTAGTAAGCTACTCGGATTCAGATTACGCTGGATGTGTAGACTCGAGGAAATCTACATTTGGTTACATGTTTCTCCTGGCTGGAGGAGCAGTTTCCTGGAAAAGCGGGAAGCAGTCTGTCATTGCTACTTCCACTATGGAGGCTGAATTTGTAGCATGCTTTGAGGCTACTGTTCATGCATTATGGTTGCGGAATTTTATCTTAAGGCTTGGTTTGGTCGACAGTATAGAAAAGCCGTTAAGAATTTTTTGTGACAATTCCGCAGCAGTCTTCTTCTCTAAGAATGATAGGTATTCTAAAGGTGCGAAACATATGGATTTGAAATACCTATCTGTTAAAGAAGAAGTGCAAAACCAAAGAGTGTCCATTGAGCATATTGGCACTGAGTTGATGGTAGCGGACCCGTTAACTAAAGGTTTGCCACCGAAAACATTTACTGGACATGTTGATCGGATATGCATTATGGACAGGTCCTCATACACTTGAAAGCCAATATTTAGCATGCTTATATCATTGTGACACTCGTGAATTCAATTAAAGTTATGGTTTTGCTTATGCTCTGTTATCTCTATTTAGATGTATACAATTATGGTTTGTGAGATAATTAATAGCATATATGAGAATGACAGTTTAAAGTTTCAATGTTCCTCAGTAAAGTTATTATGAATTATGATGATCGTGTGATGCATTGAAGGAATCATGTCGCTATAAGATGTGTGACCGCCATGATCCAATCATTTTAATTCAATTAGTGTTGTGATTTGATGATCTTTAAGAATTGTGCGCACTTAATTATTATTGTTTCATCGAGTCATGACATGGACCAAGTGGGAGATTGTTAAATTAATTAACATGAGTGGTCCATGTCATTTAAAGTATGACTCAAAATAAAAAGCCTAATATGATGGTCGGTTAGGCATAACGGTAATTTGAGTCATCGAGTTTAAAATCCCTCCACTCTCCCTATTAAGAATAAAGGAAAAGAATATGTGTGTATATATCTTCCCCTATTAAGAATAACCGTTACAGGAAAAGGAGTATCTTCTCATTTAAGATAATTATTACAGAAAGAGAGGATCTTCTTATTTAAGGTAACGGTTATAGGAAAGAAAGACGTATATATATATATATATATATATGCTATTACAGACCTTTTCGAGGGCTTAACCATCAGAGAGAGAAAACGTAAAGAAAAAAAAAGGAGAAAGAGTAGGAGAAAAGAGAGAAGCGTTCAGGAACGAAACAGAAGAGGCTTCCCATCTCCACTACGGGACATCAGCATAATGGACAACGGTATGTTGATTTCAATTACAGTTTTATTGCTAGTATTCGCATAAAGAAATATCTTACAATATATGAAATAAGAATTTCATAAAGAGAAATTCTAAAAAAGTACAACACTAATTACAAGCCTGTTACTAATTCTATCTCGTTTGCAATAACACGAAAATCGCTCTTTGGTTCAAGTTTTTCATTCATGCCAGCAAATGACAGCAATTACTCCATTTCTTTTGTGGGTGGAATTGGCAATTCAGCAGTTGTTTTTTTCTTTTTCTTTTTAGCTATTACAAGTCAATTCGTGGTGCAGTACTTTTCGATGCTCTGCACATATGTACTAGGAAAAATTTACTTTGAAAGCTCTATAAACTGCCGTGACTTAAAATATAATTTTGTACCCAGAAGTCGTAACTTTGCAAGTAAAAATGATAAATTCTTTACTTTTATGTTCTAATCTTTTGAAGAAAAAAAAAATGTAATTTATAATCTTTATTTTATATATTTCCAAATGATACAAAATTACTCAGAAAGTTGTATTAAGGTACGTGACTTTGGATAACTGTGAGGACAACTCTAAGATGTATGTGACTTGAATTTACCGATATATTACAGGTAACCAAAAACACAAAAAAAAAAAAAAAGGAGAAGAAAGAAGAATTAACAATGGCGTGGCTCACTCTCATCCCCACGATTCATCTAAAGTTTTGAAAGATAACAGAAATAACGATAACAAACCACGTGTCGCTCCAACCATCACACATCAGATGTTTTTCCCACCACAAGAGGCCTGACCACTACCCAACCGCTGCCAAGTAATCTCACGGGGTGGAGGAGGAGGAGGAGGAGGAGGAGGAGGAGGAGACCACACTAACTAATTAGCCTACTAAGAATTAACCCTTCCTCATCGAAAGTTCACTGTCAACAAAGCTCAGTTCACTCTCAGGCAAAGCATTTCTCTTCAACAAAATGGCTCTGAAATTGCACGCCATCAGTCCAACACCAGCAGCCACGTTTGCACCTTCATTTGCAACAAAAACTCCTCTTCTTCTCAGCCCTCCAAAACCAGCCTTCAGAAAATTGTCCTTTTTAGGGCAGAAGAATCATACCCATGTGTGTCGATCTTCTGTAGTAGATGAACGACAAGAAATCTCATTCACCGAACCCGAAAACCAGCTGATCAACGCGCTTATTGGGATCCAAGGCCGTGGGAAATCTGCAACTCCTCAGCAACTCCACGTACTTGTGTTGCATGCAAATTTGTTTTCATCTTTTAATCTTTCTTCTTTTTCACTGGCTGAAACATTGGGGTTTATCTAAGAGTTTCTCGTTGCAGGATGTGGAACTTGCAGTTCAAGTGTTAGAAGGCTTAAAAGGCGTGCCTGAACCGGTTCGTTTCGTGTTGAATTCTCTTGGATTGTTCAATTATTTCTTCTTCTTTCATACATACTATCTCCTTGGGAATTGATTTCAATGGTTTCGCCTATCTCTCTGTACATATGCATATACGCATATTCCATCGAGCGCATCGACAATCTGATCATTTGAAAATTAATCGCATGTTTTACGGTGATTTTGCTCCGTCATCTCGTGTTATCCTTTTGTTCTTCAACGTATTGAAATTGCCTACAGACAAACTCAAGTTTAATTGAAGGTCGCTGGCAGCTAATGTTCACAACTAGAGTTGGCACGGCATCTCAAATTCAGGTTATTTGATTACAATTTTCTGCAGTACAGTCATTTTTCTTACAAGTTTCCTGACTTGTTGGTTGTTAGTAATACTCTTTTTTCAAGATATTGGATTGAGTTAGAGGAGAAATATGACCAAGGAATGCCATTGTTGGACTCGGTTCAAACTTCAGAAAAGGGAGCATATTGCTGTCTTAACACCAGATTAATCGTCACCTTGGTTACTTGAAACTTTTTCTTCTTTAAATTAAAGATGGCAATAGTTGCCAACAAAAGAAATTTAGGGAAAAAAAAAAAAGGACCAAAAGGTGATCAAGAGTTACCTTTCTACTGAACTGCCGGGTCAATGTGGGGCAGAGGCAGCAGTAAGGGATATGTTATATTGTTTTAATTTTTTCACCAGTTCGGTAATTGGAGTGGATAAGAGTTGGGTACGTTAAACTTGAAATACTTTTTGCAAGAAGTTGAGCAGGGTTACCATCCTGAAATTGCATTCGTGCTGTTTGTCCATCTGCTTCTTGTTCTGATGTTTCCTCTTTTTCTTTGGGTATGCTTACAGAGAACATTTGTAGGTGTAGACTTCTTCAGTGTATTTCAAGACATAAACCTTCGGACAAACAATCCACATGTTTGCAACATCGTAAAATTTTCAGAGGCAATAGGTGAGCTAAAAGTAGAGGTATGAAGTCTATATCTTCGGTTTTGGAAAGCCTAAAATGGTATACTCAGTTTTATCTCCTCAAGGGAGAAAAATAATTGAAAGGACACGGTAATGGGGGGAGGGGGGCGCAAAAGCAATATAAACGTTAAAATTATCAAAGCGCACATTCTTGCCGCAAGGCATACGGCCAATTAAGCAACATGCTCATGACTTATTGGAAAACATCAGAGACTGCCAAAACAGAAGATTACAAGTAGCTCTATCCCGAACTAGTACTTTAGCAGAACCTTTTGACTTCAAGCACTTCATATTTTCATTATTTCTTGAAGAACTCATACCTCATCTCTTGCCTTCCTTTCTTAGGGATTTCCAATGCATTGGAGATCATAGTTCAATATGTTGTCTCATTTTGCAAGATTCCATTATTTGTCATCTTACACCATTCATCCTTGATTTTCCACAGGCAGCAGCATCAATTCATAGTGGAAAACGAATCCTTTTCCGTTTTGAGAAAGGAACTTTCACATTCAATTTTTTACCATTTAAGGTTCCATATCCAGTGCCATTCAAGCTTCTTGGTGATGAAGTAAAGGGTTGGTTAGACATCACATACTTGTCCCCATCTGGAAACCTTCGAATCTCGAGAGGAAGCAAGGTAAACATGCACTTCATCTACATTTGATTTAGCTCTCAGGGAGATGCATTCTCTAGTTGGGAAAGGTATGATAGAATGTGCATGGAAAGGTAGGACAGTAAGTGCCTTGAAAGGATTGACTAAATCCTCTCACTTGTTTTGTCTGCTAAAGAGGCCTAAGCAATTTCTTTCTGTGGTGCAGGGCACCACATTTGTTCTGCAAAAGAAAACTGTACCCAGGCAGAAACTACTTTCAGCCATTGCCACAGGAAACAGAGTTGAAGAGGTAAATAGGCAATCAAATTTATGAATCTGTCTGCCTAAGGACACACTGACGACATTGCACTAGCTTTCTGAATATTTCTCTCCGACCTTTACAGGCGATTGATGAGTTTATAACTGCAAATCAAACTAAGGTTGGGAATGAACTAGAACTCATGGAGGGGGAATGGCAAATGATATGGAGTTCGCAGGTAATTTTGGATTTATATTAGCATCTGTTTTCTTGTTTATCCACTGAAAGAAATCCAACAGACTTGGAAACATAATTTCCCTGGGGAGAAACTTGTTCTGGATTTGGACCATTAAAGTTCATGCCTTTTGTTTTTCCTCAGATTAATTTCAGTAAATTCTCTTTGCTTCTGATTTGACAAATGTTGACCTTTTTCTATGTTAATACTTGTCCTTGTTGTGAATGGGCTGAAAATGGAACTTTTCCATGTTGCAGACGGAGACAGATAGTTGGATCGAGAATGCTGCTAATGGTCTTATGGGCAAGCAGGTGTCAAAATTAAAGATGATCTCAGTTTGCAGAGGCTCTCAGGATCCAATTTATATATCTCTGTTTAATCGGACTAATGATCTAATTAACCATTGCACCTAATCTGCTGTTTTAGATTGTGAGAAAGAATGGACAATTGAAGTTTCTGGTCGACATCGTGCTTGGGCTTAGATTCTCCATGACTGGAACATTTGTGTGAGTTTTTCACTGACCTCTGTAAGTTTATAAACAGAAACCAAAGCGGTCAGTGTTCCCAGGTGTTATTATTACCTATACCTGACATTGATCAACTTACGGCAGCAAATCCAGTGCCAACAAATACAAAGTTAGAATGGATGATGGAGCCTTCATTGGTGGCCCATTTGGATACCCTGTAGAAATGGAAACAACGATGGACCTAGAATTGCTGTAAGATTGCTCATCTAATACGATTCTAATGGTTTTGATCTCTAATGCACTGACATTGTCCCGCAATGCATGTGTTACAGATATAGTGATGACAAAATCAGAATCAGCCGGGGGCACAAGGGTATCATTTTCGTCCATACACGGACAGATGGTACAGAGCAGAGATCTTAAGGTGTTTCAATTCAGTTCAGTCCCTTTCGCTTGTAACCATTCATCTCGATATCGAGAGATCCCTAGAGCGCACAGGCATCTTGATATTGCCGTCCTCCATCCAAGACGATGATACGTCGCTCTCTACTGCAATTGCCGTGCTCATGCTCAACTCACTGTTATTAACAATCATCTGGGTGGTAGGATTTGTATGTTACCCATCTCTCTCTTCCGCGTGGGTTAAATGGGGGGCGTAAACTTCGTGGCATTAAAAGTTTTAACAGCTTTTTATTTGTCCAAAACCCACTTTTATTTTAAGGGAGCTCAGGATTTTTCCCATGCAGATTCTCTTGTTCCTCCCTGATTACTTGACTACTTTTTTTCTTTTTTGTCCATGCGGGTCTCCCTTGCCTCCACAACAAATAGTCAGGGACATCCAAATACCTCAAAGTCGCCGGCCACAAGCGTGTGGATATCGGCTAGCATCTGCCAACCTGAGACCAAAGAGTGAAAAAAAACCACAGGGATCAACACTACGCGTGACCGACGTGGCTGCCAACCAAGTTGAATGAACATTATTATTACAGTTGAGAGTCGAAATTTGTCATGTCGTACCTAATATTTTTGCCATGTTATAACAAATTTACTTGGACGCTTTTCCAAAGAGAATTTTATTAATCACCAGAAAACATTTAGACGATTTTGCCATTAAACATAAAATTGTTTCATGTCAAAATAAAATGATTCCTACCCAGGAGGAAAGGTTGTTTCTTTCGAGGTTTCAACTGTCTTTATAAAGAAAGCTACGCAACGAAACAGACAAGGCCAACCGTGGAGAGGAAACTCATACCGAACGACTGCTGCAAAACCCACTTGCCTTAGTATAATTCATTTCATATTGATCCCACCTTGCATAAGCCAGAAACAGAACCTGACCATGACTCCGCTTGAGATCTTAAAAGGCCTAAGCTGGAGCCCACTTCTGGAGAACGCAAGCGATACTGAGTTCAAGTTAATGGATTACGACAACATAATTAACTTCTTGAAAAGCTATAAGTCTGAACGCTCAAAGCCCATCTCCACTGAAATCTGGCACATTCGCATTGGCAGCCAAGCAATTTGTGGTCAACAAGAGAGGTACGCCAAAGTCTTCATCTAGCAATTTCTCTGGCAGCCGTGGGCTGTCCAACGAAATAAAACTTTTGCCTGGCAACCAGGAAAGGAACTTACATGTTGAAGGGGTGTTTTAATTTGATACATCGAACTTATGAGACACAGACACAGCAAATACACAATTGATGAAAGAAGAGCAACCTCATTCTATAAACCTTTGACCTCTAGACTCCACTACCTACCATGGCTTCCGAACCAAACGCAAAAGAATCTTGAGAGGAAGACAAAATGCCTAAGAATTTGAAACTTCAATTGGCAACAATATCCTACAGATACTTGTCTGGCAAATCAATCTCACTCCAAATAACTTTATTCCCTCATATCCCTCTAAAAAAATAAAGAATAGGCTACATACCGTGGTGAGCCAGAAGACCAAGATCTGTAACAAGTAAAACATCACCAAGGCAAGCCAATTTAAAAGCAACAGTTCTCAAAAAGGACAGATGATAAACTGGATTTACACTTAAATTCCTGTTCAGTATGAGAAGGAAATAAACCCAGTAAACAGCATGCACATGATGGAGCTCTCAATCACACTTACTTAACCTGGTCCCAACTTACATTGATCCATACTCTGAGAAAGAAGTTCTTCAGGATCACAACTGTTCATATCCAAAAGAAGAATTACCACCAAACACATTAAAATACACCCATAATCAACTGTAAAAGGAAGCCATTTGGTAATTGCATGCCTGACTATTAAAAGCAATCAAATATTGAAGTGCCAAAAGGGAAAGACCAGATATAGCAGCCTTAACTACAATCCACAATTCAAACACGAGAAGAATTTTCATGCAATGTTTTAAGAATGCATTACAGAACTAAAGAAACAACAAACTATTATGACATTAGATGAAAGAAACGCCACTACATAACAGTCAAAGTCTTGCTTACATATTTAAGGTTCTCTCCAAAATAAAAGCTAGAGATGAAGCTAGAACCTACTTCCTATTTTTGTCAAACCAAATAAGGGAAACATAAGCAACTATGCAAGTCCTTCCTCAATCCCCTACAGACAGACGGAAACAAAAGCAAAAACAACCTACACAAACCTAATGTGCATTAATCCATTGCGCAGAGACCTAATCAAAATACCATTTCTGCCCAGAGAATAAACTTACATCTAAGTGAGATATCCTTGGACTCGCTACTCTCTTTCACCCTGAATAATCTCATTCCCAAAATGATCACACTTGAGCATCTCCTTCTCCACTGTGGCTATTCCTATTTGGTTCTTCACCCTTAGCTTCATGTCCCTTCACCAACTCTGGTGTAAAGCTATCTTGCATATCTCCATCCCTGACCTCATTAACCTTCAAAATCACCTCTTTGCTGACTGTGAAATCTGTTTTTTTTCCCGTACCCTCATCCTTTACAAGAGCTTCACCTTTAAGTACAACATCTTCAATATGAATATCATTGCACTCATCTTTAATGTCACCACTAATTTTTCTACTCTCTGTTTTTCCACACACATACTCCATTGCATCATCATTGCTCTCACCACCAGCAATGCCACCAACATCCAATACTCCGTCACTCTCATTTTCATTCTCATCATTTCCGGACACATTTTCCACAACCTCCTCATTAATATCATCCACTGCCACAGCACTGCTACCCTGACCAACTTGATGCATCTCCAGAAACTGCAACCTCGTCCTCAAATCCTGCAACTCTCTCTCCATCAAAAACAGCCTTTCTTTCAAAGTCAAATTCTCTTCTTCCAGTTGTGCTATATGGGTATCCTGATCATCGACCCTATTCTCCAAAATATTATTATAACTGTAATGACCATCCCCACCAACACCACCATAGCTAGGATATATCATTTCAAACCTACTCAAATCATGGTCCAACCTCCTCTCCACCTCCACGTGCTCCTCCACATCACTCTCACTGGACCCATTTCCCCCTTCATCCTCCTCGTCATCATGAACCGGAGACCTCAATCTGATCAAACCCTTCATCGACCCGTACCCATCAACACCCCATTCTTGCCTAGCCATATCACCCAAGACCTCCCTGGACGGTGAGAATATCGGGGTGGGCAAAACTGCAGGTGTCACAGGGCATGGCGAAACCAAGGAAGCAATGCCACCGGATTTCTTGGCCCTAATAATATAAGAACTTGTATTCCTTGGTGCATATGGAGCAAAGCGGTTGTTGAATTTCTTCTTCGGGTGGTAGTATTTCCGCGCTTTCATTCGATTCTGTGCTTGAAGCTCATTAAGACTAGGTGGCTTGTACCCTCCGGCGCCACCACTGGGACCACCACCAACAACACCGGCGCTTAAACCAGTGTTATTATTAATGGGCCTAGAGGGCTTATTGTCCAATCTCCTCTGCTGCTGCTGCTGCTGCTGCTCCTTATTGATGTTGACATTGTTGCCCTTCCAGTTTTTGTTATTCTTGCTACGGAGCTTGGAAGGGGCAAAACTGTTATTATTATTGAACTTCAAGGGGTAATTAGGATCCATCGGCCCCCAGGGCTTGGTGTATCCTCCTCTTTGATTCATCATCATCATAGGCGGCAGCGGTTTCATGGATTGGCTATGAGCCATCATTGGAGCGGGCTGGGATTGCACCAGAACCGGATGCGGGAGGGTTTGGCCGAGATGGAGTGGACCCAAGATCTGTGGTTGCGGTGCCTGTGGCTGGCTCATCATCTGTTGTTGTTGCTGCGGCTGCTGCTGGCTCATCATCTGTGACTGCTCGTTCATGCTATCCAAACTCCTCTAAAAATCATTAACAAACCCTAATTCCCTAAAATTATCAAAAAAAAAAAAAAAGAAACGGATAAATCGGGAAACGATAGGAATATAATCGGAATCCGACAGGTAACTACTAGCGCTTTCGATCCAGAAATACAACTTTTTTTTTTTTTTGGCCCGGGGGGAGAGGGGTGGGGGGGGGGGGAAGTTTTTTGATAATTTTTCTATTTGGTTTGGGGGCTAACTTCGAGTTTAAGAAAATCTGGAACCCTCTCCTTCTTATAGACGAATATTCGTTTTCTTATGTTCGCGTGCGCCTCCTCCCCTTTAATAGGGATGAGGGTATACATGTGGACGGATCTGATGAAGACACGTGTTGGACATCCGAGATGCTAACCCTAGTTTGAACATGTCGGACCCGAACAGTATTCTGATTCCGATTCCGAGTTGTCCTATTGGGTACTTTTGGGTTTCGACAATTTTGCTCTTTCTTTGTTTTTGTTTTTTTTTTTTTTTCCAACAAGAAAAGCTGTATTGCATGAATGTTTTATTTTTGCCATCCATTAACAATAGTATTTGATTATCAATACAAATTTATGATTTTTGACACTTTCAAATTTTGTTTGAACGGTTGAAATTTTCTGAATTGAACTAATATGACTTTGACAAAAACATTTAATATGGTAATTGCTATTTGATTCCCGAGATTCCCTAACTCTAATAAATGGCGAATCCGCTTGCAATCTGATCTTTTAATTTTTCATATTTAAATTCCGTTTTCCTTTGGATAGTATTGATTGGGCTAGGAATGCTATAGCACAATTTATTATTATTTTTTAATTCCTCTCATGAAAACACCAGAAAGGTAGCTAATTCACATGTAAATGTTATCTTTCCCACCTTACCAATAAAAATTAAAAAAAAAATCCAATGGTCACAGTTCCCCCCTCTCCCCAACTCTTTTCTTTTTTTTCACCAGGTACCAGATTCTTCGGCCATTTATCGTTGGCTTTAAAAAAGAAACAAGGCATACAAAAAAGACGTTCATCATGGCCATGCCCACCAGGCACCTATTCTTAGCCAGAAATTCTTTCTCCACTTCAGTGATTCAGAAAAAATTCGTATGCACTTTGACCTCCTGAATTCACAGCTACAAGAACATCGCCTCTAGCCTTCCTTTTCCTACATCGTTGCACCATTATTATTTATAGGAGCTCGATTTTATTACTTAAAGCAAAACACACAAAATTAATGGTTTCTCGCTATCGTAGAATCATCCCGAGTCTCATTGCGAGCGAGGAACTCCTCAAGAAAAATCCGTGTAGTTGTCAGCAAGAAGATACATCCCGTGAGACACCGGAAAACAGAGAGTGATTTCACACGCAGCAGTGGGATTACTAATGAAGGACAGAAAACATCACCATGTGCATAAATTTAATGGGGAGAAAAATGACAGTGGTTCCAGTAACTTTGAGATTTTTCAGAAATGGTACCATAAATGTCGCTGAGCTACAAATGGCAATCCCAAGTACATGAACAGTGGGCTTGCTGCATTACTATGACAGGAAAGACAAACACCAAGAGCTAAAAGGAAACAAATGACTAGAAAAACTTTTACAGGAATACCTGCGGTGTCAGGATCTATCATTAAATGCCAGTGTTGGGATTGTTTCCTGCAAGAATTAGAGAAATCTCCAATCCTCGGCTGAAAGCTTGGTTGAACATGAGCCGTGTTTGGAATGTCGATACAAATGGGAACCAAGAAAAGAACGCGATGGGAATGAAGATAAGCATCCCCATCCCAGCATCATATAGGCGGGCAATTGAACGGATAGACTTCCATAATCCCAGCCTCTTAATCAAAGGCTTCCAAGCAGAAGCAATCTGAACATAAAGAGAATTCAACATTTAAATGATGCTAGTTTCAATAAGCTACAACAAAAGATATACACATATTTTACACTAATTTTGGAAGTTCTTTAAGTTCAAGAAAGCAATTAACAGCCTGCAATCAGGTTTCCTTGTTTTCTATATATCATCCAGAAGTAGCCCTATTTCATACTGTGACCCCTTAAGCAGCTCCTTGTACAAAGAGGTATGCCATTGTTTCACGGGATATCTAATGGGGTAAAAAGCAATTTTGCTTTGCCACTTGTGATTTTAAGGTGACCCCAATAACTGGAAATGAAGGTAAAACTTTTCAATCCATCCAAAAGAACAAGGGAAAATATAGAGACAATGAAGAATGAGAGCACTCACAGAAAGAATTGCCCATCCAGTTGGCAAGAATGCTAGGATGCAAGCAAATATATCTGGAACAGTCAACTTTGTGAAAACCACAGCAACAACTAAACCAGCCAATGCCAATAGCAACGAGACACCTTGGATAAAGCGCAACAGAAGCTGGAAATTGACAGATATCTTCTGACTGAAGGTGAATACCTGTCAAAATCCACAGCACGTGAAAAGCTACTTAAAATTAGAAACCACAGCTTGTGGGGAAATTCAAGTCATGTTAGATACCTTGAAAAGAATTATGAGCACAGCGAGCACAACCCATGAAAAGCCATACACCTACAAGGACATCCAAACACGGTGCTACAGATAATAGAAGACAGCTGAATTTATAAAGTACCGAGTGCATAACAAAAGCAGCACACATGTAAACACAAAGCTATCCAGAAAATTTGGTAACTCCCTCATTTAAGCTCATGAGGAACATCATAAAATGTGTTCCCTTCCAGAAAACATACAAAAGTGAAAGGAAACATGAATGAAGCAAAGTAGCATTTACACTAAAGAAATGCAGTAAGGATACAGCATCTAATGAAGAGAAAGCTCTTACTGATAATGATGTGTTTGATCCCTGTATTTGTAACTTGTACACAATTCCATACTGGAAAATAAAAAATCGTAGGCTCAAAATAGTTTCTAATATCCTCCCACGCAAAGTTCGAATATGTGCCTGTAGAACACTTAAGGAATCAGAGATATTAAAACAAAAGGGTTGAGAAATTAGAGTTATCAAAACAAAAAGGGAAAACAAAATGAATTCCAAGCAGACTTGCATTGTAACAAATTCTTTGGACAAAAGTAACTTTGGCTGAGTTGGTCGACAAGGATTAAGCATCCACCAACACAGTTTACAGAGCTGATGGCATCAAGCATATGAGAGACCAATCACTTTAGTGTTTGACAACTCTGCTATCAGGGGGGCAAATAATAGCAGCATACTATTCGAAATGAGAATCTGATCATACCAGGAAATTCTTCTTCTTGATAAATAATTATTTCAGGAAATACTACCTATAAACATATGGGACAATTATACCAATTAAGAGATATGACAGTCCCATGGAGACTTGTGCCAATGAGAGCCATGGTTATGAACCCAGAATCAAAGTGAAAAACCTATTGCATCTTGCTAGTGATTACAGGGAGGGAAAAGCAAGTTCCTATTTCACCTTTTTTTTCTTTAGATTTTGCGTGTTTTTTCTTGGGAAGGGGGGGGGGGGAGAGGAATGAAACACCAGCATATTATACAGAAAAAGAAGAAATACCAGTTCCTCATCCCACCAAGCTTCCCAGCTTTCCTCTCCCTTAACACCAATTCCACCTCTGTAAAGAAGCCAATTTGTCCAATCCCTGAAGTCCTCTACCGTCCTAAAATCACAACATTCTAGATCATTTATTGAAGCTGCATAAGATCTAGAATAAAAAATCACAAGGACAGTAGCAGCACTCACTTTTGCCACTCAAATCCAGAGGGGTTGAACAAGTAAGGAGTAAAAAGCCAGGAAAGTGCCATAAACCAACTGCTAACTGTGAGAAGAATGTAGGACAATGCACCACCTTCATTATATCCATATGCAAGGTACACCACCAGCAAAAGCACAACCTCAACCCTGGGGACAAAAGAAAAAATTACACAATTGTTTTATATTAAGTACATTGTAATGGGGGATTTTTTTCTTTTTCTTTTGGGGGGGGGGGGGGGGGGGGGGTGGGAGAGGGGAGAGAGAGAGAGAGTACCCCTTAACAAAATGACTGCGGGAGTAGAGTCTGTAATTTTCAGAAAATTTAATATGGCGGACTACAAATCCCCTACCAGTGGCTCGATACTGTAGGAGAAGGATATTGTTTTAGTATATTTCACTCAGGCAATGAAAGATAAAAATTATGTCAATTACAAAGCAAGAGCTGACCCACCTTTGCACCACCGTGAAGAATAGTCCGGCCAAAGTAATGTGTCCTTGTGCCCAAAGAGAAAGTGAAAAAGACTGAACAAAGCTGAAGCTGCATTGTGATGAAACTCACTATAGCCTGCAGTTAGAAAAAATTACCAATAGAAGAAACTGATATTTATTGCACGGCACTTCCAAAAGCCCGGTAGGAGGGAAACTCTAAAGTCCAAGGAATGAAAGTACATAGAATGCCCGCTATTTCACACAACCAATGTCAATAGCCTCAGACAACAAAACAGCAGTACAAGGTAACCAGGTATTAAAAAATGTAGCATATAAACTATGAGTAACCAAAGATCTTATGCCTTCGGGACAAATGGAACCAATTCAGGAAAAGATATCCAAATTACATTATTTGCACAGAAAAATTCAAATGCTTTTTCTTTTTTTTGAAAAAAAGGGAATAACATGGAAAGACAAAAAGGCACTATTCGACCTGAAAACTGGTCCCAATGTAAGATGGCAAACAACATTAAAGGAAAACCAGAGTCTGCAGTATTCCAAAGGCCACTCAAAATCAATACAAACTAAGGCAACAGTGACTTATGACTGGAGAAAAACACCATTAAGGTTCCCCAGACTATCAATTCATGACACCTAGCCACATTGCAATGTTGTCCCCAGTGACACATTATCTAGATCCTCAAAACAAATTTTAGAGAAAGTAGCATTCGCTATTCCATATGCATGTATCTATATGGCGCTTATAATATAAGAGAGAACAAAGATAAACAAGTCAAAATTTAAATCCTAAATAGTTCAATGCTCAGTTAGAGAACAAAAAACCTGAGTATAATATCTGCATGCATAGAATATGCAAGAACAGTAGAAAACCTTAATTATTAAATAACAATTTCAAACAAAATAACAATGGCATTAATTTGGTTGACAAAGAAAATGTAAAGTGATTAATCATTTAAAATACAAGAGTCAGACATCCAGCAGATGAGACATCAAGCAACTAAATGTGAAGTCATGAAATTTAGGATAACAAGAGGAAGAGGCAAGAATTAATGAAAAGACAAAGGTAAAGAACTCTAGCCACAATGCAGCACCTTCAAACATCTGTGCCATAAGAACTAACAATCAATACATGCATATATGCAAAATATAAATAAACATAAAGACACATGCAGGATGCACACACAGATTAACCATTTACCCTCAGAAATCCTTGCTCCAAGATAAACCCCAAAATCATTGGCACAGCAGTAAAAACACCAATTTGAAAGAGAAACTGTGTATTCAGTGCTGCACTCAATGCAGTATTCTGCATTATACGAGCTCTCTCTTGAAAGGTTTCACCAACTCCAGATAGTGCCTGGATAAGAAAAATTGCATTTCAACACCAAAAAAAAATAAAAAAAGGTGGAACAATAGCACAATTTCAAATGCAGGTAGACATAGATGCAGCCACACTCGAACTCTCAGACACAGAGATGATTTGACCACATATTGGACCATAAAGGGGCAGCTAAATCCTACCATATTTTATAGTGAAAAGAAAATCAACACACCAAATGCACAAATAATAATAATAATAAAATCAACATAGGCAGAGTTGCATTGCATTTTTCACAAAATTTTATCTTCAAACAATTTGCTACTAGAGGATTGTTTACACTTACACTCAAGACCCAAAAATGGCATTCCTACTACCAAATTTTCCTGATTGGTCCCTTGCAATGATAAAAAATCTGAAAATAAAAACAGCATTCATTTCCAAAAACCAACACAACTATGGCTCCCCCATGCCCAAATATAAACAAGTAACAAGGTAAGACTATAGTTTAAAAGATATACCCTTTGAATTTCCTTCATAAGTAGGAAAAAGCCAAACCAAATTGTTTGATTTACCTCATAATGTAACCAATTAAGAACCACATACAACTCTTACAAATGCATAATGCAACCATATCTCCAAAGTTCAAAATGCAATAATCCTCAAATTACAACTTCTACAACAAAAGCGCCAAAAATTGAGACAAATGTACAGTTAGATATAGTTTTTTCCTTATAAATAATGCATCCAGAGTGCTCTAGCATGTCAAACAGGAAATTCAGAATATGTAATGGAACATAATTTAAGCTTACCAGATATGTCTTCCCATAGAGGAAAAAGTAAACAGTCAGCACTGTTAACTGCAGGAAAATTTCAAAAAGGAAGGGTCAATGGAAACAGGTAGCTAACAGATTATAAAATGCATCCAACAGCTTTCAACTCTGCATCAAATCTTATTCCCATTTCTTCCTGTAATTTTATTTTCTTAATGTATGTTAAAAATGTAGGCTGCAGTCCCCTATTCCACTGACCATATATTTCTTTGATTACTGCACATGTAACACAAAAATACATAAGCCCACAAATTTAACTAAATCATTGGGGTAAACAGATAAAAAGACCAAAGATTCTTGAAAGGAGCACACTTAAATGAAAAAAAAAAACCAAAAGGATAGATTCATTGTGAGCACACTTTAGGTAAAAGCCTGCACATACTTCACTGTTTTCTAATTAATTTGACAACTTAAGATAGTTGATAACAGCTTTCAATTCATCTGACAACAACAATATAAACAATAAAAAGAGTTCCACAAGATGAGAGCTTTACCATAAGGCTTGAGACTAAGACATCTAAAGTTCACATCCTATCCCTCAACACATTTAAAAAATAAGAAATGGACTGCCACGGCACAGCAATAACACAGACTGCAAAGTGATGCAGTTACCTACCATTGTACAGAAGTAATATCCCACAGTGGTAAAGTAGAAGGACATCATCCGGAAGAAATCAAACAGCTGCCCAAGCCTGTATACATCCCGACTTAGAACTTGCTCACCATTTCCACCAGCAACCTTGCCTTCAAACAAGGCAATTTGATTGAGACCAACATCTCGTCCTTTTCCCACCTGAAAATTGTAATAAGATATTCAATTTTAAATCCTTTAAATGTATTACAAAGGAAATGGAAACTGTACCTGAATGTATTCATGATGAGTAATGTTCCCTTGCCGTAGAGTTGAGTTAAACCCTGCATAGTCAGACCCTTATGCTTAACATGCCCTCCAATACATTTCACCAGTAAATAACAAGTCAGAGAACCCAATCATGAGAAAAAAATCAGAAAAAAGTCGATCAAGTATAGTAGCAACACCTGCAAATATATCTTCACTGATGTTGATAACACGAGAAGCCTTGCTGATACCACCTCGTGTGATGTGGAAGACTCTGTCAAAGACATCTGGATGACCATAATGCATTCGTACCCTGTTCATTTCATGCAACAACATCATGAATAGATGCTAATCATGAAAAGGAACAACTAATTCAATTCCATTGAAATTTGGCTTACTTCAAAGGATTAGCAAGAACACGCTGACCAAGAGTTACAAAGCTAGTTTCCTGATTTGACATAAATGAGGCTAAGGAAGAGACACTGCACCTCAATACAAATGCACATATGAGAAAACAAACATGATATAAACGGTTGAAGGAAAGAACATAAACATATTTCCAACAGAATATACCTTCCTGTAAAAACATGCTCCCTTACACCAAGAATAGTTGGAGCACGAATGCCATGATCACAATGGAATTCTTCCAGAAGATTTCTCATCTTTAAGGCTTCTTCAAAGTAATTATCCTACAATGACAATATTAGGGGACATAAACAAAGAGTGAGCTTCAAAGACAGTCAAATACCAACTTCAGATATTACAACAGATCAGTGATAGGGTGTGCTGGAAAACTCATAAGAAGCTAAGATTTCAATATATATATATATATATATAGAAATAGAGCCCAGAGCCTAAAAATTGTTTTAAATGATTGAAAAATCAAAGAACATAAACCAGGGAAATGAATAACTGTACTACTAGCCCATCAATAGAAGCACTGAAGCTCAATATCTGTATTCAAATCAGCCAGCATAAGGTATTTTATTATGAGTGTGGCAAATCACTTAGCCATCATAAAGTAGGCTAGGCCTTAATATTTGTCAATGTGGGCATGCTAGGCCCAATTATCATGTGGTACAGCTGACCTTCAACTGAACAACAGGAAAAACCAACAAACGGGACCCTTTCATTGTGAGGTTGAACTGTGTGTACTGAATAAAAGAAATGGAGACAAGGTAAATATGGCACTGATACAAACTATCAACTTAGACAGAATGGCACCAGAAAGGGGCATGTACCGCAGCAGACCTAGAGGCCTTAAGCAATTTGAGCTGATTCAGGAAAACGATCAGTATATATAAATATATTCAAGGGCATCCCAGTGCATGCGGACTGCAGAAGGGTCAACTTTACCTCCGATTTTTACATAGACTGTTTCCACAACTTGAATATGTGACCTCTAAGTCACAATAAAGTAACCTTACCGTTACACAAAGGCTCCCCTTTTCCCTTTCATATGCGTGTGTGGGTGTGAGCAGAAAGCCAGCAGATAAATAGAGGAATCAAGTCAAAACCTAAGTATGTTATGGAAAACACCTGGACCTGTCATTTTGATGATATTAGTGTCTCCACCTTTGATTCATGTATGCTAACTTACATAATAAGTGCTCTTTGCATTGATACCAACATATAAAATGAACCTTGTATCCCAAGAACATCTTAAAACTCAAATGACTACACTAAATGTGTGTGGAAACTTTTCAGAGTCTGAGCATATTACAAAAATAGCCTACAATAGACATCACCTGATTCATATCAATTGTCTGAACTGCATTTCCACGAGTAAATATAATTGCATGATTTTGATTTTCGGGCTTTCCCTCTCCAACCTTTGGATTTCCCGGCAACTTTATGGAATAAATTTCCTGGCAAGGAAAAAATGACCCAATTTTTACTAATTTGTAATGAAAAGACCATATGAAAAGGGTTACACAAGAAATTTAAATGCAGATCACTAGCAATAACAAGACAGATGACCCTGACTTGATAAAGTGGAGCAATATGCTGAAATAAGCTCTACATAGAAATGCGGAAGCAAAGAATTTAAAATTCTAAAGCTTCCTAAGCTCCAAAGCAGAATTTGCAGCAGAATAGGATGTCACTGTGGGCAATGCCGTGAAGAGAGATTTTGATTTCTTTTTGAGAAATTTTCAGGTTCTAAGAAATTGAAAATTGATCTAAACTTCATATGAAGTGCTTGTCGACTATTAAAAGTTTTCACACCCAGACCTCCTCCAACACCAAAATAAGGTCCCATTGTTATCTAATGAAAGGTAATAGCAGCATACATCATAAAGAAAGCATGTACAGTTTGATGGCCACAGCCAAAACTGCCCCAAAGTTGCCCTACATCAGATACACCATATTTAAATAAAAGGTTTCAAATTTGACAAGTGACCTCAATATTAAGTCACTCTAATATGTCAAATCACAGTTGGTTCTGTGATGAAAAAGCAAAGAAACTTATTTCTACCAAACAAAAGGAATTTCCAGATGACATTTTGTTTGAATCAATACAGAGTAAAAGTTCTGACAGTTATTGCAAGAAGCCTAAGTCACAGTATTGGTGCATTCAATGGAAATTTGTATTAGGACATCCAAACCTTGTCTTTTCCGTTGATGTCAGCTTTCACCAGCTTTGAGGAGAACTCTCTATGCACTTTACCATCCTTGAGATTTTCGACATCGTCAATAAAAGCAATACGAAGAGCTTCATTTCTAACAAACGCAGAATCAACTAGATGTTAGGTGTATACAGCATAAAAATAAAACCTACACAAATCAAAATGCTAAGCATGAACCTGGAAGAGAAAAAAAATACAAGAAAAGCAGAAAACAAAAGCACAGAAATGAAACGCAACCAAAATACAAGCTGTGTTAGGCTCCAGGGAGCTACAATTCACCTTTGCATCAGCAATGCAATATCAGTAGCCTCAGGTTTTTGCTCCTCCTTCTGTTTTCCATATATCTGACATGTGACCACATAAGTGAACTTCAGATCGGCCTGGGCTCGTGCCTCAGGGGATAACTCAAAACCTTGGGTATCTTTTCCATCATTAATAGAAATTGCAGCTTCCATATCTGACACGCATAGAATGATAACTCATTGACAGCTTGGGGGAAGAAACAATAAAAGAAATATCTAGATGTCCAAACCTCCGCCAGTTGCTCTTTCCAAATAAGTCTGAAGCATGAGGGCTTTCCTGTAGTACATCATCCCACGAACTGGGGAAACCCAAGCACTATTTTAGCAGAATATCCAGTGTTTACACATGTTTGTGCAATTTAACATCATAATAAACAAGGAAACCAGCCAAGAAGATTGACCGTCCAATGAGCATTAACTTTCCATGAAACAACAAAAGCAATGCACGAAAATGCTAAGGTAAAAAATAAAGCAGCCGCTTCTTCACATATTCCTCTCAGTCTAACCCAATGCATGTTTAATACTTTCAGAAAACTGGAAAATTAGATAATGACAAGCCTTATAGAGGTCACATGTCAATTAGGGCACACAAAAATGCTCTACATATGTGTAAATATATTTAAAGAGAAAGAGAGAGAGAGAAAGATCAGTTACCTGTTCTTGCCAATGTTTGTCCCCTGTAGGAGGCCCAAAACCTAAGTTCAAGGACATCACTAGGACTATCAAAGAGCTCTGTGTCTAGTGCATTTTCATCACGGCCAATTCGAGCAAGAAAATTTTTCCACTCATCTGCAATAAGATATCATACTGTTTGGACACAAGCAGGTACAAAAAAATACAATTGATGCTAAAAATTCAACTTTTGCTGGCACCTCAGTGGGCTAATAACAGTATGTGGTCTATCAAACAAACAAATATTACTAATTAAAGACAAAAGTGACAATAAGCTGAACATGCAAGAGAGACAGATGGGGGAGAAGGATGCATAATACCAATTGCCAACAATATCTAACATAAAGATAGTGCATTAATATCTTGATTTTTCTTTGACTAAAGCTTTAGCTTAAAGCTTAAAGTTGAGGCTTGAGACCAAAGAGGACTTGGGTTTCATTGCTACCAAGTCTTACCAAAAAATGAACATTTATTTGGCTTGAGTCTCCGTGCATGACACAATAAACATTCTAAAAAATGGGCATTGCAGTTCATGATAGACCACAAGGCAGGATCTGGGGAGGGGTTGTACTACCTCCCACTTATAGAAAAGGCCAATTCTGTCATCTGAACAAGTTGACCCCAAGTCAAACTGGAGCAACCTTAACATTAACCTTCAACTACCTCTCCAACAAAAAAACAAAAAAAAACAAAAAAAAGAAGAAAAAATAGCAAGAATAATACCCTGGATACATAAAAGAGCCCAACCTTAGGAATAAGAATAAATATTTCAGCAGTGAAAAAAGAATTTTCTCTAAGCATTTTTCTCAATCTCCTCAATTGGCTTTTTGTTATGGTATGGAAAGCATATTGCTAATTTATTTTTATTTTTATCTGGAAGAGCAATTATCTTTGCCTTTTTCTACTGTCATGTCAAGCATAAAGAAACAAACTGCATATGGAGTACAATCAAGTGAAGGGTACCTGGAAATATTTTCTGTAGGTAAAACAAAATTGATATTCCATCCTCGTTTCTCTTCTGTAGTTCAGGCAAGCTATACAGGACAATCTCGGAATAATATGGTGTGAACACACTGCAGTACACAAAACAGATGAAAACTAGAGCAGCACATTGCAATGTCCTGATGCTCCAAAAGTGAACCTATGCAGTGAGAAATATAACCTGAAGGACATCATCTCTCGGACTGGCTTTGCCACAGGCATATCCATAAAAAGAGAATTTGTGAAGAACTCCAGCCTACGTCTGGCCTCAAAATTTCTTGGAACATTTGCAGCAGAATCTTTGCTAGTTATAAGTGAATGCAACCTTTTGACTTGTGATCTCTGTACATCCTCCAAAGTTACTCAATATCTTAGAGAAAATGAAAATATAAGGTTAAATGCAACATAACATACCAACTCAGTGCTTCCTGGCCACTTTAGGCTTGTAAACAAACGCCCTTCAGTCCTTGCTTTTGACAGTAAATTCCATGTATTGTAATGCTCCCTGGAGTATAGATCCATGAGACATATTTGAGCATGACATATAATAAAGATTTCAGTAGATATTGAGCAAGCAATAGAAAATTCAATAAACCTCATATTTATAGAAAGGACATCATGGCGCACAACATCATAGAGATCCTGAACAGCCTCAACCGCACCCTGTTGCAACTCTCGAGTCCCTGCCCCTTTCTGCAGAGGCATTTCAAACACAATAACAGAGAGCATTCACCAATTAGTACTATTGTCACTGAAATAAAGGAAGATGCATTATACAAGGCTATTTAGAAATCATAATTAAACGGTAAGATAGAAGAAGACTCCCACAGCATTTAAAGCAAACAAAAACAGAACAGAAAGTAAATGATAAAGCCAGTTAATACAAGGAAGAAGCCACTTGAAATAAAATATCGTGATGAGAAAAGCATATGGCTTCTGACATACCAAAAGATAGAAAACATAATGAACTAATTATTGGTGCTGCACTCCAATAACATCCTAAAACAAGATCATCAACATAACTTTTAAAAGAAAATTGGTTACAGCCTCAATTCAAAAGTATGAATTCATCTTTCTGAAAATTTGTAAAGATGTCCTCATGGTTCAACTGCCCAAACACAGGCAATTGGTTCACCAGTGTCCCTTGCATTTAAGATTGTTTATGGTTAAAAGACAATAAGCCAAGCTAAAAATGGATGGTTAGCATCAACAACAAAAGAGGAGCTGATCTAAGTGCCCATGACAGAGGGTATCAAGGAAAGGGAAAGCAACAACAGATTGACACTTCTGAACCTTATCCTTCATTTTTCTATTTCACATTGTATTGACTCTCCTTGCCTTTTGTAACACCCTTCTTTCCTTTTCCATTGGACCCAAGGGAATCTGTCAAGAATATTTCTTATGTGCTTTGGCCTGCCCTAAATCCTTTATAAAACTTCCTTATATGAAAAATGCAATGCATTTTTTACTCAACCAAAAGTGCCCCTTCTAAATTTCAACAAGGAACAACATTAGTAACAGAATATACCAGAATACCCATCAGCGCTGTTACTCTTGATATGATAAGTGGAAGCTTGCTTAGCTGAAAATCAACATAAATACTCTTCTTCTCAATGCTCGCCTGAATGTCTTCATATATCCTTTCAACCCTGACAGAAAAGATAATAGCAAAACAAAGCTTTTCATGCCCAATGAAGATGAACAAATGGTTCATCACATTACAAATATAAAAAAGATGTTCAACACATTGTATCCTCACCACATCCTTCCTTCACCTTCCAATATTTCTGTCAGGATGTGTCTAAGGAGAAAGTAGCACTCCTCAACAGCATACTTCATATATTCATCTCTTGAAATCCTTTCGCACAACTCATCTTGTGAATCTCTACATTCTAGAGCAAGATCTTTGGCCAAGAATATCTGCAAAGCAGGCCCAAAACAAAAAAAAAACATGGTTCTTTGAAATTCTCCATGAAAGTTATCCCAAAAAAAAGTCACTTCAAAATAAAAGAACGATTATAAATGAAGGAAATGATAGAAGAAAAATAAAGGTCAAAGCCACAAAACAACCTTGCTAGCAAGTAGAAAGAGAGGCCACTGAACCAAAGGAAGATTGCCAGAATTTTTTGGCATCATAAGCAACTCCATTTCCCTAATTCAATATAGAACAAGACAAATCATGGTCATTGTTATACTGCTAGACGAACAGAGCCGCCTACAGCATGTTAGTTCAGATAGAAGACAGCCCAAGGTCAGAGAAAACTGAACTCTACCTCAGACTTGAGCTAGAAACACAGCAAAAAGGATGTAATACACTCTCCTGTCCTCGAATATGATAGAATTTTAGAAACAATTTTCAGTTTAAGATAGCTGCAGCACTGCCAAATCCTCATATTTGACCTTGAAATAATCTAGACTACACTGATCAAGCTAGCTAATGTATTGTCCAGGAAAAAGCTAGCTGAAAGAATATCAATTTCTACCAGGAAACCAAGTCCACATGCAAATCAAGAGGAAAAGTATTATAGTAGCAATAAGTGGATGATATCTGCAGAACTCACAAATTATCGATATAATCTTCTTCCCGCAGATTCTTAATGATCTCATTCCAGAAGGGTGAGAATGAGCAGCATCTACCTTTCTGTTCTTGACAACCTACCAAATTAAAAAACATAATGAGTCAACAGTGAAGCATTTATAATATATGGTTCCTAAAAAACACAAGAGGGCAGTCAAAATTAGGAGGAAAACAAAAAACTATGCCATTTTAGATCATGTTCTTTCTGGAAACGAGTAAGATACTACAGTAAAAATAGTAAGATACCAACGAAGACCTTCAATTATCTCATTCTGCTGCAGCAGAACTGATGTACAATGAGCCTTGGCTCAATAGGGAATTATCTCCAGGGTTGAATGTCTCAAGTTACCAAAAAGAGTATTTCAATAAAAATACAGATCACTCACCTCACTAGAAAAGCTTCCAGAAGTCCTGCAAAACATGAATTGCTTTGAGGACTTAAGGTAAGGATAGAATGGACCAAAAAAAAGAAAAAGAAAAAGAAAAATGAATAAACAGAACAAAGGAGGAACATAGAAAACAATACTCACCTGTTGCCAAGAGGAACGTGAAGACTGTTCACAAAGGCCCCAGGAAACTCCTCAAAAAGCTTGTGAACAGCTTCCAGAGACTGAATCTGGAATTGCAATATTTAGGTGAATCTTATATCCAACTAAACACCAAGGAAATGCAAAGAAAAGAAGCAATTTTTGGAGAAAAATAAACATCTTTTCAAGAATAACTGTCCAAGAGAAAGAAAAACTAATAGACAAGAACAGTTAGGAAATAGCATAACCACAATAATCTACAAGAATAACTTACTTCCCCAAGCCGGCCTCTTGCTCCCAATAGAAATCCCCAAACAGCTGATATAACAGTGTAGAACACATAAATATCTAATAGATATATCTGTAGTGAAAAGGGCAGAGAACACATATTAGACCAAATTAGTTTTAACACTTTCAAAAGACAAAAGGGAGGGGAAAAAACAGCTGAGTTAAAGGAGTGAAACATTATTGATTGAGTGAGCTACTGGTCTTGTATCACATTGCCAGCAACAATCAAACATATTGAGAATATTTTAGACCATTACTACTTAGCAGGCAGGATTTGGATTTACTATAATCAAATCAAAACCCTTATTGCTGCTTTGTTATGTATTGCACAACATAAGGAAGCTACAGCATTTGGGTTGCTCGTGATAGTCTAGGCAATGCAGTGTACAAAGTCTGTGGTCTCATTCCAAACTTCAGAAATAGCCTGACCATGACCATTTTTGAGTTCCTAGAACAGTTTGAGACATCCGTATTACTGGTCTTACGAGTTCAATGACAAGATCATCACTAAGGAAGATACTTTGTCAGCACCAGGAAAGCATTTGGCAGAAGATATGCCTCATTAGACATCAATTTCTGTGTTGGGACCAGGCAGATCTTTTCATTTTAATCAGCAGGATAAGATACAATATTCAGGCGGTAACAAAATGTGATGCCAATTCCATTGCAGTAGTAATACACAATTGACTGAAGTAATGCAATACATACATACATAATACACATAAATGACCACACGAATTAAAACTTACAGCAACTACTGGGGCCCATAAGCTAAGTACAGTCAAGGCATTATGATTATCTGCAAATACAGGTAAAAAAAAAGGGGGTTCTTAGCGCTTGTATCATAACAAACAGGACAATCCCTTCTGGGGAAAAAGGACTCCAGCAAATAACTGAAAGCATCTCAACATGCCTTAAAAAAGAGAAGATATGGACAAATTTTCAAATATAAACAGTTCCCCTGCCCTGTGACAACATTTTGTACAAGGATTTTCAACCCAAAGAAAAGAAATATTAACTATAAACTTCAGGCACAAGAAATTTCTCTAAGCTTTAATGCAGACTCTTTATTCAACTTAGTGCCAAATATCCTATACTGCTGCAAAAACAAATAACTGCCATAAAATCAAATGCCCTTACGTTTAGATACAAGATCATGCCAAGAATACTGCAAATTGTCATTCATCTGGACAATGATTTGTGTAGGTTCCACTAGAGGCTTGATCTGCAGCAACCAAATAAAATGAAAGGATTCACAAACGACGCAGAAGAGGACCTTAGAAATAGTAATGACTCTGTCACCTGCCTGGAGAAAATAGGCAAATGAGAACTTTGCACCCAAAACAACAAGCCAAAAAATCATATACCTGTGGCACAAATAACCAAGATGATCTTCAGCATAACAGTGAAAACTTGGCACAACAGAATTTCATAAAGTAACCGAAAAAATTATATGTTGCACCATTTGAAAGATAAATAGAAATCATATAAAAAAATTTGAAATGCCAACAATCAACTTGCCATTTAAACAAGTTACTCTGTCCCCTCTTTGTTCTACTCTTCTCTGGGGAGAAAAGAGAAGCTAATCTTCATTAAACTTTAGTATAAGCTTATTAGCTTTCTTAAATTCTGTTTATTGTCAATAAACTACCAAACAAGGTTCCAAATTTGTCATGCCCTTCTTAATATAATTTATATGTCTTCTGACAATAAGAAAAAACAGAGAAATAATAGCAAAAGCAGATAAAGTGCCAAATAATGATATAAAACCTTATATCCACCTAAAAGCTATGTCCAGTCTCTGTGTTATATAATGTAAGATTTTTAATCTTCACATAAAGTTACCATAAATATATATATATATAAAGGTTACAAAGATGCCAATGTATAGCTGAAAATGCCCAAATGAAAGTAGATCTAGAAATTACTTGATGAAGTCTGTAGTCCTCTCATACATTCCACGGCCCACGTAGTAGCGTTCCTAGAAGGGGAACACAAGCAAACAAATTAAATATGGAACTTGAGTTATTGACACACAGAATGTGTTAAAAGAATTGAAGCACACATTAGGACACGAAACATAGGGAAATTGGCATACCTGACGCATCCACTTGATGAAGCGAATCAATGGCCACTGATCGCACTGGTTAGTCATTTGGTGGCAAGCCGGTATACGCATGAGAAAACTAATAAAAAATTGGACACCAGCATAGATGCCTACAATAATCACATATAATCTGAAAATGACTGAGCTTCCTTGTTCCTGGAGAGCTTTCCTGTATTTGTGAATATCATCCAGGTAAACAAGGGAGAAAAATCCTTGTCAACACATGTCAAACAAACAAGATGAAAGTGTGCAAGAAATACTGAGATGACAGTGCATACACATAAAGAAAACATATGAACACTGAAGCAACACTAAACCAAACAAGACGGAGAAAAATTCGAGAAACAGCCACGCGTCGTGTTGTAGAATAGGCACCATACATCATGAGAATGTCCAATACACCTAATCAAGAGATGAGAACTTTGTCAATTAAAGCAAACCACAATCCAAACAATAAGAGACATTCTCAAATTAGTTGTCTGCGAAGAATTCAGTTTTTAACACAATAACAGATTGCAAGGTAAAGGAATGTACTCTCAATAAACTTCATAACTACGAATGTTGGGCCAAGACTCAAAATTTGCTGGTACATCTTCTTGCCAAAATGTTGCTTATTGAAAGCAATGATGGCAAGCCCCTGCAAAGAGCAAAATTCTGAGGCCCACAAGCCCAAACCGAATAATATGAGAAAGAAATGGAGCAGTGTCAATAGTTGGAGAGAGCAGGGCATTTGAGCAGTGAGTTTATTTTAGGAAGAAAAGCAACAACTTCTCCAGTCTCCAACAGTTGAGGAAACCACTTCCTCATGAAAATGACTTTTCAAGTGCACAGCAGAGGAAATAAAACTAGATTGAGCAATCAATCTAAATATGCTTACCTGAAACATCATAACAAGAAATATCCAAAGCCGGTGAAAACTATGGTAAAGATGGAGAAATGTACGGTGCTCTACGAACGAAGTCTTTCCACAACGCTTACTTCCAGCAGTTTTGAGCAAATACTACAAGAATAGAAGGCAACATTAAGCAGCATAATTCAAAGTGTAACAAGCATCCAAAGCAGTATATAAACCAAAAGAATTAGGATTATTGATTGAATAATAAAACCACAACTTCCATCATTCTGTTTTTGTGAGAGAAATAGACAGCCTTGGGAAGGCAGTTGCAAGATATGCAAGACTTCATAAATTATCTCCCCATTGTATAATTGGAAACAACTGTTTTAAGGCTTGACCTTTAAGTATAACTGTAAATTGCATTAGATAAATCTAAAAAATCTCATAGCAACATAAAATTTTAAATTGACTTATCCCAAAAGCAAGACAACTGAGCGCATGCAATTAACCAACAATTTTCCTCTTATCCTGAGAGGGCCCTGGCAGGAAAACATATACACTAGCAATTAAATAGTAACAGACCTTTGTCCTTGGAGTTGGCTTCTGGAAAAAGGGTGAGCTCTTCCGCCATGGCCAACTTAGTTCAAAGCAATGAAGTGACCTAAAAAGTGAAAATAGGTGGAGGGTAATGAGTTACAGAAGTGAAACTGGGACAAGTCTAATGATATGCTACAAAAAGCCAAGCTAATTTTTTAAGTCAATTCAATAAAGCACTATAAACTACTTTTGAACAAGTTCAGTATTGACTTCATTTTTTCAAATATATAAATTAGTTAAGAGCTCAATGTAACATTCATATTACAGTAACTAAAATAGGAATAATAAAATAAGCAGTAGGTAAAAAATTTTGGTGTTTTGCAGCTTTGCCACTCAATGTGGAGTAAATCCACAGAAAAATTGACTTTCTGCAGTTTATACAATGAGAATTGCACCTATTATCATTGTCCAATCACTTTAGGCTAACTGCTCGTCTCCAAACACGTGTCTTGAGTCAAATGCAGCTAAATTTTACCAATTCAACAAATTCAAAGGGTTATTGGTGGGAATTTTCAAGGAACCATACCAAAAGTACTCATTGAAATCATCATAATTTCTCCAAGCAGAATGAGGCGCTTGCCCATTGTTATTGTTTGCAGCTTCCTATCATTGTAACAAGTTTCTAGTAAATGACAATACAACAGCAATGAGACAATAATAACCAATCAAAAATCTACAGCAGTATCACATCACAGCAAGCCAACATCCTTGGCCATGACAGCTCACTACAAGCACCCAGGTTAAATGATTGTTCCATAAATCCCAGTAGAAGACAAGTTCATAGGTCTATTTTCTGTAAATGAATGCTGATGTCTTTTGACATCCCTTTTTTCCATCAGACATTTGGCTTCTCTGCAGGTATTCTAGATTTCCTTTTAAAAGATAACCCACTACCCTCCATCAAATACACAATCAAGAGGATAAAATATCAGTCCTTAAACTACGTATAGTTCTTGTAGCTAAACAAAAAAGGTTAAAAAAAAAAACAGAAAGAATACAGAGAGCACATTAAAACAGGGAAAACAGACAGCCAGACATTCTAATATAAGAATGAGAATGCATAAACCCCAGGCTTGCCCTTTTCCATGTCCACTTGCTACTAAATTATGAAATGTCCTCCATGAGAGAGAGAGGGAAAGAGAAAGAGATGTCCAAGGACAGTTAAGGACAGCATTCAAATAAATAGGACAGAAAATGCAAAAGCTTAATTGCATGAAACATAATAAACAAATAAAAGGGGACTGGAATACTCCATGAACATGATTGAAATGAATTACTGCAGATTTATGTCAAATATAAATCCCAATGGTGCACTTACTGCAGCAACAACCTCGTAAAGAGGAGTGATAACTCGATCAAGAAATGAGACACCATTCTCAGAATTGCAACTATTAGCTGGCTGTGCTATTGGCCTCCTTAGAATCTCATCCATTTCCCTTACCATCTGCATAAAAAGTTTAGAGTTCAACAGTAATGTCAGTACTATTTTTAGAACAGCATGCTATTCGTCATTTCCAACATATTGCAGCACTCTTTCAAAAAGACAAATGTACAAATGTTTGAAACAGCATATTATATATTTTCTAACAGTTTACAGCACTTTTTTAAATAATATTAAAAGCAATAGCAAACTGGAAACAACATAACACAGCATAAGAGTCATGCCACATGTTAGAAGTCCAGCAGTAGAAATGTCAGATCGTCAAGAACAGCAGCAAGCAAGTTGAAAATGCAAAAGATGCACATACAAAACGGGCACATCTTGATCAGCAGGATTGAGCAATACAAGAGACCAGACCAATTTCAGATAATGAAAGTGAAAACAAAATGAAGAGGGGATAAAAATTAAAAAAAAAACAGAGAGAAATAAGCAACAACTGATAAAAGAAAGCCCAAAACAAGATAAGAAGAATAGCCTTAGGTTAACCTACGTGATGAAAAATGTAGCACAAGCATTCTGGAAGAAATCTGATATTAGAAGCTTCACCCCATATAAGAAAATACAAGGAAACAAATAACAACTTCTTTTCCTTTCTAACAGCCTCCAAGCTGCCAAAAAACATTTCAAAGCCATCATTTCCAACCATCATCAGCAGCGCAAAATAAAAGAGTCTCCCAGCCTTAAAGATAATGGAAGGAGTTCAATTTCCATACTTGCTCCAAACAGGTTGAATGCATAAGTAGCTACACCAATTTATGTAATTTTCCAGCGACTTCAGGAATACCCTCTGCACAGCAGCTTCATCCAGTTTCTGGCAATAAAAGGCAAAGTAGCAAATAATAAGTAGTAACCAAACCAAATTTAAAATTCAAAGATAGATTGGAACAGGATAATTAAGTCCAAGAAACATATGTGCCCACAAACACACGTGCTCGGTTTATTAACAGAAACAAGCATGAGACTTACTGGTTCAGTTTCATCAGGAATACCAAGTCGAGATTGCTCATTGGCAAGAAGGTGAACAATATGTTCCCGCTGGTTAGAGACACTGTCTTTCTGAAATTATAAAGTCACAGATTACCAAGCCAGAAAAGTACTCGATTCGCTGTAAACATGATAGTTGTGTTAAGGCAGTTTGTTCAAAGAAGCAAGAAGACAACACCAAATTAAAACAATTGTTCAGATTAGCACAACCTTTCATAATAGCAAAATTGCAGATAATAGCATAAATGCCTAGAGAGCATCAAGAGACACCTAACCAACTACTGAAAGACACAAGGGATGTGCTTGAATTTTGGCAATTTCTAAGTTTATTCTTTTTTGAGACCAGAAAGGACACTCATACCAGCCTCAATGATATTGCAGGATAATTAAGCTTTAAATCCCACTATCTTGTAATATTTGACCCAATTCACCAGATCAGATGTAAAGCATATTTATAAAAGACTGGAGGCAACACTACCTACCCAATGTCTACAACAGCTGAAAAAATAAATCATTCTATTCTTTCCTATGGTTATGTCAGATATCTGTTCAGTGCAATCTACAAAGATTCCAAATAGAGAAAAGATACACTATACATCTCAGCATCAAAAGCCCAACATTCTCTTCTTTCCAATGGGACAAAAAAAAGGTGTACCTTTTGACATGTGCAATTGGCATCACAATAACTGTTTCATTCCCAGTCCAAACACATCCACTTTTTTTTTTTTTTTTTTTGGTCCACTTATGGAGGGCACAGTAAATAAAGAGCAACCTATCGGGTAACTCTGTTCTATTCTAGCACTTAGGATGATCATGTTTATGTCATTTAGTAATTTGCTCAGTATTACTTCCAGGTAATTTCAACAATCAGTATGCTCTCATTTTTTGGGTAGCAGATTACCCTGCAGTTCTGTGTATCATGGAGAGAAGTTCCAGTATATGTGCAGTTAAAACAAACAATTCAAGAAATAACTAGCTTAAGCATCACAAATATATCAGATGAGTGAATCCAACAAAAAGTATCATGTTTTAAAAGTTCGCATTAAGATTCTTTGCACTTCTGTTTTTCTAGCTCAATTTCGAAAAGCATTCACAGGATACAGAAGCAACAAGCCAACCAATGAATAATTATCAGAACCGACCCCTACCCATCCCACCCCTGCCCAGAAAAAGCCCCAAGGCACCTTTACTTCAAAAAGTATAACTAGAAAATTGATTAGCACTACTTGTAACAACATCCATGTCCACATTGAAAACAAGCACAAGCAGAGCACAATCAAGACATCACCACCAAATTACAAACCTGAAAGCCAAAAACAAAGTGCAAAAAATCAAGCATATCAGCACTCCGTGTGGCAGGAACAGGAAAATCCTCTGGCAAATTAGGAAGTCCATGAAAATACTTTAAAGCTGACACTGCTGCCCGCACCTGTCCACAATTTTTCTCATACAAAAAACTATTTAAGCAACAAGAGATGAAAATGTGATAGAAAGGAAAAGTAGGAAACCTCAGGTAACGCAACAATGGCATTTGTTGTAGTTTGACCATCAAGAGGGATAATGTTATAAGCAATAAGATCTTCTGTCAAGGCTGCATCTGACTCAATCACCCTTCTTAGCTGCATAACAGAGCAATTTATGTGAAATCAAAACACCATCAAATGGGTATATAAAACTATCTGAAAGCATGTACCTCACACACACCTCTGTGGGCTGGGTGTGTGTGTGTGAGAGAGGGAGGGAGGGAGGGAGTGTAGCATCACTGTAGATGACAGGCAACATATAACAATCTTAAGAAAGCAGTGAAAACAGAAACCTACAAACATCTCCTTTGCACTCAAATTAACTCTCTAGATTAACAAAAGCCCTCATCTAGAAACAGAAGGAAAGATGACTTGTCACACTAAGTCTAAAGCAGAAGATGCATAGGAAAGTATACTATAACCAAATTATTTTGCGAATAAACACCATAACTCATAAATATGCACCATCAACCTACGTATAAATCAGAATGTAGAACGAATGTACACATGCACAAATTACAGGATGACAACTAGGCTGCCTGCACAAACTTATTTAATGCAAACAAAAAAACAAGATATATAGTTATATAATAAAACAAAGACAATGCTCAAAATACTTAATCATGTGGAAATCCATATGCAAAGACACACAGTCTGGCTGTTTCCCTAAAAATAGAAATAAAAGCCTAGCTCAAACGAAATTAAAAATTTGACACCTGAAATTCAAGACACTGCTCAAAGAAAGTTACTTTTAAGTTCATGCATTGAATGCCAAAAAATTATCACAAAGGATGATAGGTCCAACCTCTTCAGGAATTTCCTTAGTCAACTGCTCAAGTACTGATCCTAGGATTTTCAGAGTAGCAAAAACCTTTTTCCTCTTCACAGTTTTCCGTTCCAACCTACATTGGCAAATGATGATAGAGTAAAACGTCATGGAAGAAAAATAATTGAATATAGTCAATACAACATCATATCAAGAAATGCAAAGAATTTATTAGCAAAAACTATAGTCAAAATACAAGGCCCACAAAACCTTGTAGATTTAGAAAAAAAAAAAAAAAGAAGCTGAAGCAAAAATAAGCTAGGGTAAACCAATTGATGGGACTCTTAAAACCAACAAGGAACCTACCGTGAACATTACCCATAAACAGCATTACTACAATCCTAACTTAGAATCCCCATCATCCCAACAAATCAAAGCTTAACCTTGAGAAATCGGTCCAATTATATTCCTCTTGAACACTTTAACTTGATTCCCATCACAATTGTAAATTATCATATTCACCACCAATTTCCCTCACCAATCACACACAAACTCCAGCTAGTAATTCCAAATTGCTAACACCACCTTCTTTCCAAACAATAACTTGTCAGCCTATCAATTGTAAGAAAAAAGGCTCAACAAATAAAATAAAATAAATCTACTCAATATTTTACTCAAAAGAAGGGAACCCCTTTTTCTTTCAAAAAATTATTGTAACAAGCACAATAATCTAGGCAAGGAACAAGAAAAACTGCACCACAGAACGTGATTATAAACACACAGAGCATGTCTGAATATTCCTAAACACATGAAAGGAAATAAGATATATATAGTTTCACATCTTTAAACAACATAACCTAAATGACCTAAGCGATTAGATAGGATGCTCTATTATGAGATCCCACTGCCTTAAAGCTTCTTATTAAGCATTGAAATCAACGTGTGAACTGTAGCATATCAGGCTTGATAAAGGTTCAAAAGTTGATCTATTGTGGGTATGTCCAGGAAGATTCTAACAAGGAACATGTTGTTGCAATTCCTTCAGAAAGTGCCAGGGCATGTCCATTCACCCAATTGTAAATGTCAAATGTAAATGCATGTTTTTCCCAACCAATAGCCAAGTGTTACAAAATTTAGCTAGTGAATAAGGTATTAATAAGCACAATATATTTAAAACATTCATTTTTCTCATCTTCAATTGAAAATCCAACATTACTTGTTGAATGTATTACATAAGTTGTTGATATGAGCACATAAGCAGTTATTCCTAACCTTAATATCCTGTAAACAGAAATGCCAATGCCTATGCACCAGAAGTTCAGAACTTAAATATCTTAAGAAGGCTAACCCGTACACATAAAGCTGTTCAAGTTTAACACCTAGCTCCTCTTAAAAAATATTATGGCATTGCTCCCATAACATGAAATTTGTGCACCAAAAGCAACCATCGGATATTCAAGTGAAAGAAATTAGACAAACAGAATATGTATGAAAGAAGATGAATGATCAGATGGCAGCATTGACTGAAATGGTCAACTTATTCAGTGCTTTTACTAGATACATACTCTCCAAGGTTTCCAACAAAAACGCCAGACTCCCTCAACTTCATTTCTTCTTCTCGCAGCTTGTCCACATTGTTCTTCTCTCTATAAAGCTTGTAGAACTCTTGCAAGCGAGTCCTGGCTTCTATCTATAATTCCACCCTCTCTCTTTGCCAGCTTTTGCTGAAAATTTCTCAAATGAGCAAAGAAATTTTTGTTGAATATATTTATTTATAAATATGTAAAATCAAGAACCACAAAACAGAGGAAGCAGACAAACTGTAAATAATGAAAAGTGAAAATGGCTGAAAGATATGCAGAGATGTTAGCAAATAATGACACTAATTGGATTCAAATGCACGTGCTATACCTTAATAACAGACATCAAACCAGTCTTGAACTGAAGGACACCTCTTCCTTCACTGTTAGGATCCAGATTTTGTGCTAATGAATAAGCATGTTCACACACTGCAGACAAGCAATAATCAAACCATCAGCAGCTTCATACACAGCGAGCTTCTTTCAGTTATATAACCGATACTATCGACATACACGAATGAAAAGTAAAAAACATATATCATCAATTTGATGTCCACATTGAGCAGACACATGCCCAGCACACAAAGACAGAGAGAGGGAGAGGGAAGCCAGAGAGAGAAAGAGAGAGACCATCATCAATTCATGATAAATACACCACAAATAATCAATTCTTTACATTCTCATGAATTTCTACTTTTTAAATTTAGATCAATGGCCTTGAGCATAATACAAGTTTAGAACAGCATGCCATGGTGATGACAAAGTAGGACTAGCATTCCATGGTGCTAGGCCAACAATCAACATTTTAATTTATAGATAGCAAAGCAGTTAGCCAAACATCCACAAACATACCCAATGGAAAATATTTGAGATCTAGAAAAGAAAAGGTATAGCGCAAGACTAAACGAGTAAGTTATTAAATTATGCATTTTGTTTGCACAATTTTCTTTTAATTTTTATATTAAAACATAATCATTAAAACAACAAACTATTAGTAAGTACATATGAATCTCAGTCCACAGAACCAATCATCTACCAGTTATAGCCCACAACAGTAGGGAAAATTCAGCAAAGGATAGACCAGTGCAGATCATAGAAAGTGAAAAAGAGCAAAACATAAGAAGCCATGTGATTAAGGTTAATCAGACCTCAAACGGTTAGTAAATGATATATAACATAGCAGAAACAAAATGACAATGATGCCGTTTCTAACAAATTGCGCAATGACCCAAAAACAAAAAAAAAAAAGGAAGTCAGCCCTGAGGTCAAACATTGACAGTGTGCCATGGTCAGATCATATTCAAGAGTCAACCAGAATTTCTAGATCTGGCCATCTTTCAATATGATTATTTGAATTCTATAACATTTTGTATTCAACAGATTGGAAAGATTTATCCAGTTTCATGGATCACATAAAGAACCCCATGTAGACAGCAAGAATATGCAGTACAGAAATGATAAGCAACTATAGAAAATTTAACACATACATATTCTGGAAACATTTGGATCTTCATCTTGAATTTCATCTGCAGCTCTGAGAATGGCATCTATGTCCCTATTATTTGCAAGTGAAGACGGAACATTTCCAGCAATGCCACTAACTGGCCGGCCAAGTGCATCAGTCCCAATTCTTTCTCTTCTTAATGCAGCACGTACCAAACGCTCCCATAGGCCCTCTGCTTGAGACATCTCCTAAAGAAATACTTTTAAAAAGAAACGAAATTAACCATTTAATTGAGGCCAAAAAAAAAAAACAAAAAAGGGAAAAAAACACAGTCAATCAACAATGAACGAATGAATACAGATGCATGCATACATACATAATCAAAAACATGCAAATCGAAGTGATCGATAGCATCAAGCCTTACGAGGAACCAAAGGCCACCAATTATTCAATTGAAACTCAAAAACTGAAGGGAAAGCAGAGAAGCAATCAAGATTTGCCAGAAGTAGAAAGCGTATTCAAAATAACAACAGTTCTCATGGCCTGGATAATAAAGACACCAAAAAAGAAAAATTCAAAACTTATGTTGAATGACTACACAATCTCTCTTGCACTCGACTCAAAAGTCTGCCTTTAAGGGGTCAAGTGAACCAGTTGCGTGTTATCAAAATTTACAGCAAGGATTCGACCCGCAAACCAAACACCGGACTTTGTAGTTTCCCTAGGAATGAATCAACAGTTACTTGCGAACTATATATAGCAATTAACCTCAAGAACTAATATCATCTAGAAGGAGAAGATATTTATTACAAAAGAAAAGAAAAGAAAAGAATCAAGAAAAATGGCGAGAAAATAATAACATCTAACCTTCCAGCAAAGTATGATTGCTCAGATCTTCTGTATTTGATGCGTGCCTGAATGAGAGATCAACAGGACATGTCACACCAAGACTCTAAGGACTCGACAAAAGTAAATCAACGCAACTCTCGAGCCTTTCGTTCTCCTTCTTTCTTTCTTTCTTTCTTTCTTTTCTTTTTTCTTTTCTTTTCAATTTCGCTAACCACAAAAACTAACACGATCCAGAAATTTTCCTTCTCTGGCTTCTCATTGTCTCGGCAACAAACAAAGAAAAGAGGAAGCGGAGGTGAGAGTAACTGAAAAACCCCTGAAACCGAGTTCAGGACGAACGAGTTGAATAGGCAATCGTGAAAAGTGGAAACAGCCTTTTTTTTTTTTTTTTTTTCTCAACTTCTTCTTTTTCTTTTTTCTTTCTAATTTTTTTATCTTTTATAAAGTTTACTTTCGCCTTTTTCTTTATATAGATGGTATGGATATGGACTTGAAAATTGGAAGACGCGGAGATTTTTCGATTTGAATAGGGTGACGCGGAGAAGAAAAAGAAAAGCTCCTCAGTTTGGGAAACGGTAACGTCTGGGCCTGGGTCCAACCAGTCTAGACGGTTCGGGTTATATTTTTTAAAATACTCGGCCCACCCACCATATATTTAAGACGGTTACCAACGGCTATTAGAAAGACCTCAATATTTGAAAATAATAATAATAATAATAATAATAAATATTTAAACACCAACCGTAAGGAAAACCAACAAGCCCAAAAAAAAAAAAAAAAAAAAAAACACTTGCCAGGTATTAAAGAAATTTTCTTTAAATATATATATATATACCCATAACTTTGAGAGGAAAAATGGGGAAACAATAGAACACATCAAAACAAACCATAAATTTTAAGAAAAAGAATTAAAAAAAAAAACATAAGCAAAACAAAATTAGAAACTTTGAGTAAAAGATGTCGATGCAGGCAGGAAATGCATTTGCAGTAAAAGAAACGCTAAAACTGTTAATTTAAGGAAAATGGTCCAATATTAAAGAAACAAAACCAAAGATTGCATATTTGAGCAAACTGTGGGTCTTAAGAACTAAACTTACAGAGATAATAAGCAACTCTTGGATATTACCGACACGACGAATCAGCGCGATCTCTACCCGAGAAAACGGTACCACTTCACCGTTAAATATATCGACCCTCCAAAAGTGCCGGTCGTCTACGCCCTTGTGTGCCGCCGCCGGGGCAAATCAAACCTTCTTCCTGCCCCTCCTCTCGACGTTCGTCTTTCTTGGTGCCAAGCACCTTCCTTCCCTCCTCGCCAAAAAAAAAGGGGGGGGGGGAGGGGAGGGGGGGGAAGAAAAAAAGAAAAAAAAAAGAAGAGAGAAAACCAAAATCAAGATTCAAGATTCAATCACAATAAAGAAAAATAACAAAGAGAAAAGAACAAGAAAAGAAAGGTGTTCGGCGAACTGGAAGCTGTTAAAAGAACTGAACTTTTTAATCTACGCCGACATCTTCTAACACTGAAAAGGAACCCGCAATGACGCCAGAAATAAAAAAAAAAAAAAAAACACCACCGAAGACTCACACAACTGCTGTGCATGATGCGAGCGATCAAAAATCTTTTCTCAAGAAATAAAAGGAAGAAGAAAGGGGAGCAAAACCGAGAGAGAGTTAAAAAAAAAATAAAAAAAATAAACAAAGGAGTTCAACTGGAATGGAGGACGAAAATGGGCCGGACCACTGGACATCATGCTATGGGAGTGAAGCAGTATTGAAGTTAGTTCTACTCATTCCATTTGGCTTGGTTGATTTACTAAATAGCCCATCGTCTGATCGCCTGATTTCAAGGATTAAAGGGTATAATGGGTAAAAGACGAAGAATAAAGAAAAGGACGAGGAGGAGGGGATCCACCCAGCCAGGGACAGTACTCCAACGTCGACGAAATGCCCCGCCACAAACTAACGACACGTGGCTTTCTACGCTTTGCTCGTATAATCTCCCAGAGGAGAGAACAGGTTGGAATTGACTTGTTAATTGCGACACAGGAACATGATTGGATGATGTAATTTCTTGCAAATTCCTTGACTCTGAATATGAACAACCGATCTCCCATGAAATTGGAAAATGCACTAGTTATAGTGCATAATAAATGTTAACAAATAGCTTGTGATATTATTGTCCACGAAAGTTGCCTTTGCGAAAACAAAAAAAAAAAAAAAAATAGATTTCACAGTCATAATCAATCTCATGTATAGATATGTTTAAGCAAGTGATCGCCAATTTTCTGTGACGAGTAAAAATTTGTATATCTCGGACATATCATATGGCCTGCCGGGTCAGGCAATAATTAAAAGCAGCCACAGCCTCATAACCATCAATATAATGTATTAGCACTTAAATTCTCGCACTGCTTTTAGGTTTTTCAAAACAAAACAAAAAAACCAGCAAGTTCCTTGACAAACGAAGTCCGTGCCAAGTTTCATGCCAGTTCTGCTCTCTATTTGGGTTTTGACCAATGGAGATGTTTAGTGAACGCCGAATGTGTTATGGGTCTAGCCCACCACGTCCTTTTTTTTTTTTTTTTTTCTCTCTCTCTCTCTTTGGGGTCTTTTTCAACCTCCTCTTTCGTCACTCATCTCGCCTCCATCTAAATTACTTCGAGTACCAAAAAGAAAATCCGCATAAAATATTTCAATCCAACGCGTTGCTCTCCGGAACCTGCATTGTAGAGGGAAAAATACTGAAATGGTTGGATGATGAATTGGGCTCCGCGGACTGGAGGAATGCTTTTTATATACAGGTAAATCATTCATAGTCGACATTGGTAATTGAATATATAATAATTAAACAACATAATTTAAATCTTGTTTCATTTTATTACAAATTAAGTTCAAAATAAGATTGAATTATTTTAAATCTCTCTTAGTTAAAGATTCTCAATTTAATCTAAATTTTTCTCACCGCAGCTCCCCTCTTGATAACGATTGAAACTGGCAAAGGCCCACCAACGTCCAATGCAAACGCAATTTACTAAATCAATTCATCGCCTATACATTGTGCAATATTGATTTTTGAACCGTAATTATTTTATACGATAAACTCCGTCATGGTTTTTGCCCCGTTCATTGAAAAAAAAAAAAAAAAGTAAGAGAAACATCGCACTTGCCTACATTAGATATAATGTAGGACAAGAAGATAGAGCATATGTATGCCACTTGGAATGCTCACTTTCATTCTGACTTCATGACTTGTACACTCAGTCGTCGTTGTGATAAAATCACATAAATTGATCGCAATATATATATATATATATATTAAACGAATAAAACTCACGTCAACAGGAAAATCATATAAAGCTAGGGGGGGGGGGGACATCCATTCTGCCGGCCTCCATAGAATAATTTTCTATGAGTTGTAGCATATAAAGGTAACCGATGAATTCCTATTGATCTTAAGATTAATTATAAGCTTGGAAAACACAGCAAACTGATGCAAATTGGTTTTAATTAATCACTTGTCGTTTTACCAGTTTCCCTCATTTCGCAAGCTACTTCCATCCATCCCTCGAAATTATATATATATATATAATAAAATAAAGAAAAAAAAAACCCTTTTTCCTCGTTGAACACTAATAATTTTACGCAAGAGATTCTAAGTGACAAATATTTTTACACGAGAGATTCTAAGTGGTTTGTTCAACAAATCCCAAATATTGCTTCTACGGCACAGAATTCATGGAGTAATGTTAGAGCTGCTAGTATTTTACTGATCTAATACATGGATGTTGTCTTCAATGCAATCTTAGACGGGAATACATGAATGGATTTTGTAGCATTCCACGAAGGATCGAGTAAAAGGAAGAGGACATGTAATGTGACATTGAAAATGATATTTGTGTTAATTTAAGTATGTCTAACGTCCGACAAATTCTCCGATCAAAAAAATTATACCAAGTTCAATTAAATAAAGAGATGGAAAAAAAAAGTTAATTGATTTGATACTATTAGTCAATAACATAATGAAATAACAAGAAAAAAATTAATGTGTCCATTAATTTAGGGTTATTGTTTGTTATTGTTGTAAACAATATTGCACACCATCTCACATCAATTGCCAAAAAAAGAAAAATAATAAAGTTTTCGTTTATTTGCATATATAAACAGAAAATGTCACGGAGGAAACAAAAGGAGCAAAGTAGCTGACTGGAAATTTGCCGAAATAGACAAAAAAGAAAAAATAAAAATAAAAGAGCGAGAGAGAGAGAGAGAGAGAGAGAGAGAGGAAGGACGGCAGTTGAGACGCTTAAAGCCATGGAAACCATGCAGCGCCAACAGGAACACAACCGCAACAATTAAGCAGGTGACACCACACCAGGAATATCAATCATTTGCTCATGGAAGAAACCAGCTTTACCAAGTCATTCAAATCACACAAGCAAGTACAATATTTTATGACTCACTCTTCTCGTTCAACGGTGAACGGCTAGTGCATCTCATTTTGGCACCTCTCGTGTGTCATTGTCAGCCTTCTTCACTCTTGCTCTCTCCGTTTCTGCTTATTTTAATGACCCTCCTTATTCATTTCTCACCCCAATTTTCTCTTTGTTTTTCCATATGTTTTGGCAGTCTTCAATTAATTATTGAGGAAAAAACCAACGCCCAATTCAGGGCTTGGCATTGCCAAAGTTTAAAAAAAAAAGAAGAAGCATTCTTTTAATACCCTTTTGAAAGATTCTTTATTGCTAACGACATTCCATTCCAGAGTCCCGTTCCTTTTTTTCAATAATTATTAAAAAGAAGAAGAAGAAGAAGAAGAAACTGAACCTGCAGGTGTTGTAATCAATCATGACATAAAAGATACACGGATGTCCCCCTGGTGTTTGATTGAGTTTAGATTGAGAGGAGGAGCTTGAAGGTAAGAAACAGACTTTTTGGCCTTGTTCTGGATTCTTTTAAATGGATGCATCATCAGGCTTGCCACTATGAATTCACTTCTTCATTCCATTGATTTTGTATCATTTATTTTTTCTCCTTTGGTTTTTAAATTGTTTTCCCTCAGTACTTGGTTGTGTAGATAGGATAGCATATGCATTTCTAATGTTTGTGTTGAGCATTATGATATTAAGCCTCAAGCAAAACTGTTACAAGCTTTTGGAATGCCTTTTGATGACCATTCTAGTTGATCAACCATCCCACAGTTCAATGAAATGCCTTTGTTTCATTCTGTATCTTCACAGATTTTTTCTTCTCTTTACTGAACTTGTCTATAGAGAGCGGCTGATTACCAAACCATGCAATAGGATTAATGCTGGAAACTTCTCTTCTTGCAAAATAAGAGATTGGATCCAATTTGTTAACAATCTCAGATGTTTCTTTGCTAGCATCAGGGTCCTGGAATCCTTAACTTGTCAGCAGAAATGTCATCATCTTTAGGGAAACTGCTTGCAGAAGATGGATTTAGAGGAGGAAAATCTCAGATGAGGATGACAGCTTTCTCTGGAGTAGGATCTGTGGGCCGACCTCTTTACCCTTCTGGAGAAGGGCAAAAGAGAGAGTCTACATCAGCCTCTAGAACTAGGTTTGATAGGACAAGATCAGATGTATTGACTATGCGAGAAAGTGAACTGCCGAGAAGTCGGAGTAGTTCGAGTTGGAGACACGAGAATTATCGAGTTAGAAGAGGAAAACTAGATGGAAAATCAAAAACAGAAGATTGGGACAAGCTTGGCCGCAAAGCTATCCATGGCGTGCCATCTAATGGGACGGCCACTGTTGATTTATTGGAAAATGTTGATCGAAGTGATGAGATTGTCGAGATTTGTCAGGAGGAGGAAGAAAGAGTTAGAGATATATACTCCGACAAAGCATATAGCACGGGTAGGAGTGGAAGTTCCTCCAAGGGATCTGCAGAAAAGGTGAGGTACAGATATGGTAAAGGAAAGGATACACAAGCAGATAAGGCACGTAATGGCAGTGATAACAATGGAAACATCGTGAAGCAGCCTGGTGCGTCAAATTATGGTTCTGATAGAAGTCCCCAAAATGCCAAAAGTTTCGAGGATGATCAGAGGCCAGAACGTAAGGATGACACCAACAGTAGAAAAAATATGACACAGCCTGACAGATATCAGAAAAGCTCTGGTGTATTGAAGCTCATGCGTGCGAATATTTCCCAGCCAGTTCCTAAACCTGCTCTTGATGAAGTAGCTGTCCAAGCCATTGTTTCCATCTTGAATGGTTATGTGAAACGTTTTCTTCAAGATAAGGAGCTCCGCGCCGCACTTCATCAGAATTGCTTTTCCTCTCTCGATTTTACAGCAGCAGAAGATAGCGACAGTATTGAGAGCAAAGTCATAACCAAGCTTCAACGAGCAATTGAAGTAGTGGAAAAAGCTGCAGAGGAGGAAGGAAGTACAAAAGAATTGAAGGAAGCTTCGTTGCTGCTTAGTGTGATCACAGGTTTGGGCTCAAATGACCTCAGAGATGGACGTACATCAGGAATTCCAAATTCAAGGTTGTCAGCTTGCGCGCACCTCTACCTTAGTGTGCTATATAAGCTACGGAAGAAGGATAGGGTTTCAGCTAAACACCTTTTACAAGTTTTTGGTAGTTCTCCTTTTCTGGCGCGAACACTGTTGTTGCCTGAACTATGGGACTATCTATTCTTTCCACATCTTTCTCATTTGAAAGCGTGGCGCAATAAGGAAGCTGATTCTTTACCAAACACCCCGAACATGACGAGGAAACTGAAGCTTCTGGACAAAGTTTATAATGAAATTCTGGATTCCGGTACATATCAATTTGCAACCTATTACAAGGACTGGCTCATGGAAGGGGTTGAACCTCCTTCAGTACCTTCAATCCATATCCCATCTAAGTCAGTTCATAAGATTATGATGGAGGGTTCACAGGATCATTCTCCAGCACCAGGAAGTCCATCTGGTCCTTTCTCATCTCGTTCAATGGTCAGTAAGAAATTATACGATTCTGTCTTCGGTCATTCAAGTAAACCTGGAGCTTATGAACCCGATGATTATGGAGAGGCAAATTACTGTATTGGTGCAGCGAGCTCTGATGGTTCTGCTGCTGAAGTCAAACGAACTTTGACTTGCTCTTCTAAAATGGTTAACGGTGTGGACCAAGATATAGCAAATCATCCCTCTGACAATGCACAAGAAAATGATGTGGTAAGTAATTTAAAGTGATATTCTTTCACCTTGTATGTTTCTGTTATCTCCTTTAGTTGCTGATTTTCCATTTCTATGCATGGAGTACAATAGGACACCAAACAACGCACGCCTGTTGACATATTTCATAGAACATGTTCTTAAAGGGGCCAAGTAACTTTTGCCTGAAAATATAACCAATCTTCTCTCCCTTTCTCATCAATGTATTAGTTCAACCTGCCAAGAAGATACATTTTTCAGGATAATGGGCTGTTACCAGCATCTAAGGAAGAATGGCAGTTCGTTGTAGATGTAAATCTCCAAGATGAGACAGATAACTCTGATGCATGGCAAGAAACCGTAGTCAACCTTGACATCTGTAATACGTCTTCAGATAGAAAAGCAAACGAACTAGCCCTCAAGAACCTGGCCAAATCTGTCTTCAAACTCCAACAAACTGAGGAAGGTGTTGATCTTGCCGCTTCCTTTCTTTCACACGCAACTGAGGTACCCCTTTTCACTGTTTCTGGAAATTTTGCTGAATTTAACTGCATTTTCCAGTTGATATTATATCCTAAAAGCTCCTCCTTTCATTACCTTTTTTTTTTATCTGAATGCAGCCAATAAAATCAACTTCTTCTTATAAAGGTGAGTTGAAGGAAAAAGTTCAGGACTTATTCTCAATTCATATGGTATTTGGATTGATTTCTCATATTGCTCTCTCTCAGCGCAGAGTTGCATGGAAGCTCTGAGCTTTCAGATGAAGAATCTCCTTTTCTAAGTGCTTCCCAGGATTTTGTTTGCCCCCTATCAGGACAGATAATGGAGGATCCAGTGACCCTTGAGACTGGTCAAACCTTTGAACGAGAAGCCATCAGGGAATGGTTTAATCAGGGAAATAAAACATGTCCAGTAACAGGCAAAACTTTGGAATATCTAACGGTGCCACTTACCAACTTGATTTTGAAGCGCCTTATTGACGGTTGGAAATTGGAGTATCATAATAGGCTAAATGAAGCCTCTCAAACAGTAAGGAATTCTGGAGAAAATGAGCCAAGGCAAAGTGATGAAACAGCTATATTCATGTTAGAGAAGCTCCTTACTACTTTGGAGAAATGTGAAAAGATAAAAAATGCCAAACGCCTTATCTCTTTAGGAGGCTTGGAGTTTCTTACAAGAAGGATTAAACATGGAAATATAGAAGAGAAAACTTGTGTAGCATCTCTTTTGTCTTGTTGTATCGAAGCAAACCCATGTTGCCGGAACCAGATAGCTAGAACAATTGATAAACAGTGCCTCTTGGAGTTACTCTACAGTAAGCAGTCCAAGTCTAGGCAAAATGCTGTGTTTCTGCTGGCTGAATTAGTCTGCCTGAGCAGGTCTGCAGTTTTCTTATCTTGGTAGTGAGAGTTACCTGAACTCGTTTATGTGCAAGCGGTTCATTGATTTTTTGTCCATAGAAAACGAACTGCAAAGTAGTAAATGACTTTGGTGACAATCATTCTCTTGTTCTCTGTTATGGCCTTCCACTCTTATAATTGTAGGCATATGTATGGGCATGTTGGTCTGTATGATCCACGTCATTACTTATACGTGATTTTGTGGATTCTTGTTGTACACAACTGTGTCTGTTTCTGAAATTTGAATGCTGTTATTTTAGGGGGGTGGGGCTTCGGAATGTGTTCATTCCACATCTTGGCATTACCACTATGATTAGGAAGATGAGAAATTTCAGTATGATTAGCTAGTAAGAGAGGTAGGATCTGATATCCATTGTTCTTGTCTGTGAAACTGATGTCCATGAAAAACTAATTATTGGAAGCTTCTTCTACTAAAGTACTGGACAAATAGAATAAGAAACAAATTTTATGTTTGCTCTCATTTCATTTTGTCATTTTGAATAAGTTTCATTCTCTGCTTCATGACCAATGCTTTCCAATAAGCCTTAACCAGTATCTATTGCTTCTGCCACCAAAGGAGAAAAGATGCTTCATTACTTTTGAGTGGCCTAGAGAGCGAGGAGCTATTGACTGCAATGCACATTCTAGTTCTGTATCTTCAGAGCTCTCCACCCGAGCAAAGGCCAATGGTTGCTGTACTTCTGTTGCACTTAGACCTTCTGGTATGCGCTTTAAACGAAATTTTATTAAATGAACCTATGTACCTAATTCTCTTTCTGATTGTCATTCACTGCCAATGGCATGCTGCTCATATGTGAAGAATATGCTGCGGATGGTTCTGCATTGCAGGTTGAGCCTCGGAAGTACAGTGTATACCGAGAGGAAGCTGTGAATGCTATTTCAGAGGGCCTGGAAGGAGCCCTAATTGACGAGACAGTCCAAGAAATGTCTTCTAGAGCACTCCTTATATTGGGAGGGCATTTTTCTGCTTCTGGGACACCATTGACAGAAAGTTGGATACTACAGCAAGCAGGTTTTTACAAAAATCCTGAAGCGAATTCAAGACAGGATAATTTGTTCCTCGATAACAATGTTTCACAGGTATGCTTCACCTTGATGTTTCTTGTTTCATACAGCTCGCTCTCACTCTGTAGCATGCTATCTAATAGCAACTAATAGTTATCCAAAATGTATGGGGAAAGTTAGGCGTGCACAGTACTAGTCTTGTTCTCCCAAAGAGACTATCAAAATTATCAGGGAAAAGAATATAGGTATATAACAAGCTAATACAAAATTGGTTCCTTGTTAGAATTCTCTGAAATTTAAGTTACTAAATGCAGGAAGACGAAGAGGAGGCTTGTGAAGAGTGGTTAAGAAACTTGTCCGCATCATTGCTTGGTGATGAAAAAAAATCATTTTTAGAGACCATGGCCAAGTGTTTACACTCCGGAATCTCGGATTTGGCGAGGGCATGCCTGACCACCATAGCGTGGTTGAGCCGTTCACTTTGTTCAAATTCTGATGCTGATTTCCAGCTCTCTGCCTTCTCTGTCCTCATTTCCGGGCTGAAGGGAAGCTTAGCCAATGGCAAGCAGATGGAGCACAAGGTCCTGGCTTCAATCTGTCTACTAAATTTCTGTGAAACGCCAGGTTAGTCTGTCAAAAATTTCCTTGTGCTGTAATTATCGTGTCCACTAGTTTAACAACATTCCAAGAAAATTTCAACATTGTCGACAAGTTTCAAGTCCATTGATCCAAGAAATTCATAAACAAAAGACGTTAGGAGTTGCAGAAATTACATCAACTTGTCTGCGGCAGAATGCAGGGTTCAGCTGATGAAAATTGCAGATGAGCTCGCAGCTCCACTACAAAGCCTTGCTGACGTCACATGGACAGCAAAGGAGATCTACGCCATTATATTTGAAGAACATCAGTAGCCTTCCAGGAAGGCAATTCCGGAGGCTGCTGTCCTTAGAAAATTTTACTACTCTGTATGCCTTGGGCATTCTTCTTCAGCCGTTTTAACGACATCCGATCAGAGGTTTCCTTTAGTTGACAGTTTAGGCAAGCTCTTCCTCTTTGCACACTTCGGATGAGGTGGACGTTTTGCTCTCAATTCAAGGCCTCTATGCACTGAAGTGGAGTCTCCGGGAGGAATACGAAGGGCAGACATTGGCATATTGGTGCGGACCCTCTATGTTTTTGTCATCCGTATAATAACAGGGTTTCCTTATGTTAGGTTGCCACCTTTGATTTGTCCACTGACACGTTGCATATATTACGTTTCAAAGTCTGCTGGACACCAAATTTGCAATTTGCAGAAGCTCCTTTGCAACATTTGCTTTGGTTTCTCGTCTTCCCTTCATTTTACCAATAGGGACTCTCTCTTTCGAACCATCATCAGGCGATACAACTCTAATTATTAGTCAGTTAATCCAAAGAGATACTATCTCTATGCTGGAACGGTCAAATAACATCTCAAAATCTCAAATTTACATTAGAATATCGAATGCGCCTAAACTTATAAGCTTCATAAACAATGTTAGGTTTCTTAGATTGTAACCATATAAAAATTTTATGCACTCAACAACTACTATGAATTTTAGTTGTAATTACTTTTCCTTATGTAGCTATAATTTTTAACATTGCCTAATAGTTTAAGGTTTTCAAGTTATATTATTATTATGTATTTTTCTAGCGATGATTTGTAATTTGTTGATTCCTTCAATTTAACGGGCTTGCTTTTTAAGGCTCCGCGGTTTTTCGCCCGTAGGCTAACAACCGCAATCTCCACGTTTTACTCATCCCCTTGTTCATTCTGGTGAGGGCCTGCTTTTGTCCACAAAGACGAGGGAGCCGCAAGTAGACAAACCCACCTGCAATTCGTAGTTAGAGAAATGGACCCACCGGCCATCCGCCCGGCATGAGCTAGGGGATCCATTGGTCCCAATTTGCTTAACCACCGCCGAGACCCACCCAGGAAGTAGCAGACAATCCCGTGTCTATTTGTTTGATTTCCATTGTACTTGGTTATGGGCCCATTACCATTTACCTGACATATAATCAATGGATGAACGAGTTAATTAATTATATTCTCACGTTTTTTTATGGCATCGAAACAATGTATGCAGATAGATTACACCAGAATCCATAGCTAACACGGGCAACTAGAGGCAATAGTTCAAAATTATGAATAATTTTTAGTCAATAACGATTTGGAATTGCTTCGCGGGTTAATTAACTTAGTTAAAACCGTTGGAATCACTTGGCAGGCGGGCTAATTTATTTTCTAACTAAAATTCAAACCAGGTAACAATCTTTTTTTCATTTTTGGGTTTCTCCCTATTCATGACTCCTCTTGGTGGGTCATGTCAATGTTTCCTGCTTCACAGCAGAGTTGTTAGGCACTCACAGAAGTGCTCTCCCTTCTCTCCATCCATCGGAGCCTTACCCTTGTCCGACATCTTCCACCCTGTTGCCCCGCTGGAGCACATTCATAGGAACCCGTTGGGGCCACAGAGTCCGCCCGACCCGCGAGTGAACAAGACGAAAGTTCTTCCTCCTGTTTCTGGTCGTCAGCCTCTTCTTCCTCTCTTCGAAGCTCTCACACCCGCACTGGGTTAACACGTGAGCTGCAAAACATTGTGAGATTTGGAATACTTGCTTGCACTTGGGGCATGTGTATGGGCCATTTGTGGGGTGAGGGCGGCTGTGAGTTCTTCCATCGGATGCAATTTCATGACCGTCATCAACAACTGGGTTTGGTTTATTTGAAACCCTCGCTTTGTGGAGCCTATACTTTCTCCTTTTGGGCGCACTAGGAGTAGGCTCCGCATTGCCGGGGCTTTGTTTTTGGCCAGGAATTTGGGTTTCGCTGGGCACAAAGACACGTACTGGCTGAGGGTTAAGAACTAGTTGTTCTCGGCTTTCAAAGACGCTGACTGGCTGCATGTGGCTACGAAATTGTTGATGGGCTTCATCATGATCAGCATGATATTCATGGCTCATGATGCTAAGCACCGATTGGCTTGGACAATAGTGGCGATGATGATGATGAAGAAGATGCGCAAGGCGAAATGGGTGGTCATGGTATGCTGATTGGAAGTTTGGTTGATTGCTGGGGGTCAAGTCTGGGTCTGAGGAATTGAGTTGTTCTTGGACTTCATTTCCAAATCTATAATCGTCTGAGCCTATGGCCTTGTTGGGTCATGATTTGGGGACTCAGTGATACTTACTTCATCAGGGCCTTGGGGAATGAATGAGAATTGGTTTTGTGAAAGTGAATAGTCGTTGAAACTGGGAACCTACACCGTGTGGAGTGGCATAGGTTCTGATGATTTCAGTCACAGTTCTTTGGCTAAGACTCAGTTGGCCAAAACCAAGAGCAAATGACTGATGACTTCCCCTTTGATGGGTCAGCTCATCATCAATTTGATGATCCTGGCCAGTTGCAGGGCTGGAAGCAAGAAGCTGAGAGGGCAAGAAGCTCGTCTCATGGACAAGATTTTGACTCTCAAAAACAGCATCACTCATCGAATCCCCGTTGAGACCAAATCCCGAGCCAAGTTGGGTTGATCCATAGGCAATGAAGTTGTTCGCCATAAAGGAGATGGAAGCGGTAGGTAATTGGAAAGGTTTTAAGACAATACGCCATAGGCAATGAGTGTTTCGGTTCCCTATGCACACAATGATATGTATCTTGTTACTGTAACGTAAAGGGGTCATATCAATCTCTACTGAAAAGCAACTAAACTCGGTCATTTATCTCAGGATAAGAGCGAATCTGACTACTTCAGAAGACACTTTTATCGTATATTTAGTGCTCGAGTTTCAATTTAACATTGGAAATTCATTGCATATCTCACGAGTGGCCAAGGCTTAATCGTGTCTACAAATTGAAGTTTTCATGAAGGCAAAGACACAGACTAGAATGAACTTTCAATGAATTATGAGCTAAATTTATAGCAATACTATGTGATATACGTCCATGCTCCATGCAAAAGGCGTTACGGGGGGAGAGCAGTGCATCCCAACAACTCTAAATACTCCTAGCATAATTTCGTAAGTTGAGTACGAAATTAATTGTTAGGAAGTTCAATTGAATGATACATTGCTTGTTACTTCGCCTCCCTAAATGGTTGGAAGTTCCACGCCGCGGACATGCATGCTAGATGTAACTTTGTTCATGTTACAGCTACATTACATATATTTTTCCTTACGGATGAGATCAGGAAAGACTCGATATATAATACAAAATGGTATAGGATAATTGGATGTAAATTTATAGCAATAAACCTATAAGGACACATGGTCTCTTCTAACTAATTATCAAAGATAATCTATAGTAATTGGAGTTGCACGACAATTTGTAGCTGATTTTTTTGTTTTTTGGAGAAAAAAAAAAGATAATGTATTTTATGAAAAATGCAGTGAAAAATAATAATAAACTATTAATAAAATTGGGAACAAGTCGTAAATGAAATTGAAAATTTTAACCCTAATTGAAACTGTGCAGCAAGTTGTAACTAAAACTTAAAATTTTAATCATAATGCAAAGGCGCATGTGACTATTTATACTTAATTATTAAAAAAAAAAATAGATAACTGCAATGTTAAGTCAAATGAAAGATGAATTTTAAATTTATTAATTCCTAAGTTCATTTAATTGTTTACTTATAATTATTTTTCATCTCCAACACAGAGTAACCAAAATTTTCGAAGACCAACCACTATCTTTCGATTCTTCTTAGACGGTTTGAAAATCAAACAGCAATTTTTTTAATAAAGAAATCTGTGGCTTCTTTTTCCTCTCAGCCTAAGCGCATAATTGTTTTTATTCATAGTTTGAAGTTGCAATCGAATTGATGTTGTGATTGATAGGCAATGTCATTGAAAAATAATTCAAAATTTGAGGGAATAATATGATTTTGCAAATTCTGGGGATAACTCCGGTTTTTTTTTTTTTTTTCTCTCTTTCGTTTGCTGAACTTTAAATACTAAAATCCTATACTTTTCATGTATGAAATACAATGCACCGGAGAAATACCCCTTTACAAATAATTTAAAGGATGCATTAGTAACGGTGCTAATGAACCTGATAAACCTTCCATAAACGCCAGGCTAAGGGTTTAAAGACTCCTTTACATTGCGCAGAAGTGATTTATGGAACATATAATTCATTAGGATTCTCTTATTGGCAATTGTTTACTTCTCATTTAAGTCTAGTCACCGTATATTTAGATTTCACATGACTTTTCTCGAAGGAATATATAGTCTCCGTGTATCTCCCGCACGATCGTTTTTCCCTATTTCTCATTAGTAATTTTATCTATTCAGTACCTTATTATAATCCATGCCTACTTGATTTACCCATGAATTCATTGCCTATCCATGAGCAAGACCAACAGTTTACTTAGATAGCCTCGTAATTAATAGCACAATTCACTTAGATATCAAAATATTGTGACACCATCAATTTTCTTTTGAGAATATTGTATAGATAGGACCGTGAATCCATTTTTCGGGTTTTGGACTGCACTAAGTCGATCTCTCCATTTGGACTAAAATAATTAATTTGTACATAATTATCTATATTATAACCCGACGATACAATTCTATATAGTTCTAGACAATAGGGCTAGATAAGGAGCCCAGTTAATGATTTGCTGGACCTCCAGACGTTCATCAGTGCATGCCGTCCCCAGTGGACATGAAAACTGTAAGTGATCCAGAACAAATATAGGGATGATGGATGGTTTGCAGTGGCCAACTTATTGGGTCAGGAATTTGAGCTCCTAGATGCTTCATACATTGACACCCCTGACCCGTTCTCCACCGAAGACATCAACTTGTCCATGCATACAGTGATCGTTCCTTTAAAAGGTGTTCCATCCTGGTAAAGACCCCATGTTGATTGACATGATTATTAATTGCTGCATTCAACAAGGAAATTCAGGTTGTTCGCTGTATCCCTTGTGTTGCGGCAAATGGCACCACGGGCTCATGTTTCAGAGCACTTAAAGCTGCTTAAATTTATTTGCAGCAGACCAGTGCTATTGTTTGCAGTAGATCTTTGACTCATATTTATAATAACAAAAACGAAGCCAAAGCAAGTGTGGTCATGAATCTTTTCTCGTCAACGACAGATGAACTTTAACCAAATGCAAAATGAATTTCAACTAAATGCTACCTGATTTATTATTATTATTAAATAACAGAAACTCACTTTCGAATAAGCAAATGGAGGGAAAGCTGAGGGAGAAAGACAAAATTTATACAAAGCAATCAAGCCACGAATGTTGTTGATTCCATTGAAGTTCATTACGAGACTTTTGCCCAACAAGACCTTCGCTAAAGTAAACTAGCTCCCCTCCCTCTTTTCTGTTCTCTTTATTATTAACACAATACCAAAAGTCCCTTGCTCGTAGTGCGATACCTACATTCTTCTTGAGAACAGGACTCATCGGGGCTTGCTGTCAAAACTTGTTCTGGTACCAGAAAAGGCCTTTTGCAGAGGCTCGCTTGTCAGGCTCCACATATATGCACTCTTTGCTCTCTCTCCACAATGCCTTGTAAAAGGGGGTGCCATCAAACTGGTAGTACTCACCCAGTACTGGTTTGACTGCTTTAGTGGCCTCCATTGCATGATAATGTGGCATCGTGGAGAATAAGTGATGAACTATATGTGTATCTGTGATATGATGAAACACCTTATTGAGCACCCCATAGTCCCGATCCATCGTAGACAAAGCACCCCTTAGCCAGTCCCATTCTAAGGTATCAAAGTGTGGCAATGCTGGGTGAGTGTGCTGCAAGTATGTGATTGTGACTAGGAAACCATTAACGATAAATAATGGTACCCCGTAGACACTAATCAGCCAAGCCAGTCCTTTTGCTGTGGCAATGCGGTAGAGCACATAAGTAGCAGCAAAAATTCCGGTATCAGAAATGTAAATCTGAAGCCTCTCCCGTTCAGAATATATGGGGCCATAGGGATCAAAGTGACAGGCAAAGCGGTCATAAGGTCGGCCAGAGACATTGAAGGCTAAGTACAAGGGCCAACCAAGAAGAATTGTGACCGTAAGAGTTAAAGCTCGGCCTGGCGGATTGTTTAGGTATTTTGAATACCATGGTATCTTAGACTTGGGCTTGGGGACAAAAACTTCATCACGGTCAAGGCTCCCTGTGTTTGAGTGGTGGCGACGGTGGCTATATTTCCACGAAAAGTATGGGACAAGGAGTGCAGAGTGGAGCATTAGGCCAACAGTGTCATCAAGCCACTGGTAGTCACTAAAGGCATGGTGACCACATTCATGTGCAATAACCCAAACACCGGTGAGAATGCAGCCTTGGAGAGCCCAGTAGACTGGCCATGTTATGTAGCTAAGCGGAGAGGGCAGGAGATGGAAGTAGGTGATTGCAATGTAGTAAAATAGAGCACTCAGGGAGAGGTCATAAACGAGATAGGAGAAAGAGCGGAGGACAGAGCGCTCAAAGCAATGCTGTGGGATGGCTTTTCTGATTTGGCTAAGAGTGAATGGAGGCTTGCCGTGTGGCATTCGTTTGAGATGGCTTTCTTTTGCTCTACCATTGATGACTGGTGAAGACATTCGGCCGTCAGCTTCCATTGCCCTCTTCAGATCCCCTGCAAACAATGCAAACATAGAGAGCAGAGTCGGTTCCTCTGCTAAAAGTACTTGACAATCACATCTGATGCTCTAATGCCTAAGAGTATAATGCTGTATTCCTTTTATCACAGAATAACAAGGAGAGTCCGTATTCCCTTTTTCACAAGGTAATGGCCTTTAGCATGTTAATAAAGCCATGACTATGGTAAAAATCACACAGGGTACCAAATGGATCCACAGAAACGGCTAGAGTAGAATGTGGGGTAGAGAAGATAATAAAAAAAGACAGCCAATCCTCAGGGTTCCAGCATTTATGACTTCAACCTAACAGATATTTGTTATGCAAGGGCCATCCAGAAGGGGCACTTGCTCGGCACCCATATAAGATTTGAATTGTGGGATACTTTCTACCGATATCTGATATGATTGGTGGAGAAGATCAATCAGTTTTTATCTGGCTTCAAGACAAATGTGAATTAACTGATTGAAAGAGGCCTCTCTGCACTTCCTCATTTATTCAGGCAGGGGCTTAAATTCAAATAAATGAGAATATGCTAGAGCAGATTTCAAACCTGTAACTCCGAAAAAGAAAATGGAGATTCAATACCAAGAGAAAACCATAAGAAATCATGTGACAAATGTTACATTCACAGCTATCAAGCCTAGAAGCTGATCATGGGCTAAAATTGTTGGCATCCACCAGCCTAACATGGACAGTGTTCTGAGGGTTATATTAGCAGAAAAATTATGGAGATTTCATTCATTCCTAGAAGTATCCGTTCTCTCCTGCTGAAAAATAAATTGTGACGAAGAATATATGAGCGCATATCCTAGTTGTGGAGTTTCCGATATATTTAGAATCTGCTAAAGGAATTGATCAGCTTTGAGCATCTTTGAGCTGTAGAAGTGTTGTCTGTTCTGCTGTTTTTGTCCCTATTAGCTTTTTGCCGGTTTACTTGAACTTAAAAACAAGAAATTACAACATCAGGTCATTGTCTCAGAAGGTGTAACTTTCTACAAAAAGTATAGATTATACACTTGTGCTTTCCTTTCTGTGCTAACTTGAAAGGGAGGTTGCCGTCCCAAAACTCATTTCAAAACAGTAAATAAAATATTGGGCCGAGATATACCAAAGTGTTAACAGTTAAGCAAGGTCCTCAAATGGAATTAGTGCAAAATTCAATTGGCAGGGCATGGGGACATCGGATTTTATCTAGATGCTGTGCTAATTATAGACACGCTGCCGAAGGACTCCCATGTGGGGAGAAGATAGAACCGCCAACAAATGTAAGGTCCTGCATTCTTTTTACAACTGTATAGCATGGCTCCAAGTTGGAAGCATATACTGCTAAGTAACTTTCAGGACCGCCTCCTATATATATATATGATTAGTTTATATCGCTTATATCTATCGTACGCACATTTAAATGTGTCCATCTACTTTTTCTCTTTAAAATGAAGGAAAAGGATTCATAACCCCAATAAATTGATATTTGATTTGATGTGTAAATCCAACATTTATTTCTTTTTTAATTTTTGTATCATTACCTCCGTGATTATGTTCTAAGATAAAATGTTATCTGACGGCAATTTCCTACAGTTGCAACGTCATTTACCCTGGGCTCGTTTCAATACGAATTTTGAACCAATTACCTGGTGGCTATCCGAGAGAGAGAGAGAAATAAAAAAATAATAAACCCAATCAACAATTCAAAAAAAAAAAAAAAAAAAAAAAGGAAATGTAGACTGCAAATAGTTGCCTGCCAACTGAAGCATTACAGGTTTGTTGATGTTATATTTCTTTTCCGGTTTACAGATTTCTCCTCAGCGTCGCTTAATCACTATGGAAAACAATCATAAATCAAAGCCCAGAAAAAGAAAAAGAAAAAGAAATTATCCACTCCGCACTGCTTGTCTACGAGTCACAAATAGAGGATCCTTCAAAACAAAACGAATCCGAGCTACATTGCAAAATTTCAAATTTCTGATTAGATTTTACGCAAGTGAAAGTGAAACCAATTTATTTTTATTTAAAAAAGAACAAGAAAAGAAAGAAAGAAGGAAAAAAAAAAGAAGTGCTTTCGTCAATCAAAAGGCCACTCATGGATGGATGTATCTGTACACTATGTATTTACTCAACACACGTGCATTTGGCTTCATGCCATCATATCCAACAATTAAGAAAATAATAATAACAACGCCAGTAACAGCAGAAGAAGAAGAAGAAGACAAAGAGGAGTTGGCACCTGAAAATGTAAGTGCTTTTTGGTAATGCACTTCTAGCAGAGAACCACACACACACACACACACTCTCTCTCTCTCTCTCTCCCTCTTTCTCTCGCTGTTGTTCGAGCAATTTTTTGGGTGTTTCTGCTCGGGGCTGGCGGCTGGTCTATAGATCAAACGAAAGCCTGTGGTTGTATTTGAAGGGAGCTTTTTACAGAGTGGTTCCCACAAGATTCTCTCGCCTCGTACGCTCGGGGGCGGTCATCCGACCATCGTTGATGACGTGTTTTCCGGCCATTGGTTTGCTTATACATTGACAACGTAGCTGCCGATTTTTAGGGGCTGCTCAGGGTGGTGGTGGTGGTGGGTGGAGTTATTGTAGCTGATAGGATCTTTTGTCTAATTACGATAACACCCTTTCTGTTTTGTTTTTGTGGGACCAACCAGGAAACTTCATAGTTTAGGTACTTATTCAGTGTTTTTTTTTATTGGTTTATATTAGAATTTTTGCAGTTATATTATGTGAATAAAAGTTTATATAATATAAAATATTTTTATATTAATATATTAGTATTCATATAAATTTTGTTTATATTATATAAAATGATGTTTGTGTGTGTGTGTGTGTGTATATATATATATATATATATATATATATATATATATATAATTTTTTTTTTATTTTTTGGTATCTAATCTGTGTTGACGGTGTTGTGTATCCAAGATGGTAAGGACGATAGATCGTGCGTGGGTCCTCCTACTCGACGGAGGACTTACATGAAATTGTCGGCTTTGGAGGCTGGGCTCAAAGTTACGTAATAGAATACTCAAAATAATAATAATAATAATAAATAATAAATAAATAAATAAAAGGAGAAGAAAGTCCTTTTGAGAGAAAAAAAAAAAAATGTAAAAAACGTAACGGTCAGAACCCAAGCGGAGAATTAGGGTTTTTGGCAGCCGAGGGCGGTCCCACCCCAGAATAGGCACATTGATATCAGTATAGTTTAACCCTAATCAATTTTCGAATCGGGTTTACTATTTGAAAATTGATGTCTTGTTAATTTCAGTTGAAAACGGCGTTGTTATTTCTCCTAACTTGTTGGATCCAAATAGTCAATCTTATTCGACATGGGTATGGAATACGCAGGTGGGCGCTTATTCTTTCTGGAGTTTGGTTTTTTCGCTTTTTTTTTTTTTTGGTAATTTTTTAGGTGGTTTATTGAGCTTATTTTATTTCATGAGTTTCTGTTTGCATTTTCGTTGTATTTTTTTTTTTTTTTGCTTTTTTTCTTTTCTAATACTCAGTCAAGGATTTAGACCCTGAAGAAAGTGACGAGGAAGAAGGGGTGGAGAACGACAAGAAAAAGTTTAAAGTAGCCAAAGAGCATAAAGATCATCTGGAAAAACTCAAGGAAAAGGTCAGTTTTTTCTTCTTTTTTTTTTTATTTTGTTTAGATTCTTAGATCTTTTTTGTTTCTGGAATGACTAATGCCGAAGGGATTAGCAGTATTTCGATGTTTTGATATAGTGTAGTAGGATCTATGTTAAAATAGTTTTTCAGCCAATCAAGTGTTTCAGTATGACCTACTTTTCAGATTTTGCTTTCCAGTTATGACTACTATCGCAATTTCTTTAACTAAGGTACAACATAGCTTTCAGGAACGACTGGTTTTTACACTAAGAATGCAAATTCAGGTTTAGCATGGCATGATGTGTGTGCCCCTTCTACATGACAAGAGCCTAATGGTAAATCTAACTGGTCACCAATGAAAGACCAACGTTGTCTTTTCCTCATTCTGCGGAAATGCTTGGAGTTTTCAATGTTGCATGGCCATTGAATCTTAAATCGGATGCAAGATGCATGGATTATATCAAACCTACAACCTGCAACACCATCTGTACTGTCAGTATTACTATCTCCAACGGTAATTTTTCCTGGAAATTTGTGTTTGTTGTAGCCTGGAATTTGGAACCATTTTGGAAGACCTGTTTTCAGGCAATGAACCAGTTAAACCTGATTAGATAAATCAAATCCATGAATAGACTGAAGTTGGAGAATGTAAAAGCAGAAATTCCCTCTGTGGTCCATTGGCACATGCAAATGATGAAAAGCTGAGCACAAGAAGACATTTTGACAGCTAATGAATGTCTCTACAAGTCCTTTTCTTGCATTACAAAGTTCCCATGAGGAATGTGTCAATGTTACGAATTCCCCATCTTTTCAGCTCCAGGAGTATGTTCTGGAGATTAAAATCCTGCCCTCGTTGCACAGCCCTTTGGCATAGCAAAAATTGTTGTTTGTCCCTGACTAATCAACTTCACATTTGTGGTTGCTGTGGCGATTTTTGGAAGGCTATTAACAGATTTTCACTTGCAGGACCCTGAATTCTACCAGTTTCTGCAAGAGCATGATAAGGAGCTTCTGGAATTTGATGATGAGGATATTGAGGTCAGTTTATGTCAAATTTTCAAGCTTTGGGTGCATAGATATCATGTATTTGTGAATAAATACCCAAATTAACCAAGTTACCACAATTTGTGCAGGAAGAAGTTGACACTGATGTGGATTCAGAAATGCAAGTGGATGAGAAAATCAGAGATCATAAAATAGCTGGAAAGAAAGAGAAGCCGTTTCAAAATGTCATTACTACTGAAATGGTTGAGTCCTGGTGTAATTCTGTCCGAGAAAATGGGACAATAGGTGCCATTCGTTCTCTTTTGAAAGCTTTTAGAATGGCATGCCACTATGGTGATGATGTTGGCGATGATTCTTCAACAAAGCTTATGACAATGTCTAGTGGTGTCTTTAACAAGATAATGTTATTTGTACTTGGTGAAATGGATGGAATTCTTCGCAAATTGTTGGGACTGACTACTTTTGGTGGTAAGAAAGAGAATGTGGTCAATTTAATGAGCACAAGAAAATGGAAGAATTACAGCCATTTGGTGAAGTCATATCTTGGAAATGCCTTACATGTTTTGAACCAAATGACTGATGCACAAATGATCTCTTTTACTTTACGACGTCTCAAATATTCATCTGTAATCTTGGCTGCCTTTCCAAGTCTTTTACGAAAGTACATAAAGGTATAAGCACTGTTTGCAAAGCATTTAGAGTTTTTGTGAATGTTTTCCAATTCACACTTGTGGGCCACAGTGATTTATTTCTGATGAAATTTTGGCACTTAATGTCTACAGTCAATTTGCAGAACTTAATTAGCTTGTGCAGTTGATTTTAACGACTTGTATACTGTTTAAGTTGTATTTATTCCTAGTTTACATTAATGTGCATCTTAGGGCAGGAGTCCAGTTCACACACTTTAAGGGTAGGTTGTGTCTTCAGTTATTGCCATCCCTCTCTGACAATGCCAATCTTACATGGTGAACAGTTGATAACAATGTATAACTCTATTTTTGTTGATTTGTCCAGATTGCCCTTCACTTTTGGGGCACAGGTGGAGGTGCTCTCTCTGTTGTTTCCTTTCTTTTCCTGAGGGATTTATGCATTCGACTGGGATCTGATTGCCTAGATGAGTGTTTCAAAGGGATATATAAATCCTATGTTTTGAACTGCCAGTTTGTAAATGCAATGAAGTTGCAACATATCCAATTTCTCAGCAACTGTGTTGTAGAACTTCTTGGGGTTGACCTTCCAACTGCATATCAACATGCCTTCATTTTCATCCGGCAATTGGCAGCAATTCTACGGGATGCAATTACCATGAAGACTAAGGTATGCCTTTCCAAGCTGAAGACCTTATATTAGAAACTCCTGCATATTTCAAACAGTGGAGTCTATTCTTATGCTATATTCAGGACTCATCTTGTCCATCTAACTGGTTTAAATATTGAAGCCTTTTCTTCTTTTTCATTTTTGCATGATTTGATGGATCAGATATGCTCCAAGGGATTTTTTTTCCATCTATCTTCACCCTTATTTTCTGTTATTTGTGGTGCAGAGGACGGTTGACTTTTCTCTAATTTTTTTTTCCAGATTTTGTTTCACTGATCTAAAGGAAAATGAAAGTGAGAAATAAGGACAAAGAAGAAAATTGGGAATGCTTATGCTATTCTATTTTTTATTCTATCTCAGCTTTTGTCTCTAACAACACAGGCTTTGGCCTGTGGGTTCTTTGAGGTTGTGGAAGGGGAGAGGGACAAGACATTTTAACTTTTGAAAATGATAGGAATACTATTTACCGCATATCACCTATTTGGATATTTCCTTGTTGGTGGGGGCTACATACTCACTTTTTTCATTGTGCTTTATTCTTGGTTTCCACAGGAATCATTTCATAAAGTTTATGAATGGAAATTCATGAATTGCCTTGAGCTTTGGACTGGAGCCATTTGTGCCTATAGCTCAGAAGCTGACTTTAGGCCTCTTGCATATCCTTTGGCCCAAATAATTTCTGGGGTTGCACGTTTAGTTCCCACTGCTCGATACTTTCCTCTTAGATTGCGGTGTGTCAGAATGCTCAACAGAATTTCTGCCTCCACTCGTACTTATATCCCTGTTTCTATGCTCCTCTTGGACATGCTGGATATGAAAGAATTAAATAGGCCTCCCACTGGAGGAGTTGGAAAAGCTGTTGACTTGCGCACTGTGCTAAAGGTAAGTTTAATTGGGCGTGTATTGATCCTTTTCTTGGAGTTTGCAGTTTGACTGATGTGTATGCCCATCAAAGATCATGCAGAAAGGTGTTCTTATCTTTCTATGTTAACTTGGGGACTTCTATGCCAGGTGAGCAAACCTACCCTGAAGACACGATCTTTCCAGGAGGCATGCGTATTTGCTGTGGTTGAAGAGATTGCTGAACATCTAGCCCAATGGAGCTATTCTGTTGCTTTCTTTGAGTTGTCCATTCCAGCCACACGGTTGCGAAATTTTGTCAAAACTAGCAAAGTTGAAAGATTCTGCAGAGAAATGAGGCAGCTAATTCGTCAGGTATCATTTAGATTGATGATTAGAATTTACATGTGCTCTTCTGGAGCTGGATCTGGATTTGGATAGACTGTCCTTTTGACTCTTGTGTGTGTGTGAATAAGTACAACATATGTGCTGAAGCTTTAACTGATGGTTCAACTCTTTCATGCTGCAGATTGAGGCTAATTCTGTGTTTACAAATGAAAGGCGTAAATCTATCACTTTTCTTCCAAATGATCCTGCAGCAGCATCTTTTCTTGAGGTTTTGCCGTTTGTGCTTCTTTTGCTTTCTATGCTGTTAACTCTTTGAACTTATTATTTACTACTCTTTTTTAGAGATTCATGCGTAGGCTGACAGTGATAAATTGTAGATTGTTGTGAGAATTGGTCATGATTGAATGGAAAAATTTTGGGGACAGAAGGAAAGATTGATATCTTAGTCTCTCATTCATATGTTCCTAATTAATTTGACTAACAGACACTGTATCATGCATGCTACAGGATGAAAAGAAGTTGGGATCCAGTCCACTTTCGAAATATGTTATGATGTTGCAAGAAAGAGCACAACAAAGGAATGACTCATTGATGGAATCCAGGTTTGCATTTTAGTCTTTTTCTATGCCTAAAACAGCCACATTTCAGGTTTAAGAGAGTAAATTTGTAATATGCATGTAATTTTCAGCGTTCTTGTCGGGGAGCACTCCTCTGTCTTTGAGAACAAGCTACTAAAAAGTGATGAAGACGATGATGCTGGGATTGACAAAGGTGCAGCTGTCTTTGGTTCGTCCTGGTTACCTGGCGATAAATCCAAGTACTTTTCTATCTCTATTTGCGCATGCACCGATCCGCTTGCATCACAATTTACAGTTTGTTGGTGCTTTATTTTGTGCACTTTTACGTGCAAGTAAACTTGTTTCCATCATTTCATACTTTGATGCTTGCTGGTTGTTTTTCTACTGTACCTGTACCATCTCACCATATCTACCCCCCCTTCTTGCAGATCTAAGCAATCGAAGGAGGAGAAGAAAAAGAAGAAGAAAAAGGCTGCCCAGCAGGAAGAAGAGGTAGCTGTGGACGAAGACGTTGTGGAGGATCTTGTACTTAGCTCTGATGATGACGGATCCATTAGCAACTTCCTTTCTGTGGATGAAGATAACAATGAGAACTCGGTGGCTCCCAAATCGCAGAGTAAGAAGCGGAAGGTTTCAACAAAGTTTTCAAATAAGAAATCCGTTGAGAAGAAAACAAAGAATAAATCTCCTGCAAGTCATTCGCCTTCCGAAAATGCAAAGCCTGCACCACCAAAGCAAGGGAGTAAGAAGCCGAAATCGCCTGCAATTTTGTCAAACAATAACGTGCATTCTCGTGCAAGAAGATCTCATAAAAGAAAAAGAGAGTGAACAATGACTTGTGGAATTATGGATACTTTTGTTTTTTTTTTTTTGGGTCCTTTTTCTTCAAGGCCATTTTGTCACTGCGAGCGGTAATTTATGAAGTAGAATTTGGAGGTTGTGTGAATGCACCATTTCTGGATTTGTCACCGAGGCGACCGACGTGTGAATTTTAGATTCTAAAAATAGCTTACTTATGCCTGCAAGGGGGAAAAGAAATATATACATAAAATAATAATGATAGTAATAAAGAACTCAGATTATCAACACTAAGTCGGCAATTCTAATTCAGGGACAGTTTGGGAATCGGTGTTGGTGTCAATTCAACTATGGTTACAATTTCGGTCCTACCGAAAAATTTCCACCGAGACTGGATTGTTTACCAGACCATGGTACGATTTTCGGCAGGGCCAGTTCTGAAACCGTTCTGGCACGGATTAGGACTGGTGTTATACCTAACTCAAACAGATTCCGACCATCTGAATCCCATGACTCGGCGCTGGTGCATGGCGGCTTCACAGAACAAAGAATCCGAACCTAAAATGACGCAGGGGCCTATAAGACTTGGGGAAATTCTAAAATGGATGCACTCCGACGAGCCGACGGCCTAATGGAAATGGCTGGTTTCCTAATGCAGACCCAGATAACTTGGGCTTTGAGCCACAGGCCCAGACCCTTCAAGACTAATTAAAACTTGAATAAAAAATATATTGTAGTTATTCAGCAAGCACTCCAGTGATTGAAAATTAGAACCTTTATTTTTTTTGAGGTCTTGGAGCCTATAAGCCTCGTAATGCACAAATTAACGAGAAATGAAAAGAAAAGAAAAGAAAAGAAAAAAACTGTTGTCAGGACTAATTTTTATATGTATTTTAGTTTTGATGCTATCTATTTATAATATTATAATTTAAAATAGGTTTAATTCAGTTCTTTTAAGTTACTTTTATGATTAGTCAAGTCTCCTAAAGTTTTTAATTGGACATGAAGATGGAACCCATAAAGCAAGAAGCAAGGCTAAACGTTTAGGGAAAGAATATGAAAGGTGTCACTTAATGATAATAATTTCAATTCCGACGGTAAATGACGTGGAGAGCTAAGCTAAGCTAAGGTGGATTGTAAGTATTCCGTACAGACGTCCCTAATTCCCTTATCTCCACGTCCTAAGTTGGTATTCTAACTACCAATTAATGTATGTTTAGGATTGACCGCATGAAGTAGAGCATCCGAATGATCTTTTCGACATTTAAGCAAGTATTGACAAGTGGTTCCTTTTAGGTTTTGTTAAGATGATTTTGAACATAAATATGGAACCCCCCCCCCCCCCCCACAAAAAAGAAGAAGAAGAAGGGTGATAGATCCCTAATATATAAATTCAATTATAACTATTACTTTTTTTCTTTTTTTGGCATACTACATATCCTACTTAACAATTATGTCATATTTATTTATCCGTGTAATTATTTCCATTAATATGCACACGTGCAATTCTTATCTTTTCATATATGTGCACGTTCGAGAAAATTTTGGAGAACAATGCAAGAGACACTAAAACTTTGATTAAATTTTTATCCACATCCATGAATTTTGGAAGCAAAACCCACTTAAAAAAAATAAGTAATTTTTGGTGGATGTCGCATATTGCCTCGCTGAATGAGAAAGAGGGACAAAAAAGGAAAAAAAATCCCAGGGAAAACCTTCGTAGTGCTAGTAGTTCTTATCCAAATTTTGATGTGGATTCGTAACTTAACATTTACTATAATTTGAAAAACGAAAGGGAAAAAAGAAAAGAAAAGTGCATCTTAAATTTTCTCTTTTTGATAAGTGACAGCTCCATCTTTAATTCACTCTTCAACTTAAGTCAGCAAGTGACTACGAGAGGAAAGCCACTGTTCCATGAATTCAACTTAGTGAGAACTCAACTCAAGGTATGGGTAAGATGAGAAGTAACATGGTTCAAAAAACACTAGAACTTTTATAAACTCGAGTTACTTTCGATAATCATAGACGTAATTTCCGTGCACTTTCTTGAAGGCTACAAATTTGAGTCAAATTTCAAGCTTATCAACGAAAGAATTGCTTGCACTTAGTTTTAGAATTTGAACATGTGGTAATGGCATGCCACACAAACCGCACACATCTTATTCTTGCTTGTTCTCGTTGTAATGCCCAGTTCATAGAGCAAGAGTTAAATGAGTGAAATGTAATATTTTAAGTTTTTAAAAGGTCAATAAAAAGAGAATTAAATTAGAAAATCTGGAAGGAGGTTTTGTATTAATTGCTAAAGTGTAATCGCTTTTTGCCACATGGCAAGTTGCTGTTATGCCTCTGCAGCATTGCCAAACCAAGAAAAGTAGCGAGTCCATTGATGTGAAGCCATGCCTTTCTCGATATATTGGATCATTCGGTTGGAAGGTTGCAACCATGAAAGTATGTTTTTCCATAAGGGAATATAGGATGAGCGAACTCCAAAGGGGCTGCAATCAGATTTTTTTTTTTTTTTTAAAAGTCTAGTTAATCTGGGATTTTTGTGATATAATTTCGATCTCTTGAAATCAATGCGGTGTCATGAGATTGGAATTCAATGAGGTTTATTTTTAATCCAATCCGCTTTGTTCTTGGCATCAACAAAACTAAACATTTTTCACTAACTTCTCTCTCTTTCCGTTGTTCAACTATGAAAATAGTACACAAACATAGAAATTAATAGACATGATCAAGGTTACAATTAAAAATAAAAAATAAAAAAAAAAAAACTAGCGAAGAAAATTGAATTGGTATCTTTAGACTTGACTTAATGAGCAAGATCTCAATCCAATTCTAAATGTAGTATTCGTATGTTCACCATATCCATTCTCCATTATCTTGCGATGAAACTCGTTTGATTATCAAACTTTCATCGCTTTTATGCGCATATGGAATTTGACTAACAGATGTCAGATCTTAAATTCTTTCGAATTCTTCACTAATCTTCCTTATTAGGGTGTTAACTACCATATTAACATAACCGCAAAGTGTGCTGGCATTCATATAAATCGTATAAAACATAAATATTTTCTTAATATTATTAAATGGCATCTATATTGAAATTAGGAAATTCACCGAAAAAAAGAGAAAGAAAAGAAAATAAATAATAAAAACAAACAGTATATTTTGGGCACATTAAAGGCCACCTAACCATGAAAATGTTCTATAAATGGTGCGTTTCATTTTCCTTCTAAGGACAGCAACAACAGCAGGAGGATATACCCTTTGACGGTAAGCCCTTCGCTTTTCTCTCTCCAACCATCCCAACTTAGATGTGTATGCAATTTTCTTTGTGTCTCAGCGTTTGTATCTTTGTAACATTAATACCATGTTTCTGTCTGTGATACTTTTGTCTTCTCTTGGACACTTTTCATATATATTTTCTCACACAATTTATTCTATTTTTTGACATCTTCAATTAATCATCATAATTTAAAAGTATAATCAAGCACCCTGTTAGAGCATATTAGCTACATGGCATCGGTGCACTCGAGGATATGCTAACTGGTGCTTCATTGTTTATATTCGTGGGAGGAGATGATCAACTTCACTGTGTATCTAACGGTTAGACTAAAAAAAAAACACCTATTGGAATTAATTTTTTTTTTCTTTTTTCACTTTTCCAATATGAGTTACTCATCTTAATTTGTTGTGATTTTCACTTTGAATTTGTTTCAAAATTTTTTGGTGGCTTTTGATCTTCGGTTTAGATCCCTGCGATGATCAGATCATGAAATTTTGTAGCTGTGACCCGGATCATCTGAAGGCTACAAATGCTTCATCCTCGCATTACCTCTCTCTTAAATGATGATTTTTGTTGTCAAATCACATAGAAAATGTGCCCATTTGGAATATGTGTCAGTTTTACAGGTCATTTTATCTTTATCTAATGAGTATTTCTGTTTTAAACTTGCACGCATGACACACTCTCTCTCTCTCTCATGCAAAGGCATTCACACGTGTTTATCTCTCCTATATAAACATTAGCTTACTATGTTGCATGCTCCTACTTGTTCCTGTTGGCAGCATTAACTCTGGTCATCTTCCTAAAACTCATGGATGACCGTTGGTTCCATCAAGCTATGGGTGGATCCGCCAACAACAATTCCCGTTTCAACTGTCCTGCAAGTAGTGTGGACCTGAGCTTGAAACTCGGTTTATCCAACGAACAAGAAGACCAAAACGAACTCCAACTCGGGTTATCTCCTAATTCTCTCACCGCCAGCCCTAAACTTGCAAACTTGACCTTTAATGGCTTCCCCATCACCGAGGTATATTTGCCTCTCCATCCTTGGCTTGTGTAACCCCTTGCTTTGTGTACAGATTCATAGTCTATCCGGGGCGATATATGGCTGGCTTTTTTTCTCTTTGTTTTTTTTTTTTTGTTTTTTTGTACATCTATTTTTATGTTGTGTCTATTATATGAACATAAATGTTTTCTCTCAAGAAACTTGACATAACACCATTTCAACTAGCACCTCTCCACCATGAATCCAGACTTTTATAGTTCTGTTAGACAGATCTGCATACATCCGATGCAAGGTCACGTGAAAATTTTATCATCTTTTGTATGTAGGTGGTGGAGACAAAAGAGACTAATCCTTTGTCACTTTTTAACTGAATATTTATGGTTTTTTAAATAAGAAAATATGCTCGCCTTCAATTCAACTGCAAATCTCACCAAAGTGGTCTCAGACATTATTTTCTCATAAAACATCGTTGTCAATTTTGCTGCATCGACCCTAGATCTTGCCAATTATGCAACCAATCTCATATTTGTTTGCTTCATCACTCATGCCCATCATATTCTTATCAATTTCGTGTTCTATATAAATTTGAAAGGCGATGTCCACCTTGTTATGCTTCTTCTTCTTCTTGTTTTTTTTTCGTTGTTATAGCTGCAAGATTAACCCTTAGCGTCGTTTAAATTGCAGTCCAGTTGGCGGATATGAAATAGTCATTGGAAGGCATCGAATGAGCTATCTCCCATGCTTTAATTTGCATCGTTATTGTTATTTAACTATTAGTAGTTAAGTACTATTTAAAACTTCAAATCAATGATGCATGGATGGCTATAGACATTGGTGTGGTTGTGGTAAATTTAATGGGCTGTAAGTTCAACACTTTTGTGTATACACACGGTGAGTTCACTAATGGATGGCTCTTTCATGACACGAGTGATTGGAATAATCAACGGGGTTTCCTGACTCCGTTGAAATTGCCTAGTTCCTGTGGAGGCGGGAGAATTTTGTAGCTCTAATTAGTGCTTGTTTACACAGGAAACGAACCAACGTGAAATGGGCGATGGAAGAGTCAAGGGTGGCATGAATTCCAAAGGGATAGTTGCTGCACGAGGGAGTTCAAGCATTGACAACCATGGACTCAGCAACGTAGGAGGGGGTGCTGCTATGAATAGCCAGGGAATGTTTCCTGGCTGGTACCAAGTTACGAACAACCATGGATTCAATGGTGGGGGAGGCAGTTCTAGTGCGAACAGCAGCCCCTACAATCAACGAGACTTTAATGTCAGCCAGGAACTCTTGGGAACTCTTGGTTATAACTTAAGCAACTACAACCCTGGGGGCGTGCCTCCATTGATGCCTACCATGAACGACCACACACTGCTTGACCATGTTCCTCGGAGCGCTTGTCGAGAGACTGGAAACTCCTCTGGCTCTCTTAAGAGGAGCTCACGCCAACAGCGTGAAAAATCCTATTTTGATCCTAACAAGAGATGCACTAATTACAATTGCAACACCAACAACACCCCAATGTGGCGGAAAGGTCCCCTAGGCCCCAAGGCAAGTTCTCTACAACCCTACATCATATCAGAGGGAACACTGTCTACAGCTTTGCTTGGCACATACATGGATATCCATATCTGCTTGTGTAATAACCAAACTAATGTGGTCGTTTCCACCCACTTTTCACTTGCAGACGCTGTGTCTACAGCTTTGCTTCCCACGTGCATGAACATCCATATCTACTTGTGTAATAACAAACTAATTTGGTCGTTTCCACCCATTTTTCATTCTCAGACGCTGTGCAATGCTTGTGGGATCAAGTACAGAAAAGAAGAGGAGAGGAGAAGGGCGGGAGAAGCGAATGGACCGAACGTCTAAGAAGGTTGAATGAAGAAGGGTAGGTTGGGTGGGTGGGCAAGGGGCAGCAAAAGAAAGCAATTCCCTTCTCTTTCTTCTTCCTTGTTGTTTGTTTTAGCGAAGGATTAATTGAACTCACGCAGCAGGCACAGGCACAGGCACAAAGCCTGGCTGAACAAACACAGCACTGTTTTCGTCGCTAAGTTGCATGTTTGTTTGTCATTGGGGTTTTCCCCTTCCGTTTTCACCTTCTCGTTTTTAAATTATTATTATTATTTTAAATTTATGTAATTTATTAATTAAACTTAATTTATATTAAATATTTATTAAGTATAACTATATAACAATAATTTACTTGCTGTGTCATAAATTCATCTCATTTTTATTATAATGTCAGTAAATTTATTAATATATTTTAAATTTTAATGTATTTAAAAATAAAAAAGTAAAATATTTTTATTTTTTTATAAATATAATATTATATAAATAAATTTGATAATATCTTAGTGTTTTGTTACATAATACGTGAATAATTATCACGTAATTTAATATAAATTTAAATTAATTAATTACTAAAAAATATTAAACATATATGTTTTAAAAATATAATTTAAAAAATTTTAATATAGTGAATTCACTTTAATTAACATCAAGTCTATTGAATAAAATTTTTTAAAAATGAATATAATTATAAAAACATTCTATTAATATAAAATTAACTATTTTACCCAAAATAAAAATCCAGCACCCTTGGATTCCTATTCCTGCCCTCTCATTGATCCTCGTCCACGTCCACTAGCGGTGGTGGCCACAGCGCCCAACCAATCCGCAGAACAATAACGACGAGAAAATGATCGCATTAAGGGCTACTTCACCAAAATGTCGATTTTCAGTCCTCTTTTATTCAAGCAAATTATCAGACAAACAGTAAACGGCATGCAAGCTACGTCTACCACAAGGTTAAAACCCATGTCTAAAACAGGCAGGCTCGCACGTTATCCAACGAGAGGAAACTAGCCAAAGCGCAAAGAAAGATCACTAATATTACTGGACGACAAAACCAAGAAAGCTCCTAGGGATACCATCTGTCACTCTTTTCATCCAAAAATACTCAAAAAAAAAAAAAAAGTAATTGAACCACGTAACAGAATTATAGCAATAGTATTCCTAGCACAAAAGAAAAATAAAGGACAAACAGAAGGCTCGGCGAGAAAAGTCACATCCCAGTCCTGCGCAATTCCTCAGTTCCATGTGCGAAGTGGCACCTGTCCCCAAAAGTACATGATCCTTTGGCGAAGTTCTCGCATAGCTTGGTCTTGAAATTGTTTGCTGGTGCATGCATGGCTGGGTTTTTCATGGGAGGTCCAGATGCCTGACCCACGTTTACAATAAGCTCACGAACCATGCCACTTGCTTGCTTAATCTGATCGAACGTACCCTCAAGCTCAATATTCCTCAGGTTAGGATCGGATTCATGCTCTCTTATAGAAAGTTTGGCCCCAGTAAGACGACAGATTTGCTTTGAGTGCACACCATTCTTTCCAATGATGGCTCCAGCAAGCGAAGCATCCACACTAATTTTGGCAGCAGCTATGGCCCCAAAGCTGGCAGCGGCACCAAGACCTTGGGCTGGAGGTTCAATCTGGCGACCCATCCCACCTGGAATTTGTCCCATGGAACGAGGACCCCCATAGGATGGACCCGTGTGCTTCCCGAGTTCCCACTCCCCATGGGCAAAATGACATTTATCACCAAATTTGCAACCTTCAGCAGTGTTGTATTTGTTGCACACGCGGGTCTTCACAGCAGGAGGTGATGAGCCATCAGGGAAAGATGGTGGAACTCCCGGATTCCTACCAGCTGGTGAAAGAGCTAGAGTGCCACTAAGATTAAGCATCTGAGACACAGCTTTAAAGCCACCAGGAACATAATGCAAGAAATGACATCCCTCGCCAAATGGGCAGCCAGAGGTACTGCAAAACATTACAGATTGGAAATACCATGAGAATATTCTTTTCTTTCAACACAAGGCCCTACCAAATTAGTATACATTGTATCAAAGAACCAGGGACACTAGATTTGAAAGACATGGACCAAATGTTAGATTGAATCATGATTTGAGAAATGGTTAGGCATTTGTCAATGGTATAATGACATTTTTTTGCACTCCAGAAGTGGATCATTTGACAACACCATGAGCTCATGAATTTATTAATGCTTTTGAGCCACACACTCATACCACAAAGTAACAAAAACAATATTAAAACTAACAAGAAACTCAAATGCATGTATATGATACAAGCAATAGATTCTACACCCAACCACAAAAAACTCAACTTTTTTTAAAAGTGAAAATATACAAAGCTGTTCCAATAAGATTCAATAATAATTCCTGAAAGTAAACACCATGAAAGGTAACAAATAACTCCTGATCCAAAATCATATCAGCTCATGAATGTGGCTTATATTCTTGCAAAGATCAAGCCACCACTCTATGCTTTAACATTACCAAGTCATCTGTCCCTACATGCTTTACATTGAAAAACCTCTGCACCAAATAACATGGCTAAAGTGGTCATTCGTCACAGAGTCCAATGACATGAGCAAACACCAAACATCTTATGGTGAACAGAACATGTTCAACTAGAAGAAAGTGAAAAGTTGCCTGCTGGTCCAAGTGGAAACCCAACTAATCCACTTCCCAACCAGGTATCCAACAAGTCTCATGGCTAGCACTTCATGCACATTGAGGGCTTTTGATGGAATCAATGCTAGTAAATTTAAACCCACAGCAAGCTCACATTAGTGCCAGAGGACATGCCAAATTGCCAACAAATTATCTCCCAGGTTCAATTCTAACTCATTCCTATCTTTCTAACAATATCTTTGTATCAATCAGAGATATCCAAGGAGGATGTTTCTGAATCCATCTTCTGAACTAGAGACAATGGTAACAAATAATGAAATGACACCAAGTTTCAGCCAAAATTTTTTTATGTCAGAATACGAAATATATAGGGCTACTCTGAATGTAATTTGAATGTTATCTAAATGAATACATTCCACACGCAGCAAATTGCCTAAAATATGACAGTTAGTAAGATCTGACAGAGCTGAACCGAGACATGAAATGAAAGCATTTCTAAGGTCTCATCCAAGAGGCCAAAATGTAAAATCATGTGATGCCACATGAGCATATAGAGAGAAGTTGGAAAAAGGTTCAGCAGCCTTCAACAATTTTACAAACTGCTTTGGAACAAGGGCAGCAAGCTTAAGTTTGATATCACATTTTGTGAGAGAGAGAGAGAGAGAGAGAGAGATCACGATGATGATGATTAGGAGGATAACAAACATGATAATGAACTAAAGATGATAACACAACCAAAAAGACAAAGAAACACCAACGTTGTATGAGAATGGGATATGGAATTTAAAAACCCAAACAAGATGACCTGGTGCACATTAAGGATGAGGATAAAGGTGTATAATTAACATCAAATAAAGTCGAAGCCAATCTAGTTGCCCATGTCTGATGCCTTTTACTTGTCAGAATATTGTATCCAATTTCAAATGGCCATTATAAGGTGGACAGATTTTGCATTCCATTAAACTTCTTTGAGTTTACAAATGTCCCGGCAAGTAGATATCCAGAAGAAATCTCCAGAATCAATCATTTCTGCTCAATGTACACAATTTTGATAAGCTGTTGAATAGTCTGGTTATCATGATTAGAAGTGAACCTGTACCAAAGCCTTCAGTTTCCAACACATTAGTCCAAATCACACTGGATTGATTTGCAAAAAGTGTGCAATAAAGCTCATTTTACAACTTACCAATATATGGAACCATTTAGACTATTTATTTTAGATAAGTTAAGATTTGAACCTGAAAAACTTTGTGCATGGCTTCGATTTGCTTCCTATACCAGTTGAATAGGACTCCATTTCTGTTGCAGAAAATTAATTAATTTCCCTCAGTTAAGATTTGAGTGAGTTATTAATGCTTGCTTCAGCTTTAAAAAAGCCCGTCATAATATCTGGACATTCTTAATAAATGATAAATTTCAAAGACTACAAAATACCATAGAAAGACTCCATAGACATAGACAATGGAATAAACTAAATATTCAAGCAAAGAAGAGACTGATCCCCCATTCTCCATAAATAGGTTTTTAAACAAGAGGGCTGGAACTCCTTTTCTACAAGTCAAATTTTAGCAAATTGAGCTTGTACTTCCAGAATGGCGTTGCATAATTCCCTGCTTTGAACTCCTTTTCTACGAGTCTAATGCCACAATTTTGAAAATCCGAAATTAGCAGATCCACATCAAGAATAAGAACAAAAAACAGAGGAGTACAATCAAACAAAAGAAAGAAATAAATCAAAGAGATCCAACATGAATTGAAAGCTACAAAGCTACGAACATTAACTATAGCCCAGTGGAAAAAAAAGTGTTTGCACAAAAAAGACAACAAGTCAATAACAAGGTCAATCATACACAAATCTTCAATAAGAATAAGAAGGTAACAACAGCAATCCATTAACCAAGAAAACTTTTGAATCATCCATCAACCTAGCCGGTAAACATGCATTGATACTAAAACAGAAAATTTTGATATTATAAAGCCCAGACTAATCAAAGCCAGTTATTGTGATCCATAATTTGCCCCTTCTGTTACTTTAGTAACATTTTTTAAAATGTGTCAAACATTCAAGCATAAACTTCAAACTTTATGGGCTTTGCATTTTCTAATCACAATCTTTAGATTTCATGCTCTACATCTCAGGTTTCAAATTGTTCCCAAACTGATTTTCTTTGACAAAATTTTCTCAAAAACATTAAAGAAAAAAAAAAGGAAAATGACACCTTCAAATTCTCTTCTCTTGGTCACAGCTACTTGGCTACCAAAAAAAAGCTTGTAAAATTGAATTCCTAATCATGATATCGTACCTTCCACAACCGCCTCAACTAAGCACAAAGATTAATATGAAGAAAAAAAAAATCACAAAACCTCAAAGAGATTAACCAACAAAAATGAATTTTCTTTCACAAATCTAAGAAAGAAGTAAAAAAAAAGAAAAAAAATACAGAAAGAAGACAAAAACGCACAGGTAAACAGAAAAGTGAAGAAAAACACGAACCTTGCTGCTTGGATTTCTTGAATCCGCCATTTCCATTCAAAGCAGCCTCAGGCCTGCCTCTCTTGCGGCCGCCTCCAAACTCCATTACTGGTTCAAGATCCACACAAGTACACCTCTCCAATCCAGCGAAGGAAGCCGATGGAAAGAGAGAAAGCTAACGCAAGAAAGGCGAAATAGCAAAAGAAAACAAGTAAAGAGAAAAAAAAACAATATAATTAAATCAAGAAAGAAAGATAGCGGATTAGATTAGGGTTTCCAAGAGCAAGACGAAGAGAACGAAATAATTTTCGTTCCAAAAAAAAAAAAGACGCGGAACTGAAAAACAGATTTAAACGTGGTTTTATGATGTGATAAACGTTGTTGCCGGATCACGTGACGTTGGAGTGGTACTTGTTGCCTAGGTTGCACTGGTACGGCGTCGTCCTCCGTTGAAAAGTCTGCTGGGGTGGTTGAGGAAAATTTTTTTTAAGTTTAATTTAATCGGCGGCCTAGGCCATCATCCAACGCACCCCCGCGAGGTAGAACGAGGAAAGGAAATGGGCTGGACGTGAATTAACTAGTAAAAGGAAATTCGATTGAAACAAAATAAATAAATAAAATAAAATAAAATAAAAGAGGACAACTGTAAAAGGAGGGAAAAAAGATTAACAGGAGAAGCAATCAACGGTAAAAGAAGTTTTTTCTTATCAATCTACTCGGAAAACCTATAAAATTTGTCACTCGTGATGTTCTAAAGTACATTTCGAAGCCCCTTAAAAACTATACATGTCCCTTATCCTTGACAAAAAAAAAATATAAAAAAAAAAAGAAGTTGCCGAGGATCTTGCTCAAAACGGTCGAGGTTATCCCTCTGCACCATTTGCAACCGATGGACCACTTCTACTTAAGATGTCAATAATCATCATAATATGCTTCACATGTGTGAACTAACCAAGAGATTTGAACAAAGATCGTTTCACAACTCAACTCAATCGTACATGCGATCCGTCTGGTTAAGCAGCCAATTACGGACAATAATTTACAGCAAAACTGTAGTTACAAATAACCCCCACGTTATCCAAGAAAGCCTGTTTCTCCAGCAGCACCATTCTCCTTGAAATGATCAAAGAAATTTGGAAACCTCTGAACCAATGCAGCCAAGTCGCTAGCTCAGCTTTAGAGTCGAGGAAAAGACTCAATTTCTGCGACAGAAGCTCGTGAGTTCCCAAGCTCCCTTTCTCCTCAATTTACAGTCGCACGCTACTCATGATCCAATTCTCCTCAAGAAGCCCTCCTTCGGCCCTAATAAGCATCTCATCATGGAAAGTGGTCACGATGCAGTGAATTGAGGTTCTCAAAACATCGGCCATGCCATATGCTTTTGAATGCACTTGGCCATCTCTCTTTTTACTCATCGAGACATCCCTTCTTCCTGTATTCATCATTGCTCATTTAATATTTGCTTGCCCCATCGACTGATACAGGGGCTGCAAGGTTGTTTTCTTCCCCATGGATGCTTAAACAGCAAGCAAACAAGATAAAAGTGTCAAGACGCCAGCAGCATTGCTGCCAGAGAGCCGAGCAACCCCAAATCTGTCCTCCTTGTAAGAGCATGCCGTTAAGGAGGCAACTGACCTTGCACACCATGCAAACTGCTGCACAAGTCACCAACCATCGCCAAGTTTGCAAATTGATTCATTATCCGATTCAGATACAATGACTATTTATGATCTCATGCCGACAGAAGCACTAGACTCGTTCCCAGCAAGTCGTTTACTATCTTTTCAAATGGCCCATTTTGCATTGTAAGCATTAAGTCAGGAACTCCCACACTTGAGTCATATTATTAACAACAATACCCATAACAATAATCAGTTTGGGACAGAGTAATGAATAGAATTAATTATTTACCTGGAAGTTGTTCGACACTTCATAATGCTTTGGATGTGGTTGTGAGAAGGTCGGTGATTGCAGTTGACTGGAAAGTTGGGAAAGCCTTACCAACAAAACCACCTTCGAAGCCTTCACCCAAGTCATAAGCAAGCAGCTTAAGAGACCTTAAGCACACAGCTATAACTCTTCTATAAGTGTCACCATTTTCTTAAAAAATTGCAGCTCATCTCCAAATATCAACATTGCTCTCGCAAACCATACAGAGATCAAGAAATGCAAGATAATGTGGAAGAAAACCTGGGATGCAGAGCTGCAAGCAGTGGTTCACTTGGATTTGTCTCTGCTGCTGCTGATCCTTTGGGTGGTGCAAACACAAACCATTTTGTATGCAGCACCTTCACAACAATATCAAGATACCAAACACAGGCTTTTCTTTTAAAGTGAAAACTTTTAGCTGATAATTTTTTTTTTTTTTTAAATTTTGAGAATACACATTAAAAACGAAAATCAAAAAACCAGTAGACTATCCAAACTACAGCGTACAAATTTTGTTAAGCTTTCAATTCAGATGACTCTGTAAGCTGTACTTATTAATTAACACATACTATTGTGTGCTAACAAACAGATACAGTTTGACGCAGCTTCTTTGCATATTCATACTTTTTACAGTGAGCATTCAGATGTAAACCAAAAACATGCAAATTGAAAGCAAGTAGGAGATCAACAAATTGTTTTTTTATTGCAATGTAGCTCATCCCCAGCCTAGAGATATCTTTTTCAAAGAAATTCAATTAACTGTCCAGGAAATAGCACAAAACATGAGCAGGGACGCAGCAAGCAATTCATTGATTTCCAAATGGATATAAGATAGCACCATTTGTCAGACGAACAGTATTGCAAAAGATTTTATGCACCTTGCATCGTGATGCATTGAAAAATTTAAAATAGATATTCTTTATTTTCATGAAACATCATAGATTGTCAGATAAAAATAAAAGAATACGACTAAATATGACTAAAAACCAACCTGATGCAAAATCTGATTCAGTTCCCCACAAAGGAACACAGAAAAGCCTCCAATACATAGGATGATCTCATCAATGGTGAACTTTCCCACTGTCGATTGTCGTTTGAGCTGCTCTAGAAGAAACACCAGCGCCACAGCTGAAAATAGATAAGCTGTTGTGGAGAGCTTTAAAGCACATTTAGCTGCCAAAGGAAGCCCCATCTTGAAGCTGAAGGAAGGGGGGTGTTGACCAGGGCATTAAAGATCAGTCATCACGTCTAGTGATACCCACGAGAAAAAGAAAAAATCGCGCAGCCCGCCATACAGATGAACTTGTCAAGAAACTACAAGAAGCAAAGGGTTGGATTTTCAAGTACGTTTCAAGAAATGTAGAGGTGGCCGATAACGAGTATACTTTATTAATTTCAGAAAGAAGAGGCGATCCCTGCGAGCGGTGAGAGAAAGAAGGCTTTGAAGAGAACGAAAACAGCGGTACAGGCACATTAGGAACCCTAAGTAACGGTTAAGCGCCGCCGCTGGAAGGCATTGATGAGGTTTTGCTTTGGGTTTCCAGGGGGTGTGAGATTCGAGCGAGTATTTGATTGCTTCTTCAAGAAGCTGAAAGTGAGAGGCTACCTCCACTGCTTTTGCGTTAGGCAATAGCAGAGTGGGCTGGGGCTCTGATATACTTTTATTTGTATCTGTTCAACATTTTGACGAAAACTTGAATTTTTATGTGTGAGTGTGTGTGTATATTAATTGACATAAAACGATCTTTTATAATCATTAGACTAAAACTATTGGTGGTTTTTATTTATTATTATTATTATTATTATTTATGACATTAGGCCTGAACAAAAGAAATGGGGAAGCTGAGATTTGAGCACCAACCTCCCCCCTAACCAAAGGCAACCCCCCGAGCGGTTGCTACTTCCAGTGGGAGCGGAAATGATAGCTAAAGCAAGATTGGGACAAAGAGGCCCAAACATTCAGGTTTGGTGTGGTAAAAGGTTTTGGGCCTCTTTCTGGGTGTTGTGGGCCAATCGGACACACGAGAGAATAACATCAAAATAAAAAGAAAAAAGAAAAAAGAAAATCAGTTAGTTTAAATTAACGTTGGGTAAATTCTATAAATTAATGGTATTGTTATATTAATTTAGCGTTTATTCTGCTTACAATACTTAAGATTCACCCATCGACAAACAACAGCCTTGGAGTTGGTTGTGGTGCAGCCACATAAACATAACACAATTATTTTTGAATGAATAGACCCAACAGCTGGCGTCAAAGACTTTTCAGCCTTCCATGAGCCTCAGGCTAGCCATTAATGCAAAAAGCGGTTAATAATTTTGTCGCGACTCTTCGACGGGCACATTTTGCAGAGTGAGAGGGCAACACATTTGATCCACCAGTAGTCCATGGCTCGGAATTTCCCCCGTTGAAAGCCATTCATAACACGGAAAGGAAGTCATCTTTGACGCGATGGGTCAGTCAGTGCGTGGATTTCATGCAACGCTTCTGAATTATATACTCCTCATGGAGTCGGGTCTCGCATTGGCCAATCCCAATGAAATTTGTCGTTCGTTCGTTCGTTCGGTTGTTTGTTTATTTATTTAAATAAATAAATAAAAAGACTCCCGCGTCAAATTCCTGAGTTTTTCTTTCCCATTGAATTCGGGAAATTTTCTTGCATTTAGGGAGCCTGGAATGCAAATATCTTCAGAGAAGCTGGAAATAGTAAACCTGACACCCCTAACAAAAAACTAGGAAGGCCCCCAGGAAGCTTAGGGGCAAAACTCTTTTATCTTCAAAACAAGGTTTGTTGAATAACCTTTTCTTATCTCGTTGCCGTTAACCGTGAATTTTTAATGATTTTTCGAATAAAGAAATAGTGCGCATAAGCTTTGAAAAAAAAAAAAAAAGAAACGCAATCAAAAGCATTAAAGGCAAACAAATACTCTCTCGTGAAAAATACATAATAACATTCAGATTATTGATCCCTGCCAATGACAAAACAGACATTAACTTAGTCCACCAAATCTTTATCTATGGCAAAGCATATTCCCACAAGAAGAAGAAGAAAGCAATCATTCTTTACCTACAAAAAATAAAAAAGAATGTCATGTGCTTCCTGCTTTTGCAAATGGGCTATTCTAATGAATTTATTTATTCTCCTCCTGAATATCGAACAATGCTTCTGATGACCCATCCTGCCGTGGGCTACAGGGTGAGCAGCCGATACATCCATCCATAACAGATGGCACTTCCACAAGCAAGAAAGAGTACGGTTAGTAATTGGTAACCAAGAGGTAGGGCTAGACCGTTCCAATCACATCACTTTCTTGCTTTTCCATCCCAATTTCCTTCTCGAAATCGTCCTCAAGGTTGATAGGCTTGTACCACTTGGCACAGAACAAGTATATCACGAAATCGAAAGCAGTTAGCACTGCGATCAGGAAGTAAAACCTGTCCATATGACCCGTGTTCAAGTCATCCGGGATCCATCCGGGTCTATGCCCCTTAGCCGTGATTCCCATGACCATGTTAACCAGCATGCTACTAACATAGTTACCAAGAGAGATGGAAGCCATGCAAAGCGAGCTCCCAAAGCTTTTAATTCCGTCCGGCGCCTGCCCGTTAAAGAACTCCAGTTGGCCTACGTACATAAAAACTTCAGATGCCCCAACCAGAACATATTGAGGAATTTGCCAAAATATGCTTAGAGAGCTAACTTTTTGGCCTGGGATAACGTGTCTGAGCCTTTCAATCTCTGTAGCACCAGCTGCAATCATTGCTAGCATTCCAATGATGAGTCCAGTGCCCATTCTTTGAAGCTCAGATAAGCCCTTGGGATTGCCACTTAGTCTTTCAGCAAATGGCACCAGTACTTGGCGATAAATTCCAGTGCAAATCAGAACACTAGATATATCAAAGGCAGACATGCTAGCGGCTGGAAGGTGAAACTCTCCAATTCTAGAGTTCATCACATCTCCTTGCTCAACAAATAGGGAAGCCATTTGTGTGAAGACAACGGAGTAGATAATAGTGCATAGCCAAATGGGTAACATTTTTAGTACACATTTGGCTTCTTCCACTTGAGTTACAGTGCAAAGCCTCCATGGATCCTTTGGCTCGCGGAGATCATCCTCTGTCAGTGTTGCTGCCCTATCCAAGAACCTGAGCAAACGTGCAAAAACAAGTTATCACATGTTTGAGTGCCACATACAGATGTACAGTATGCAAACGTTGAGCTCTCTGAAGAAAAAAAAATAATTCTATATTACCTAAAATTTGGGATTAATTACTGTAAACAAGCTAATTATACTCACTCAAATTCATTGCTGTGAAGGATCTTTCTACTCCCTTTGATCGCGGATTCTGGTCCTTCAACCTCATAGAGCTCATCAGAATTTCCTGGGATGACATCCCATTTCCTGGCTGCCGCAACGAGTACCTGGGCAACTCGGGGCAAGGGGTTGCCACAGGGTTTTATGTAGCGGTATCCAGGCGCCCCTAATAGGAAAGATAACAGGGCTATGACTGCAGAGCCTAATGATAAAAGAAACCCCACTGTCCATTTACCAGAATCTTCATAATACACCAAAATGGTATTAGAGAACAAGGAGCCGGCATTTAGAGAGAAGTAGAAGTAGCAGAAGAAAGTTGCCTTTGAAGTTTTCTCCTTTGGTTTTGTCTCATCGAATTGATCAGCGCCAAATGTGGCTATAGTGGGTTGGTGCCCTCCATATCCAAAGGCAACCAGATATATGGCCAAATAAAAGACGGCTACACCAATTGATGATGGAGGATGGCAGGGAACTAGTCCATCACCGCAGCCATCTGGTTTGATCAACAAAAGCCCAGAAGATATTGGTAAGAGTGCCAACCCCTAGACAACAGTATGAATTAACTATTAGCAATTAATTTGAAGTAAGGTAACACAACTAACCAAGTAAGCAATTTTAATGTGAATACCAGCACAAATATTATTTGAAAGACTGCACATGTCAGGTAGCGACCCCAGTAAGAATCGCTGAGGAAAGCTCCGATAAGGGAGCATAGATATACTGTCCCAGTCCACTTGCTGACATTATTGGCTGCATCAGCATTTTCTTGGCCCAGCACTCTGGTTAAGAATAGAACCAAATTGACCCCAACTCCAAAAAAGGCTAGTGTGGCCAATCCTTGATTTGCTGCACCAGATTGAAGTAAAAAAGGTGTCAGCTTTGACACAGCAAGCAAGCGGTCATGTGATAAAAGGGAAGAATTTGACAAAAAAAAAAAACTTTATTCAACCAGAACTCTGATTTTTGTATGGACTGTCATGCCATTTTTCTACCAAGGATAGTCCATGCGCATAACCTTCTTAATCCAAGTTCGAATGTTTGATCGTAGTACATAATAAATCAAAAGGGAACCAAAAAATAACTTTCTTCTACAGTTGTTACTGCAGCTTCATATATGTTGAAGCAATGATACTGCTCGAGAAGCAGAATTTTGTAAATATTAATTACCCAGACAGAGGCTTGCAGCTCTCCAGCCTCCTGAGCTCTTCCAAATAAGAGATTTCTTTCTCTCAGTACTGTTTCTTTGCGCAACTTCAGCGTTTCCAGAGCTAAAATTTTCTGCCGTCACCTGCTGACAGAGTCAGGACAAAAATACTGGTTTCATGATGTCCAATAACAGATAAAACAGCTATAGCTATAAATAGTTGCAAGTGGCTAAGCAAGCCCGACAAATCATATGGGGCCATATCCTCCTAAGGCTCGAATAAATCTATAAAATTTTCATGCATCAAAAAGATTTTGGTCAGCCACAACCAAAGCCTTTGTGTTCTTTTGCAAGCCTTTGTGTTCTCTTGCTTGATGGTAAATAGACATAAGTGAAAGATATTAAGTAATAATTTCCAAGTGTGTTTTTGGGATGTTAAAGGCAAAGGCACTATCCACTTGCCAAGGAGCAAAATGGACATGTCATGGAAAATTATTATACAGAAAATGTGGACCTCACCTTTGAGAGCTTGTTATACATACCATCGACATCCCATTTAGTTGAAAGCATTAATTATATGGATTTTGAAATGGTTTACATAATTCAGCAGTGTACAAACCTTTAGCACAACTTCATTTGTAGTTTTGGACGAGCCCATGGTGATAATCCAACGTTTCTTCTGCAAGTGACCAGAGTTGGTCAGAAATGTATAAAGATTACGCTAATGCGTGAAAATGCATGGAAAATAAGTTACAACAATAACGGTGAATTTTGCTCTTGCATAATTATGATCGTTAGAAATATCTGAAACACTTGCATGGTCAGAAACATGCCCGGCGCAAAGTGACAAAAAAGCAATGCCCAAAAGAAGAGAACTCACAAGGAGTTGAAATGGGAGAATATTGAGCGAGAACCTTGAGAAATGTGAGGCAAAAGAGATCAATATATAGGGAAGACAATCGGAGAGAGGAAGGGACTGAGTAGGCAGGGAGAGAAGGTGTCATTTTCAAGGCCTAATTTATTATGGCTGCTGAAGATGAAAATACTGGTGGAGTAAGGAGGTGGGGTTTGCTTAGAAGAGTCTGTGCCACAAGCTTGGTCATGTCTTCCGTGAAATCATGCCCAGTGGCATGATGTTTCACGAGAAAATGATACCTCTTTCACTTATTCTTTCCAAGTTGTTGGCTTTTCCTTATTTCTTGATAATCTCTCCTTAATATCACCCCTTTTTCGCTTGTAACGTCACACAACAATATATTGTCCACAAGTTTTGAATAATTTCAGCAACTTGCCTAAGTACCAGTCATAAACAGTGTTTTGCAGCAAATCAGTCCTTGTCGTGTTGCTGGATTTACTCTGGCAGAAATAAGTCAGTTCTAACCATAATTTCTTTATGAAGTAAATATGAAGTCGCAGGCCACTTAGGGGCTGGTTAGTACACATCAAACATTAAGGCATCAGAGCAAAAACTTGGAAAGCCCTTATCCAAGATCTTTCTGCTCTAGATTGCCAGTGTAGAAGTTCTGCCATATCATAATGCAATATCTCATACCTTTTTCCTGGATTGCAATTACTATTAACTATTGACAAAGCAACAACTGTAACCTTTAAAGGACAGAGGATCTCTGGTTTTTCTCATAGGGCAAAAGAAATATTGAACGTTAATCGTGCAAGCTATGAAAAACTTAAAGCAATGTTCTTGTTATCATTGCAAGTACAACCCCCACGAAATTTTTGTTCACTCGTCAACCATATTACACTCTTGTCAGAAAAATATGGTCAAGAAAAACCCTTGTTTTTCTGTCTTGAGGTCTAAAAGGTTCACTGAAACAGTGAATATGCGAGCAGTTTCTGGCCCATTTCGTGGGATACAATTAGTATGTGTTTTTGAGTGGATCCAATTAGTTTCAACTCTACGTGTAAGCTTTCCTGTTTTAGGCCTCCAGTCGAGTGCCATCAATTAATGTCCACAAAAAGAAAATTTCACATAAATGGAGATTACCTCATTTTATACTCGCAGTGTGTGTTACGGCTTAAAGAAGAGTGAACACAAACATGCAACCTGGGATTTATATAATTGGAGCAAAGGGCAATTCACTACAGAGGGTATTGGCAAAGTTCTACAATTACTTTGTGTTTGCCCTCGTTATTAGGTTTCCAGACGAGGTCGTTCTCGATCAATTCCCACTAATTAATATTCACCACCATAATCGTTCTCGGTACGGTAACTGAATGATAGAGACAATACTATTCCGAAAGTAACAGCCTAAATGGGGGGAATTAACCTATGCCGAGTGTAATGTATTTATAATTCCACAGTGATCACGTCAGAATTTTCTATATGGCAGTCATTGAATTGTTTCCATCAAAAATCCAACTCCACACCATCTATCCATCCCCAGATACAACCTGTACCGTAACCTTTGTATTTCATGGAAATCTAGTCATTTCACTACTGCAATCTAGAACCTCTGACTAAAATATACGTGTGACAACTTTCTAATAGGGCACCCAACGCAAGTCCCTTGTGTTTTCTACACTATTTGCCTTTTTTTTTTTTTTTGGTTTTTCTTTTCGATTTGGTGTGTGTTCAACGCGCAATTTGCAGTTTTTTTTTTTTTTTTTTGTTTCTTTAAGCACGTAATAATGCATGTATATGACGAATATCATAAATAGGGGCAGGTAAAAGAAGCCAAAAAGAAAAAGAAAAACGTGGAACCGAGCAGAGCAAAGCCATTGATGTAAAAGCTTCATGAAAACTAAAGAGCAAGAATATGCGTGTAGATTACTGACCTATTACCAGATGCGATTATGAACAAGCTAAAATCTTCAAGGAATTCCGGGGACGGCGAAGAACTTGTATCGATAACCCCACAAAATTCCGGTGACGGTGAAGAACGAGTATCCACTATTGCAATTGGCAAAGTAAGCAGGGAATTTGTTATGCCTCGCAGAAAGCTAGAAAATTGGCTAAAACCTTTTGTCATTTACGTAAAACAGATGGATCAAAACACACAACCGAATAGCCCCCAACGCTCTCAATCCAACGAGTATAACTATAGCTTCCTCTTCAACTTCTCTTCTTCCATTTAAAGCCCAAGTAAACGCCCTCGCTAATAGTGTTGCCCACGAAGAACAATATGGAACTTTGATTCAGAACGAAAAACTCGTCAATCATAAGAACCCCAAGAGGAAATGAGAGACCTGGGCAGGGAGAATGCAGGTAATTATGAGGAGTGCAACATAGCACAAATATTGATAACTAATTCACCGACTTCTACTCCTACTCCAACTCCAACTCCTGTAAATTATGCTTATTTGGCTTTACTTGTATAACGGGTCTTCTGTTGAGATCTCTTCAACCCTCCTAGAATATATATATATATATATATATATATATATTTCCTTTATTTAGTTGTGCTTCATTAATTCTTACGCCCTCATCGTCGATACTGCGATCCATTTAAAATATAATGACCGCTAACGATTTTGTTGCAATCCACTTGAAATATGGTTTGAATTATGTGTTTTCGATCTTGTGCCAAATTATTGTATCTTGTCGATTAATAGTTTTTGCTTTTTATTTAATTGTTAGAAAGATCACATGTAACGGCAAATTTTTGGTTTGACTCGATCTACCTCCCAAATCCTATTTATTCGGCAAAGAGACGGAGAGAGCGAGGGAAAATTATTAATATATGAATAAATAGATAATAAAGGATATTAGCAATAAATGAACCACTTGCAAGCATTGAACAATTGGACGGCGGACGCTGAGATGCTGAGAACCAATGAACCGCTGAAATACCTCACAACCAAATATGTATATATATATATATATATATATATACACACATATACATATATAATTACAAAAGAAGCTCACATTTAATTAAATTATTATTATATTTTTTAGAAAATTATTTTTTTTTGTTTTATTCAAATGAGAAAAATAAAAATATATTTAAATTGTGAGAATTTTATTAAAAACAAAAAAATTAAGAATAAAAAAATAAATTATGTCATTGAACTCACAACAACAAATTAAACAATTTACAAATATCATGAAAAATAAACTAAAATAATAGAACCAATCAACGTTAATAAAAAAAAACCTATAAATACTAACCTTGATGTAAAATTAATAAGTTGAGAATACACAAACGTTAAATTTTTTAGGTGAAATATAGTCGAGAGAAAATAAAAAAATAATAATAATACAAGTTAAGTATATTTGTGATTTTATAATGTGAAGAAGAGAGTTGAATGCATGTTAAATTCTTCATTCTAGTCATATGCTAAAAAAAGATTATAAATTAATTATTGAATTTATGTTAAATACTACAAATTGTTATATTTATTAAAAAATCTTAAAATTACATGTTTAAATCCTAATTTTAATAAAATACTAAGAACTAATATAAATTAATATTAAATATTATAAATAGTTAAAATTTATTTAAAAAATTCTACAATTAAACAAATAGTTGCATATCTTTTAATGTTTTAGGGATATGTGTGTTATCAAATCGACCCACTCTATTTTATAATACTAATATTGTACTTAATTACATAAACCGGATGCATATAATTCAATTAGAGTCAGAATCTATGTCGAAAGTGGGAAATTTACAGGAAGCTACGCTCAATTGATAATTTGCAAAGGAAAAAATAATTAAAAGAAGAGATAAAAAAAAAAAAAAAAACCCAGCTGCTGTTGGGTGGAGCTATTTGCATCTGTTGGATTTCATATTCAAATGAAAATTTTTATTTTATCTTTTGACAGTCGATGGACCCAAAATGTCATCGTTAGGTGGACATTGTTTTAGTGCACATGAACGTTAAATAAAGCAATGCTATTCTTCACATTGTCTAGTGAATTCATGTAACTTAGCCGAATAATGTAGCAATACCTTTTCCTTGTTTATCTCTTTCAATTTATTCACATTGGCAGAATTGGAAAGGAATATTGAAAATAAAATTTGACTTTAATTAAACGTGATAAATACCCGATAGCATGATTATAGGCACGACACTTATAAAGCTGTTTTAGGTTACCAACCTTCCAGTGTGGTACAAACATTGGGAGACAACAGTTTCTTTTATGGAAAGCAACTTTGTTTAGTAGGGGCTCTCAATCAGCAACTAACATAACTAGTTTCAGATTTTTTTTTTTTCTTGTTTTTTAACTCTTTCCACCTCACAAATAGAAGCCCATCATTTTCATGCAACATGATATCTCTCAGCTTATTACAATATTTGATCCCCTTCTGTATCATTGCGCGTGCCCCCATGACCCACCCCAGTTGCCTCCTTTCAGGTCTTAATTGATGATCCCTGCGCATCCCATTAATTGGATTTCCTAATCGAAGAAGTTTGATCATGTAGCCAGGTTTGAAATTCCAAGATGGATTCCACCCCATAAATTTTGGGATTCATACGACAGCAGCGACTACGCATTTTGCGCAAGCAGACTCGAAAGAAATGCTAATGCCCGAAAATTCAAAGGGATTATACGACAGCAAAATGGACGTTGGGGGGGGGGGGGGGGGGGGGGGGGCTCAAATATATGCAAGCCGTCGAAAGAATTTGCCTATTTGGGTGCGATAAGGATGCGGCAATGGCCTATGTCGGCGAGTGGCATATCTTATAAACCAAAGGTTTCTAATTTTCTTAGAGAACATTCGCAAAAGGAGGCCAATTACGGTGATACAAGATTCCATTCAAGGAAGGGAGGATGGGGATAGAAAATTTTCGTGCACAGAACCTTTTCAAAAATAATTAACCCCAAGTGGTGTTGGGATGCTTAATAGGCTCGTTATTCCTAAGAAATTCGCCATTAAGTAGTTTCCACATGCGCGTGTGAGAGTGTTGAAGATGATTCAATAGGTGCCGGCGGGGTAGAAGATATGGAGATTGTGTTTTATGACAGGCTATTGAAGATCATGACTTTGGAAGATTAGATATTGCTATTGGAGGAGTTGCCAAAGTTCTGTATTCACCAGGGGTTGGAATAGGTTTGTGAAGGAGAAGAATTTGAAGGGAAAAGACATTTGTCACATTTTACTCGTGTGTGTCGGCATCATGGGGTAAAGGAGGAGGGCCAACATTATTTCTTAATTGACATAAGTCCTCGTGGTTCATAATGATGGCGAGTTCAACCAAATTGAGGAAAAGCATAAGGTATCGGTGCTGATATCAGAGCAAAATGTGAGAAGAAACATACTACGAAAGGGTGATGAGAAAGAATCGAAGAATGGAAAAGGGTTGAGGCTTTCTAGGGTTCTCATTGTACAAAGTTTCATTTAGTTTTGTCCAAGATCATTGTACTTCAGGCGAATATATATGAATCAAATTCTCATCGAGTTCAATGAAATCTTCTCGTAAATTCCCTTTCGTTTTTTTTTTTTTTTATATATATTTATTTTGTGGATATAAACAGAGATCATGGTTGACGCTTATTTAGGGACTCCAATCTCAAGTAAGACAATTTACTAATTGAACCAGGATCGCCATGAACAAAATAAAGTACACACAATTAACATTGTATGGCATGAATCTACTTCATGTTTCCAAAATGTTAAATTAATCAAGAAATTTGTGAAATTTTCCGCAGACACATATAGGCTTGTGATAATTTATACAACGAACTTATTTTAGCTCGAGAGGCAAAATGGGAAGTGATAACTACTATGTGTGCAAGCACGCTGAATTATCAAATCGAATGGAAAAACGAAATGCCCATTTCTATAAGTTGTCTTCCATTGAGTGCCTGACCTTCGAAATGTTTAGTACAGTAACGTGTCTGCCACTTCACTTCTTCAGTCCTTGACTATTAATTAGGCGTTTATTATATGTAACCCGTGGCATTAGTGCTATATATGCTTAAAGTCACATGGTATAACAAATTTAATGTTCAACCGAAAATTAATTTATTAGAACCATTTTATTGTGTGAAAATGAAGGCGAGCTTTGATTTACGTGTGATTTGCGAAAATAATTTTTTGATATAAAATTATTATATTCAATTTTTTTAGATATTACTTAAGTATCGTGTAATTATATATATATATATATATATATATATTTTTTTTTTTTTTCTAATAGAGTGGAATCAACTAGCAGTCCCATCACATTATAATACTCAAAATTTATGGTTGAGAGGCTCTGAGGTGGATTAGAATCTTTATGCCTTTCAGAGCCTGGATTACAATCAACTGGCAGTCCCATCTTTACGAAGAAAGATGGATTCGGAATGATAAATCAGAAAGATTATTTACCAACAAAGCTCTAATGTTCCTACTGGTTAGATTTTATAGTCAAGTGCACGCTCGATCGCACATCTGATCATGCATGATGAGGTAATCCGACTGAAAATTTCGTAATTAATCGTCTGTCACCTCACAATCACAAATGAAAGGGTTGAGTTCATTTCTCTAGTGTAAAAGGCTAGGAATATGCTTTCCACTTCACAGAAAACCTTTGTTGGCGATGTGCCCTTCACCTTGCTTTAAAGTCAACAAAAGGGCATGGTCATTTCCCGACAATAACATCCATTTTTTTTTTTTAATGTACAGGTACAGGATATCGCTTGCTTAGTGGCAAAAGATCAAACCTCCGTGGCCTTTCTTCCTTCATCAATCACTTAATATCTAGCCCTTTACAGTCAGCACTGAAAGCAACCCTCAAAAGTTTTCAGCCAAAGAGGGGTTTCTTTAAATTTGACTTAAGAATATGAATTTAGTACGTGTCTACAGGGTGGCCCAAAGAGCGATTCAAAGTGAGTGAAAGAAAAAAAAATATATTGTAATTTTCACTAGGAAAATGTGCACGTGGAAAAATGAACCTAACACAAGCAACAATTAATTGGGGGGAAAATGTTGTGGACAAGCAAAGCAAGGAAAATGACGTGATCATCATGGTTGGTACATCACTCGAACCCTTCGGCCCCCAGAATCCTCAAGGGTGGACTACCAAATAGTTTTCTAAAATTGTTGGTGTGAATCTCCGCCCCCAGCCACCATCCATTGTTTCCTCCAGAAAAAATGGCTTTGGGCACACGCCCCACACCCACCCACCCACCCAAAAACAGACTATTAAACCTAGTGCCAGAAAATTACGGAAAAAGACCATGTGAAAACGATTATATTTGTTTGTTTAAAGTATAGCCTTAAAAAGCGTGACGTCGTCTTGGCTTAGTCCCCCAAACGCGAAGCCGTTGCGTTCTCTATTTTTTTTTGGGTCCCCGCGTGCTTGTAGGAGCCTTGCTGTCAATGGTTCAAGCCTCGTTTGGGCCGACCCATATTCGATGTAACTTGAACTCTAATTCTCAAAAGATCCAATTCCAATGCCCAGGAGTCGGCTGTGGCCTGGGGCAAACTCGCAAAGCATTTATATGCTTAGCCCGAGACACGTGGAGTCCCTGTACATAAATACAAGATCCTGGCTTCCCAATTTTAACGTCAGAATTTCGCAAGGCTGCGAAGCCCACCAAGCCGGAAGAATACATAAATCTGTTAACAAAATCCCATCAACTTCAAGCACGCCATGCAGAGGTCGCAAAACCACCCGACCTAAAATCCGAGTTCCCCAAGTAATTCGAGAAAATAATTTTAAAAGTCATGTAAATAATAATAATAATAATAAGCAATATATGCATGGATACAAAATTCAAAATAAAACATACTCAAGTCACCCAATATTAAGTCTTATTATAAAAGTCCCGAATCTGACGCATTTGCTAGCACTACCTCCTGCCATTTAGTCTTAAATGGCCACTTGCCATTTTAACTGCGTTCGCGCGCGCTCTCTCCATATATCTCTCTCTCTCTCTCTCTCTCTCTCTCTCTCTCTCTCTCTCTCTCTCTCTCTCTCTCCCTCTGTAACATGATTATTATCTCTCCCCCCAAAAGTGGCAAGTGGCCAAGTAGCAATCAACTCCAGGAGCGGTTTATCTGAGCCTTCTCCCGATGTTTGATTTCGACCGGTAAAAAGATTGAACCTTTGTACTCTTTCTAGAGTCAAAATCCTAGGTGTACTACCAGTGAAACTGAGAGCGAGAGCTGGCCTCGATCTTGTCGAAGCCCACAAGACGGATGCGCAAAGCTCGGATATTTTAAACTAATGAAACCCATTTTCTTTTCCCTCCTCCCCCCCACCACGGCCTGGCTACCTCAGTTTTTCTAAGGTAGCAAAATCTTTTTCTCTCTCTATCGGTCGATCGACGATACTTTCTTGCGCCTGTTCCTCTTTGGTTAATTAGAGAATTAGGCGAGTGTGGATTTTATGCTTACTGGGATATGAGATTTAAGCTAATTTGCATACACATTTTGTTGGATTCTAAGTCCATGTGCTTGCATTTTGTTTTTTCATTCCTTTCGGAGGACTGAAATCTAAATGGGTACTTTTTATATGTGAGTACCTTTTTGATCTTGTGTCGGAATGTTTAGTTGATTTCGTAGAATTTGGTCTAGGTATGCTTTTAACGCAGTGGCAGAGAGATCGATTCCATTTTGATGGTGTAATACATGGCGCTAACAAGACATGTTTTCAGGTCTTTACGTTATTTTAGAAAGAAATCATTTTGAGAAAATGGCGGCAACTGCTGCTTATGGCCTGCAAATGGCAACGGCAAGGCCCTGCACTTCCTCTTCTCACAGGGTTAGCAAGCCGGGCTCGGCTGTTTTTGGCGTGAATTCGAAAGATGCTGCATGGCCTAAGCTATCAAGTGTTTACCACATAGCATCTGCGCAATGTTTCCAAAAGAATTTCTTGTCATCATCTGTGAAATTCGATAAGTTTGTGACAAAGGCCGCAGCTGAATCGAGTAACAGTAAACCAGTTTCTGGATTGCCAATAGACCTAAAAGATACTGTTTGTTTGTTTGTTTCTTCTTCTTCTTCTTCTTCTTCTTCCCATCTATTTTATGATGTCCTTGTGTTCACAATTCTCTGGTTCTGTCTGTTTCTTAATCGCTTCATATGCATGCTTTTTTTTTTCACATTTTTTTCTTTGAGACCAGTGGTCCATGCATGCTTGTTTGATACTTGTTCTGAAGGCATTCAGGAGCATTTGCACTTTAAGAAGTTTTGAACAATTTATTTTGGCATTCGCCTTGTTCCCCCAGGCACCCCATACCCCTTCTTTCTTAGTCATTGTTTTGGTCATCCTTACATTACTAATGCGTCAATAAAAGTGGATATCTTTTTCTAAACGAGTCTGACCATTAATCATTTTGAGAATGGGGAACCAGTTGATCCCAAGCCTTAACTTTAACCATTAGGCTGAACCTTTTGTCCCTTTCATATGGTTGGAATAATACCATATGATGAGAAGCCTTCTCTTGCTTCACTTCAATGGCTTCACTTGTTCTGCAACAATGATGCCAACTAAAACTTGAACCACCGTGTAGGTAAACGGGCATTTGTTGCTGGTGTGGCGGATGATAATGGATATGGATGGGCAATAGCAAATTCTCTTGCTGCTGCGGGTGCAGAAATTCTAGTTAGCACATGGGTGCCTGCAAGTAAATCATTCATGTCCTTTTGCTCATTATTATTATTATTATTTTGAGAAATTTCCACCTTTTAAAATTCTCTATTAAATTCCATATACACTCATTTTGTAAACTGTAAACATTTTCGAGTCCAATCTCCATCGATGGCAGTTTGACCAATCACGAGTGTAGGATGTTGGAATTTATTTCAAAGTGTTTTTCTAACAGGCTAATTCTTCTCTTATAAATGACATCTGTTGACAAGCAATTTGACTTTTTAGGTTGCTAGACGGTTCTTTGATGGAGATTGCCACGCAGTCTATGACAACCCTGACGATGTACCTGAAGATGTGAACAGTAATGTTGTTGTACTGATGTAGAAGTTGATTTGACATGTTATGAATTAATTGTTTTACTGTGTTGGGTGAAAGCAAATGCACGTTATGCAGAATCGAGTGATTGGACTGTTCAGGTATGGGGCCTATAAAATTTCGTTTCCCCGACAAAAATGTCTCTCAATAACAAAATGGAGGACGTACTCAGCTCCCATTGGCATTTATATACTTGATAACTTCTCTTGCAGGAAGTTGCTGAATCTGTCAAACAGGATTTCAGCAGTATTGACATCCTTGTGCACTCTCTTGCCAACTGACCAGAGGTGGTGCATTTTTGAATGTGAAATTCCTTTGGCTGTTGCCATATTCTTTTATTACGTGACATGGTGTTTTCCATGACTAGCTAATTAAGCCTCTACTGGAGACATCAAGGAAAGGATTTCTGGCAGCAGTATCTGCTTCTAGTTACTTTTATGTTCCCTTGCTCAAGCATTTTCTTCCAATAATGAATCCAGGCAACCTTTTATATGCTAATGTCTCTCAGTGCTTCCAATTTGACATTAATTGACTGTGGAATCTAAATAGAGTGATACTGATTTAGGCGGTGCTTCAATTTCTCTTACATACATTGCTTCTGAGAGGGTCATACCTGGGTATGTTTGTTGTCTCTTTTCAATCTCGCCTGTGAAGTTTATAGAATAATCATGTATTGTTGGTGAAAGTTCTTGAGTATGTTGTCCACAGATATGGTGGGGGTATGAGTTCTGCAAAGGCTGCACTCGAGGGTGACACACGTGTGCATATTCAATTCATTCAACTTTTGATTTTCTGGCAGAAAGCATGCATATGATTGTTGGCTTCTTAAATTTATATGAGCTTTCCATGTTTCTGTGCAGGTGCTTGTTTTTGAGGCAGGAAGGAATCGCAGAATCTGAGTCAACACAATATCTGCTGGTATTTCATATGGTAATGTCTTATCCCAAGAGGATAGCATGTGGCAGTTGCATCGCATGGGCCCATGTATTTTTTATCCTTACACCTATACTCCGTATAACTCGTACATCTTGACATCATCTTAATTCTATGTTTTCTCTTGTGTCCAATTAAGTGATACAAGATTTATGTTAATAGGTTCATAACTCTTTTTTATGTTTATGGTTACTTTTACTTAAATTAATGAATACGATGGCTTCAGTTTTCTTTCTTGGCCTGCAGGTCCTCTAGGAAGCCATGCTGCAAAAGCAATTGGATTTATTGAAAAAATGATAGATCATTCATTCACCAAGGCACCTGTTCTGAAAGAACTGATGGCAGGTAATTTGATATTTCCTTAAATACTGAGCCATATGAACTAATGGATCAGATGAAGCGGGGAAAACTGCTGCCTTCTTAGCATCTTCTTTGGCTTCTGCCATCACTGGAGCTGTTATATATGTTGACAATGGCCTCAATGCAATGGGAGTTGGTGTTGACAGTCCGATCTTCAGAGAGCTTGACATCCCAAGGGGTGAGCATCAGGCATCTGCAAGCAGTTCGGCCTTGAATGAATACTTGAACTTCGCCGGTTTTCTGCTCCTTTAATCACTGTACAATACTGGCACTGCCCTAGGATGGCTTTGCCAGCGGCACCATTGATTGTGAAGGATGAGAATGCCCTTCTTTTGTAGGATCTATAACAGTAAGTGATCTGTACCCAAAACATTTCCTTCCATGCAGGTTATGATGTTTTTGCTCGAACGATAACAAGCAATCTTGAAGGCTTTCAAGTTGCACGTGTTTAGGACTGGCAATTTCTTCTTATTCTTGACCATTTGCATTTCTTTTCCTGATGGACTTCATTATTTTTATGGCAATTGGCAACTAGGGTGACAAAGGTGTACTAGGAATATTAAGAAATTACAGCAGGGTTTTGGTTCCAAGTGTACAGATTACTGTTTACTAAAGAGGTAAAAAAGGTTTGGGTGACAAAGTTTGTATATTAATTTGCGTGTTATTTTCAAGTATCCAATTGTCATTTGCCCTTTCCAAGGCCAGAAATTACCGCCCCTGCCTTGTATGCGAAACACGAATACGACGACAAATTGTAACAGACCCAAGATGAAAAACTGGGCCACAAACGGAGCCTAATGACCCGAGTTCTGTGTAGGGAATAGTGTAGCCCCAAATTTGCTACTATTGGGCAATCCTTTTGAACGGCGATTGTCGCCTGGACCGAGAGTCCTTATGTCCGCAAATTCGGAGCTACGCTGTGTCTCGAAGCCCTGATCGAAGCTGCCCATCGAACTCGGCGGCAGCAAGCCACTGGTTCGGCTCGTTGACGCATTGAAAACCCGACCCTGAAGAAAAAAAAATGCTAAAACTAAAATATCGTGAAAAAACAAAATCTAGAATTTGAACCCTAAACTTAAAATTAAGAATTAAACCAACTCATCGTTAACTTAGTTTACTCATGCTAAAGTGAAATTGGAAAAGTTGTCAAAAAAAAAAAAAAAAAAGAAAATTGAGACGTTCTTTCCTTAAATTGAAATCTTAGATATACACAAACACAACCAGTCCTACATAAACTCAATTTACTAGTTCAAGTGGAATTGATTAATTGAAACACGGACAAATGCCAATACAAGTAGTTGTATTTCAATTTTCAAGTTCTGCCAGTAAACCCCCTGCCAGCAATATATATATCCTGTAAACAAAGACCACGACCCATTGTTGTTATTATTACAATAAAGACATTACGTAGCCATGGATAATTCAGAGGACAATCGTTGTGAGGAGACAAAAGAGACGGAAGAAAACCGTTTTGGAGAGATTGAAGAGATAGAAGATGTAGTGGATAAAGGTTTCAGGAAGTTCAAGAAATTTCAAGTAGTTCCGTTTCCACCTAGTGATCATGAACGCGCGCGCAAGTTTTCCAGGCAGATATTTGCAAAAACATGTGGGATTGGCATGCACGTCTCTTCCAAGTGTAGCTTTGCTAAAAGGATGAAGAAGGAATGGGACACATTAGAGAATAACTTACCAGGTTCTATTTTTGTTACAACTTATGGGTCAAGGATTGACCTGATGAGAGCTTGCGTGATTGGCTTGGAAGGCAGTCCTTGTTGTTATGGCTTATTCTTCTTCGACATACTTTTACCTACAGATTATCCGTTGAAGCCCCCCCAGGTTTATTTTCGTAGTTATGATTTTGAGCTCAAACCTAATTTGCTTAAGGATGGAACGGTCAGTCTCAACCTTCTACGTCCAAAACTTTGGTACCAAAGGCTTGCACGAAAGGAAGAGGATTGGAATCCAAACCAGTCTGATATATTACAGGTGCTTCTCAGAATTCAACATGTGACTCTGAACCCTAGGCCTGAATTGGAAGGGCCCATTTTTGTGCGTAAAAGTACAGAGAAGGTTTTAAACCGAATCTTCATGGCCTCTTGCGAAGCCATGCTTGGTACACTTGAGTCGCCACCACATGGTTTTGAAGAGCTCGTGAAAGGGCATTTCCGGAAACGGTCTCACCCTATTCTCTTGATTTACAAAGATCAAATGGAGAAGCATGGCAACAACAATAATAACAGAGCTATGAAACGGTTGTTCTTCAAGCTTGTAAGGGCCTTTGAAGCAAATGGAGCTTATTGTCAACATCATTTTAGTGAAGCAGAATTGCTGGAGGCAATCAAGGATGAAGACAATCGAGACGGTAAAGGCAGACATCACAGCAAGCTGGCAAAACAAATGGACTACTTAGATTTGGCATTTGTGACTTACTAGGTTCCAGAATCATATTCAAGAACCCGATTTGATTAATTAACTGCTTGTAACTTGTAAGACCGTTTTGATTCCAATTTTACCTCCGCAATTTTTTTTTTTTAAAAACATTGTTTCTATGTTCATGTTAAGATCTCATTCTAACCATTGCAGTTCCAGATGCCTAACGCAAAAATTCTTTTGTTAGTTTAATGAGGCTTTATGCAATATCTTTTTGTTTCAAAAGTGGAAATCAGCTTATTTTTATAGAAGGCATACATTTTAACCATTTTATTTTTATCTGCGCAACTTAAAGATGTCTTAACAGAACCCGTAAAATTGGATCAAAATGCAGAAACCATACCTGGAAGAATGCCCATCGTAATTCTTAAGCAGTAGCACCCGACCATGTTTAACGAAAGATTACAAGAATAGCAAGAACCATGTTCTCTCCTTTACCTTGTGTCCAACCCAAAATAAAGTATTTTTAAGTCCATGGTTAGAAAAACTTGAAGAATCGTAACATATCACATCCTGCAATCAGATTCACCTACATAATACACATGCTAACAGCTCGGAAGAGAGGCTGTAAAATGCACACTGTCTTACCAAACAAGGGCCTCCATCAAGTGAGTTTACGCTTACACCTTCGGGGGCCACAGGCTTCTGCAGCATCAGTAACAATTTCGGGCGAGTCTTGTACAATTAAATCTTCTTGTACCATTAGGCCACGATTCCTGGACAATTTCCTGATTGGTGTCCTGGGTTGGGTACCTCGGGCCATGTTAGCTGCTGGCTCCTCCTGAGAGCCAGCATCAGGAGAACCAACATCTCGACTCTCCCTGTCTGGCATCAGCTCCTTCCCATCAGGTACCACACTCCTCATTAGCTGGAGATTGAAGGGTCAGCAAATTCAAAGTAAGATGATAGCACTACCTTTGCTAGAACAGTTTTAACACGAGGAGCAAATTGAGTCCTTGCCTTCCAATCCTTGAAATCATATCTGAATACAAAATGCCTATATTTAACTTCCCCGTTCATAACTGAAGTAGCAGCTGGAGCATTCTTAGGTGCTGAAAAAGGCAAAATCATGACAAGAGATAAGCCAATATGATACAACAAATAAAATAGATTAAATAAATTGAATTGACTGCTAACACCGTAAATCTTACAGATGTAGTGAGCACCGGTTTCATCCACAGTCATATCTACTCGCCCATCTTTGACTAAGAATGACAATGCAAATAAATTCTCCACAGTCTGTGCAAAGGACTTCCTGTTCAAGACCAGATTTTCAAGCCTGACAGATTTCTTCCTCCTTAAGATGTCGAACATCGTTGCCATATTCTTGTCCGTCTCTGTTTTCTGTTCTGCCCCACCATCAACAACCTGCAACAAACTTGTGTCAGGGATCATAGGATCACTGTTGCAGGAACTTGATGAAGTAAAGACCTTCTTTTTTTAGCTTCATTTTTATAGCTTGTAGTAACCAAGTTGAAAACATAAGTTTAAATCTTCATATCAACATAGGGTAGGTGAAAGCAACAACAACAAAACCTCAAGCAGGAGGAATAATAAAATAGGCCAGTATGCAACAGTACCTCTTCGGGCCGAGCAGTTTGTGTTGGCCTTGCATGGTTCCTATGAACCACGGCCTTCCTCTGTTTCAATTCTGCATTGGTTGGTCCCAACCTATCCAATTGACATTAAAAACAAAGACAAAACCATAGCAAAATGTTCACAGCCGCATTGATAAGGTGTTAAAGAGCCCATATGTTGATAAAAGGGTACATCGCAGAAACTCACATTGTGCTGAAACCATTGCATTTTCTGAAAATAGGTGAAACGGCTAGCCCCACCTCTTTCCACTTGATTGAAATTGGGGCATCCACCTCTTCGTCATCCATTCTTTGACGAGATTGGCCAAACTCTGCGAGCAAACAGGAAACGAAGTCCGCAACAGTAATGCCCTCATTGGACTGTGACCTAACAGACGAGGCCAATGTGGTTGTTAAGTCCAACAACGCCTCTGCATCTGCAACTTGCTCCCTTGGCTTCCGCACTGAGAAGCAGTCCCCCAACAATTTGGTACCATAAAATCCAATGTAAATCTCAGATTATAGATAAATTGTGCAAAAAAAAAAAAAAAAAAAAAAAAAACACACCCAAGAATGTGTGAAACTGTGAAAAGCAAATTACCCAGCTTGTGCAAATCTTCGACTTCCTTAAACATAGAATTAAACTTGTCTGAGTCGAATTTCATCAAATCATCCCTTTTCTCTTCAAAAACCGCAGGAAAAATAGAAATCAAAGAAATTAACAAGCTAATTTAAGGGGGAGGGGGAAAAAACAAGAGGCATCACCATCACAACGACGACAACAAACATAGTACCGTTCATCTTGTTATGTAAGGCACGGTACTTAGACCGCAAAACTCTCGGATCCAGGTCGTCTCGTTCAGATTCAACTCGGACCTGACTGGACCGTTGCGGCCTTCTTGCCCTGAGTTCTTGCTCGGTGTCAACCCCATTGCAGTTACTGCTCACGGGTTCTTTCTTTGCCGTTCTCGCCATAATAACTCAAATCCCCCTCCCTCCGTCCCTCTCCCCCCGCCCCTCCCAAAAAAAAAAAAAAAAGGAATAACAGAAAGCAAGACCGATAAGAAAGAAATGGAAATAAGATACTCGGATCAAGAATACTTCGTGAGAATTGGAAGAAGAGAAGGAAGTACGAAATACGATTCTTATTGAATAATCAAGAAAGAAAGAAAGAAATGGAAATTGAAGGCTAAATTAAAAATGTGTCGGTTGGAGGCTGCTTCTCCGCTCGGCGCCCATCGAAATCGTCCAAAATCGTTTTGAAATTTGCCCTCGGGTTGCTTATGGTGGATGCCATTTTGGGGCTTTAGTTGGGTTAGGCAGAGCGGGACACTTTGGGCTTGCCTAAAATAAAATGTGTGCGCATGCAACTGAGCCCTCCTTTCTTTCTTTCTTTCTTTCTTTTTTTTTTTCAAAAAATAAAATAAAATATATGATCATACCGTGTAACACGAGCCATAATTTTTTTTTATTCGTTATTTTTAATAAGCAATCCAAAATCATTATTTTATAGACATAAGTTTCTTAAAGCTTTTTTTTTTTTTTTTTTTGCAAAGTTTGTTGGCATGCATTGCTAAAAACAGTTTCTTTTGATTAAGACAGGTAAAAGGTACACCCAACAACAGCACTTCTTCGATGGAATTTTATGGTAATACTTCGACCGCATTGATATAATATCTGTTTGTAAAATTTTATCTTATTATATCATATACTAAAAAAGCGTAAGATTTACACAAAATTCAAATTATTATGTTGGTTGAGTCTAAATCTCGTGTGATGTGCGCGCGCGCGCGCGCGTGTTATATTGTGTCCCTTGTGTAGTCTCTCTCCCTAATGGTCTCCGTACCGTATTCATCCTAATACGACGACGAACCGTGTTTCAGAAAGTATTTGGAACAATCACGGCAACGCGTTGGAAGGTTTGAAATAATGAATTGCAATGGGAACGAGTCGTATTTGAATTAATTAATTAAACCACAAGTCAAACGACTTTGTTTTTCGATCGTGACTTGCTTTGTTTATATTATTTTATCTTTTTCAAATTTTATTTTGGAGTGGTTGCTTCTTTAGTATTCGATCCGTGTGGAGTGAGACCTAAAAAAAAAAAAAAAGATTAATTATTCGAATATCCCGTCATTTAATTTTTTTACATAAAAAATTACTATTTAAATATTATTAAATTTGAATAAAATTTCTTTCATTTTATTATTATGATATGTTGATCATTTGGTTGTTAGTTGTTCTTTTTTCAAAAAAAAAAAAAATCACATTACCTAAATCAAACCACCAAGCAAGAACATTTATGGCATGCTTGTGGAGTGCAAGCCCTAGAAACTTTCCAAATCGTGTGGACTTCTTTAATCCAACGAGCAAAGTGTGGCTAAAATACAAACTCCAAATTATATTTCCTCGAAATATATTTAGAAGTACGATGCGGGCTCGCTCAATAAGAGGGTGAAATATATCCCTTAGACTTGGGCTGGCACTCCCATTTTATCAACTTACCGAAACAAAAAAAAAAAAAAAAAAAAGAAGAAAATTCATTGAATCTAATAATTAGACTTTAATTTCCATCTAATAACCGTCCACGGAACAATTTATTAAACATGTTTCTCTCTCTCCCTCTCCAAATTTTCATGGAATTGCATTTTTACGCAATCCATTAAGTTTTTTTGGTTTTTTTTTTTTTGGTTTTTGGTGACACCATCGTTAATGTGATCGGGCCACCCAAAGTGATCGAATTTAAAAACTGGGAGTAAATGTGTAGCAGTAAGCCTAACATTCATCCAAATTGACTCGGAATCAAAGTATCGATAACTTTTGCTTTGTGGAGGTCTCCACCCTGACACTCAGAGCCGATGCTCGCTCAATGCCCAAAAAAGTCCAAAAGAATTATTAAATCTCTTTCACCACGACCTGCCAGCACAGCAGCTATAAAAATCCAAAATGGCGTCGGGGCTGGCTCATGCTCAGACCCTCAAACTTTCTCTTTTACTTCCATTAATTTATTTTTCTGGGATTATTGTTGTATTTCAGTTATTATTGTGTATGCTCGGCTTTAATACCTCCTCGTTTCACATCCCACAATTCCGTTATGCGTGGTTCTTCTATGCCCATCACATTTCACGTCTCTGCTAATTTCATACGGATCTTTTTACCAAGCTATAAAAAAAAAAAAAACCTTCCAGCAAACATGGTGGAAGAATGCTAGGAGGCCACCTACAATGCCTTTTTCTTTTTCTTTTTTTTTTTTTGTTAGTTGTTGTGTAAACAGGTCAAACATAGTAGACGCTGGGATGCACAATAAAATTTCTCAACTTCTTTTGCACGTATTTATTTATTTTGCCAACCTAGTCAAATCCTTTTGAAATTTAAGAACAATGGTCTCAAGCCCTGTCAATACATTCAATCTGTCGCATTGCAATTTAAAGTCTAATCTCCCCCTCCCCCCTTTTCACGCTTTTGGAACTTTAATTACGGCTCAACTTGTTTATTTTTTCGAGAGATGAGGAAAAAAAAAATACAAATGCCATTTCCCCCTCACAGTCTCCTCCTCCTATTTCAACTCCATTTTATTTTGCCCCCATTATTTATTAAACTTTCGTGTTTTGAATTAACGCGCAAGTAAAGTAAGATTTACCAACACAAAGCAGTAATACTCATTAAAACAAAAGGAGCGAAGAGCGAAAAAGGGTCCGGTCTCCATTTCACGTCCATCTGGTCCAATGAAAGCGGCGAACAACAGCCTAATGGGATGGGTCCCAACTTAAACCGACCAAATTACAATTCTAGGCTTCTTGTAGCCTAAAATCTGTATTTGCAGCACGTAAATTAAGGGTATTTATGTAATCCCAAACAAGCCAATTAGAGTAAAACACTACGGATTGGCAATATATATATATATATTTAAAATAATAATTATTATTGTAATAATTTACAATTATTATTTTAAATATATAATAATAATAATAATATTAATATTATTATTATTATTATTTACAATATATATATATATATATATATATATATATACATACACGCAGACATAAACCCACAGTTGGAACTGATTTCAGAACAAATCAATCTAAATTCTGCCCCATTCTCCATCAAAATGAAAAGCAAAGCCCAAGAACCAAACCCAAGGCCGCAGAGGCGGGGCAAGTAGGACGAACGAAGAAGGATGAGCGACTAAAACGAGAGAAACATCAAAACAAAAACCATAAAACACCCACCCCCACACAGCCCAAGTCCCCCCTCCACCACCACCACCACCCTCACTGCGCGAGTTATTTACCGAAAAAGAACCCAAGAGAAGAATCCGGGCAAAGAAACATCAACAGAAGCAACCAACCCGAATTCAACCAAAGCGGCAAAAAACCCTAGTCTCGAACAGAAAAACAGAAAAAAAAAAAAAAAAAAAAAAGCGAGACTTGATGGACCGAATAACATAATTTAAGGGAAATGATTTGATATTAGGGAGGGAAGGAGAAAGCTGCGAGAGAGGAGCTTTTTCATGGCCAAAAAAGAACAGGAAAGGAAGGGGGAGGAGAAGGCGGAGGAGCAAACGTGGGGCACGTCAGAGGAGCTGTTGCTCGCTTGCGCCGTGAACCGACACGGCACGGAACGCTGGGAATCCGTCGCGGTGGAGGTCCAGAACCGCACACCGGCTCTCCGCTCCCTCACTTCACAAAACTGCATAGACAAGTTCAACGACCTCAAACGACGATTCATGCCTCAATACGGCACCGACGGCACAACCGCTAATGGCATGGTCGACCAGCTCCGGAGGATTCGCGTCGAGGAGCTGCGGCGCGAGGTCCGGCGTCGAGATGATTCGATCGTGTAAATTCCCGCGCTCCGCTGAGATCCGTTTCAGATAAGGTCTGCTATTTTCCATTTGGTGAGATCTGAAGAGAGGTTTTCATATGCGCTGTCTCTGTCTGTGGTCTCTTGTTACAGGTCGCTTGAATTGAAAGTGAAGAGATTAGAGGCGGAAAGGGATAAGAACTTGAAGGAGGAAGCAGATCTGGCGAGAGAGAAAAATCTTTCGCCGGCTATGATCGCTGGAAAATCCTTCTCCGGAAACGACTCCGGCTACGAGCGATCGTTCGACGAGTCGAACTCGACCAGTCAACAGAACGCTGAAACGACGACGGGGAAAGAACTAAACGACATTTCTCTCATGGCGGCGAATATGAAACCCGAACCTGAGCCGGAAAATAAAAATGAACCGGATCATAGGCTGTCGCGGTCCGACGCGGAGGTGGAGCGGCAGTTGTCCCACAACGGTAACATAGAAGAGGATGGCGATGATAATAATAATAATAATAATAATAATAACAATAATCATAATGATTATGTTGATGAAGAGCCGAGCGGAAAAGAGGAATTTGAAATGAGACGGAGCCCGAGTGTTCGAATCGGCGAGTCAAACGAGCTAGGCGAGTCAGTGGGGGAGTCAAAGCGGGAAGACAGAGAGAAGGAGAGGCAGAATAGCGACGTGCAAAGCTCCGCGGGTTTGTCGTCGTTAAAGAAGAAGAAACGGCGTCGTAGAGGGCGCGGTGGTGAAGCAGGGGAGAAAGGTGGTGGCGCTGGAGTTGGGAGCAGCAGCGGCGAGGAGCCCGAGGTGTCTCCCGCCACAAAGCGGCTGTCTGCCGTCAAATCTGAGCCGTTGATTAAACTGTTGGGAACCATCCGCTCTCATCGACTCGGCTCAGTGTTCGAACGGCGGCTCAAGAGTCAGGTATTCTCCAGCCTGTTATTCAATTTTACTTTGTTATCCCAAAAGGTCACCAGTAATAGCTTGCCAAATAAATAGGTCGAGGGTGTTTAGGTAAATTCACTTACTAAACTCAAAGTGACGAGCTCAGGCCTGCGGTCGAGGAAAGAGCGGTGCGACGCGTGTGCATCATAGTTTCTGTGCATGCATCGTATTTTAGATTACGTGAAGCTGATTTAGTATCGTGTGGTTTTGCCGAACGTTGAACGGTGTGGATGCGGGGGGTTTTATTGTGGGGTCCTAGCAACTGGTCATAGTAGGCTTTTAAAATAACACACGATTAGTATAACACAAAGGCAAACGGCTAAGGATAAGCTGTATAGGTATGGGCTTTTTTTTAATTTTTTTTTTTTTTGTTCTTTCCTACTCGAATCACGAGTCAGCTCATGGGAAGCTATTATTTTAATTCTTGTTTCTGTGTTTTTTTGCCACTCAAAAATTAGGTTCAGTGATAGATTTATCTCCTTTTAGGAGAAGGAAGGAAAATTTTTGAAACGGCGGTGGATGATAATCGCCACTTGTTGCCACATGTTATGAGCTAATGGCTGGTACCAACTTACTCATAATATTTGACTGACACTTATCCATAAGCTGTCTCATTGGTGTTAGAATCGTCTTCAGAGTTAAAAGGTGTCAAGTCTGAGTTAACAAATACTGAGTTTGTGTCGCAACTGAATCTCTAATCAATCAATCTATGGTAACTGACACTCTTTTGCGCTATTGTAAATCGTTTACGTCGGCTAGGAAGTTCGTTCTGGGTCTGTGTTGTTAGGGCATTAGAAGAAACAAAGCAGAAAGATAATAATTTGTAGGAATTTTTGTGGCGATATTATTTGGGCATCTTAAAGTTTTGGTGTTATTATTTATTTTATTAAAAGAAAAAAAAAAGAACGAAAAGGTCGTCTAGGAGCTCCAAGGCTATGAAGAAGGTTTCATCTTATTTTATATAATTTAATTAAAATGCAAATCAATTATTTATTTTATATTTTTTTGTAACACACTTGCATGTATTGTTCAGCTGTCGGAGATTTTATGCCTCTTTATTATTTATCATTATTATTATTTATTTTTATAACTGAGACTAAGAAGTCATTTTTCAAACAAAATTCGAAGTCCAAATTGTTAGGAAGCCTTTTAGGGCATCTAGAATTTTTTGGATGTAAGGTACATAGATGTTGGGTTTCGGCCTTCTGTTTGGAATTCTTTAAGCTTTTAATTTCGAAAGTTATTGGGATCTCGCACTGTGCTTGTTGGCATACGTTAAGAAATTTGGGTCTTCGCATCTTCCTGATGAGCTTGGACGGGGTTTGCTTAAACTAAACACCGAGCCGAAGTAGCATTGTAGTGGTGTTGGACACCCAACAGCAAGGCTAGGTGCTGTTAACACCACGATGTCTACCATGTTTAGGGACTTGAGATTTGATTTTGATGCCTTTTAACATGTTGTTTTCACTTCTTACTTGGGTTTCTTTCTTCATCGTTTCCTACCTAATTTTAGGCCCAATCTCAATCAATTTGGCCCATTTTTTAGGACACATGCAACCAAGTACTCAGTGATCACCTCACCTTTTCGTTATGCTAGGTCAGCGAACTTTTTAAGAAAGGATACATTTTACACTCTGACGTTTGTCAAAATTTATGTCCCAGCATTTTTTTTGTGGGCTTTATGATTATTATTATTGTTATTATTATTATCTTTTCAAAACTTTTTAGACAGAATTAAGCTTTAAAAAAAATGGAAGGCAAAAGACAAAAAAATAGAAAATAAAACGTAGAAATGAAATTACAAAATGTTCCTAGTTCATGGAAGCACGGGAATCTCTTGGTTAAGCAAGTACAAGTCGGGAGTCAGAAAAGCTTCAGTAAAGCTTCAGTAGTGGGGTTATGGTTTTAGAATGGTTTCTGAAATAATAATATCGAATGCAAACAATGGGGATTGCCAAAGAAAGAAAATGATTGATGGGCTGTGAAAAAGTAGCTGGTTGTTGGCTTTGCTACTTTATTAAGAAGTTAGAAAAGGTGCTGAATGATTCAAGTAAAAAACAAAAGGGGAAAGAGACGGAGAAGGCATGCACTACAGTCCTGGTCGTTGGGCAAGAAATTGTTTTGATCTGGGCCACCCCATCTTAACTATCTGTCTTTCTTGTGAGGCCCGATTAACAATATTCTGGGCTCTATGGAAAAAAGGAATCTATGGGCCTTTGGTGGCCCAATTTCTTGTGGCCCTGCTGTTTGTTGAGCTGTCGGTGAAATGGGATTGGAGATGTGGGCCCAGTGGGATTCAGTTGGTGGGGACCATTTTCCTGCTTATGCGGCTGCACTCCAACGGCGCTCCCTGGGACTTAGCTGACTTTGCTGACGTGTGAGATTTTACGCTTCCATATCGTGCGAACGCCGACCCAACCTGGCACGCATCCTCTGGGTTCCACATTCCCTCTGTCTAGGAAGTCAAATCACTTGTGTGTCCCACGTTTTCAGTGTGTGTGAGTGTGAACAAACCAAACACTAAACAAAACAGTAGCGGACTGGCAGTTGAAATTTAATGCAACATCTACGCGCAACGTGTATTGAAAATTAATTTAACAATCACGCTCGGCATGGTATTTCTCTCAACAATCCTGAAGGAGGTTAAAAAATCATGCGTCTAACGTACCTCAAACTCCGTACTATATTTTCAGGAATCCCAAAGGTACAAGAATTTGGTCCGGCAGCACGTAGATCTTCACACCGTTCAATCTCGGATCGAGGAAGGTGTCTACTCCAACTGCATCCAGGAGTTCTTCAAGGATCTCCTCCTCCTTTTCAACAATGCCGTCATTTTCTTCAGAAGACATTCACCCGAGTTTCTTGCCGCACTTGAGCTCAAGTCCATTGTTCGGAAGGAAATGGCGGAATGGCCTAGCCGTGCGACCGTGAAAACCGAACCTCATCAACAAAAGCCCGCCGCAAATATGAAGCCTATAATGATAGTATGCACCAAACGCACGAATGGTAGACAGCCATCTGATAATGCTAGTAAAAGAGGCGACAAAAAGGATGCAAGGGATGGAGAAAAACCCAAGGTTCGTGAGAAAAAGATTGAAACTTCGCTCGTTAAGAATTCTGACAAGTATATAAGGAGTAAAAGGTTGAGAGAGATGTCGGTATCCATGCCTGGAACCTTGAGCGCGAGCAACAAGAATGGCAAAGACGCACAACGTCAATTTGGTGGTAATGAACTAAGTTCACATGATAATTTTGTAATGAAGACTGACAGGAGAGAAAGTGCCGGAACGAAGAGGCAAGGTGCGGCGAGTTTCTTGAAGAGAATGAAGCATAACGAGGATGATTCTTCAGAGGATGAGAGTAACATTGTTAAAGAAAATGTAAAGGACGTAAAAAAGAGAGGAAAGGATGGGGATGGAATCAAAGAGGGCATTACAAGGAGTTCGAGGGCAAGAAGTGCAAAAGAAGAGAGCGGAAAACCCAAAAGAATTGGGAGGCCGCCGAAGAGGCAGGTAGCAGAGTCAGTTGTAAAGGGGAAGAGGGGGAGAAATGGGATCGACCCTGTGGTGGGGGGCGGTGGAGCTGGGAGGGCAAGAAAACGGCCCAGGAGATGATAGGTGGTGTAGTTGTATAATGTAAATCCTTTTCATTTTTTGGGGTCTACTTATAGCTTCAGATCACCAAGCAGAAAGAGAGAGATTGTATTACAAACCACTAGTCTGTGGAAGCCCTTTCATGCACACAGGATGTGTAATGTAGAGATATATCATGACGAAGCAGCACAGGTTTTTGCTTTTTGCGATTTTGGTTGTTTGAATAATAGGGAATGTGAGCAAACTGAAAAGCACCAAGGAATGGATGAAAGATGATGAGCTTGTCATCTGTTGTTCAGAATTACGAGAGACCCACATGCAGTGTATTTATTTTTAAAGAAAGGAGTAAGCTAATAGAGATTCTTAAGCTAAATTAATCACAGATAAACCGATTTTAAACTCCTATAAAATATTTTATCCTCTTAGGTTTTTAAAGCAAACTTTGTCTTCTCATCTCATTGTTTGGGTCCCCTGTCCCAATAATCGTCCGCAATTCTTAAATAAGACGGCCTCCCCCTGGTTTGTTCTCCTTTTTACAACAAACAGCACCTTCCTTCAACCATACGAATGACCCAAGTCTTTATCAATTCCTTTTGGCTGGTGTAACCCCGAGTAACCAACCCCACATCTCTCCCGTTACAGTCATACACTGGACACAAGTACACAACTTTCTTTCTGGGTGTTGAGTGATGTGTGGGCGTACAAGATAACAGAGTATACTGTTGAGTCTAACAAAGTGGAGACAAGTGATGGGGTGAAGCTCCACGCAGGGCTTTTTAAGCCAAATAGAAGATGAAAAGATCAAAGACAACTTGGTGGTTGTTCTTGTTCATCCATACTCTGTCTCGGGTGACTGTCAAGCCCTCTTGAAATTGGCTTGGCTGGTCAAGGCTACTGGGTTGTGACCCTTGACATGAGAGGCGCTGGCAAATCCTCTGGTAGGCCTTGTCTCACGGGCTTGGCTGAAATCAAGGTTGTGATTGCCGTCTGCAAATGGGTTTCTGACATGGGTTCCTCTGCAGGTATGTGACTTTCCAATTTCTTCTTATTTCCTCCTTGTTTGGTACCAATTTAATAGATCATGTACGGAAAGCATAAAAATTGATGGGTTTTGAATGAAATATATATATGTTTTTAATTGGTTTTAACGGATGGTTCACTAGATCTATGACACGGGTGTTGCTTTCATGAGCCTTTAATGGCTATTACACTCCTGTGACCTCCACACACAAAGAAATCCCCGGCCCGGGGGGGTGTCGGATAAAAGGGTTACTATTCACTGCTTATTAGCAAACCATAAGAAAAGCGCAGTCTTGCTTATATGTTTTTGTTATTTTCGTCCTAAACTTAAGATTTGATGTTTTTTAGATGAAAGGAAAATCAAACTATTTGATATCAGCTGCAAGGTGCAACAATCTTAACTATTTTCTCTGCGGTTTTGTGAACTCCAGGAGACAACTATGGTTTTCTGTTTATGGACCTATGCTGATAAGTTGTGTAAAGATTGGGCAATTTATTGAAGACACTACTTGATAGATTTGGGGACTTAAACTGAAGGAGTTGGGTAATAAATCTAGCCTGTTGTATGTAATGTTGATAGGGAATGAATTGAAGGCTTGGTTTCTTGACGCTTTGTCATTGTTGAGTTGAATACTAGTTGGTAAAATTGAATTCAGTAAAGTATCGTATTCTATATAATGCATACTCTGGGGAATTGATGCTGCCCTTGCAATGGGAGAGGCTGAAGTGATTGCTAATTTTGAGAAATATTCTAAGAGTTGTATAATTATGAGTTTATCCTTTTGAATTTAACTTTTGATTAGATCTCTGTTGACAATTATCTCAATTAGGTTTGTGATTCCACCTTCCCAAAAATATCCACTTGATTTTCTTCCAAAACAACACCCCAGGGCACGAACACCTACTCATAATAATTGACAAAATAATTAAGAGTTAAAAGTAAGGGAAACTGTAGCAAGCTCTGTAATCTCAATAAGCTGTTATACACGCCCCAACTCTGGCTGGATTTTACAAGCTCCCTGTGATGTATAGGTAGCCTTGCAGAAATTGTATGTGGCTGTTATTCATTCCTCTTGGTTGTCATTGACACAATAATATACAATTCAAGAACATGCATATCTAACCAGACCAGATATGTTTTGGACGTTCGGTTAGTCTGAAGGGAAGTAAGTATGTTAGGATGAAGAGTGATGATGGGTTTCCTTGAAAAGAAAGAAAACATTATTCTTGCTATGTTTTGATCTGTCCAGCTTCATCATTTGTTCCATTGTTTGTTATTTCGTTAAATGTGACACTTTTTTTGTGTTGGCTTTGTTAGGATGTTTTTGATGCTACAGTAAGCTGGTCCTTTTGCAAATTTTGTGATTCACAGACAACGGATATTTTCAATTTAGAATATGCATGAATTCTACATTATCAATATAAGTTGCTATTGTAACACATGCATTCCACAAAGTTCGCAAGTTCTTGTCCCGGAAAACTAGGTAGTCTTGCATATCGAATATCCTTATTCTGGTTCCGACGCACCAATTGCAGGTTCTGCAGTTGATGAGATTCCCTTTTGGCATGATTGCTTCTGTCCTTTTTGGGCGACACCACAAGGGCATTCTACAGTCTCCTAGGCCAAAAGTCTTTATTATGGAGACTCGGGATGGCTTTACTAGTGTTAAACTGCTGCAGGGCAAGCCGAGTTCTGCTGCATGACGAGTTGAAACACATTTAGTTGAAGGAACGAGCCACTTCCAAATGGAAGGCCCCGCTTTTTATGCACAAATGGTGAACCTTATCCTCTCATTTATTGGATCCTTATGACACTCCTGGGTATTACTCCCGGTCATATTGCCTCCATTCCGTGGTGTCTGTGCTAGGTTTTTAATCTGCAGGACTTTTGCTCCTGGTTTTCACGTCTCAAGCCAGCCATTACAGAGAAAATATGGCTTCTTTTTGTGTGGGATGTTAAACAAAATTTTGCTGCCAGCGGCAAAAATGGATCAAAAGCAATTGGGAGGATTTTGACAGTAACTCCTATTATTGTCGGTGCAAAAATAATATACATAGGCATTCTCTAAAATCTAAGAGCTAAAATTACAAGGGAACTAGAGCTACATTCACTAGTCAAAAAGCAAAATATGCCAAGGAATGCTGTGCGCTTGGCTCATCGTAAGGTTGGAAAATACAGTGTAAATTATGATACAACTGAGGCGGATTGGCAGCAATCAAGCGTTCAGTCAGATATCATCAGCCTCATCTTGCCGATCGTCGGATCCAATTCTTCCATCTTTTGCCATTTTATTGCCATTTGCTCCTTCAACTACTCTACCTTCTCCAACCATCTCATCTAATGGCCGTTTTCTCCATCGATCTGGGTCCATTGTTTGTCCGTGAGAGAATGGATGTTCTCCTTGATCTGCTTTGAAGCCAAAAACACAAGGGAAAGAAAAACAAATTGCAATTCTTTGAATTAACAAGACAGTTGGCCTTTTCTAGTACTTCATGATAAATCAACGTCAACATGAAGCAACAATTTCATAAAAATAAATGCCACTAATTAATCATTGGGACCCATTATTTCTTGCAATGAATGTGAAACGTACTAATAATTAATGGAGAATTTGTACACAATTATTACACGATAAATCTGAATATCCCAACACTACAGTTAATTATGGTAAATTACACACCAGAAACGGGGCACATCTTTTATTGAATTGAATACAATATAAGAATGGTTATATGTGCAATTAGTTATTACCACTTTCTCCATCAGATGCATCTTCAATCCTCGCAATAGCATCAACCAGGGCTTGTTCATGTTCCTGCATTTGCAAGAGTGAATAAATTCTGTGGTTGAAGATGGTAAGTCATTTCCAACACAAGATGCTCAGTTCTTACCTGCAGCACTTTCTTAGCTTTCTCAATTTCTATTGGATCTGGATGGCTAGCACCGAAAACTTTTTCCACCTGTTCAAAGCCACCAATATTAGGGGAAAGGAAGTCATTTTTACACAGTATGAAGAATATCCCAACTTCCTATTTACCTCCTTGATTAGCGTATCCGTGTGAAGTATCTCAATATCACCCAGAGACTTCTTCCCAATGCCATTCTGTGATAGTGGGAAATCTTTCTTGGACTGGCCCTTAATTGTTCCTCTACCTCTTCTAGCTCCAGCAATAGCACCACCCCGTGTCATAGATTTCTTATTCCCACGGCCTGGCCCAGGGCGACTGCCCTTACGAAATATTCCTGGATCCTCACCCTCCCACCTAATATCCTCTGGGGATATCTGCCATTAGCACAGTCACATTCTAATAACAAATTAGCAGTCACATTTTAGTAAAAAGTGAGCATTAGTAAATGGACTGCATCACACCAGAACAAAGGCAAGACAATCCACAGTAGCCACATAGAAGCATATTGACCTCAGCTATAAGCTTGTAATAGGGTTAACAGTGGACATATTGCCCTAGGAGAGCAAGAAACTTAGTAAACAACATGAACATAAATTAGAAGCCAGCATATGGGGGACACGAACTTTGAGGTCCCACACTGTGAGGGCTGGGGAGGCTCCCTCACCATAAGATTTTTGGGAGGGTCAGATGTACATGCAAATAGCTCTTACTGCCAAACTGTTGGACTGTTTACTGTTGAAATCACATCAGATCTTACAAGTGGCATTTGCGGAAACAAAAAAAGGTAAAAGGACTTGCACATGGGCTATAACCATGAGGCACAAATATACCTCCAAATTCCTAAGAAAAGAAAATTTTCAAACAGGAAATCAAAAACACAAATGTTTGGATTTATTGAATGATATTAGAATAGTTAAATGCCAACAAACAGTATTAATTGTTAGCCCTTGAGAACAAGGCAACCACTTTACCTCTTTGAGATTCACCCATTCCCATGTTTCATCTGCTGTATTCATATCATAAACCAAAGCATGCCTCCCCTGTCAGTACATGTACTACAATTATTTCCAAAACAAAAGACCAATGAATGTAAGAGTATTACATGGGAAACACTAGAATCTACCTCAACTGGATTATAGTCAGTTATAACAGCCTCATAGAAGTGGTTATCTTCTGGCCACCGAGTCCACACTTTCCTACCAATTAATGGATCATAACTTGTAGCCTCAGCAGGTTCACTGTTTGCCAAAGTACCCAAACCACCTCGACTTGCAATTTGAGATCTTCCAGTTGCACCTGTTGAAGGGTACTGCATAGACTTCATTTGAAAAGCAGCAAGAATGTATTCCATCAACTAAGAATCAAGGATAGTCACAAAAAGACAAATCAATATTGACTTATCATACTGATTTCAGTCTGGCCATTGCTCAACTTACTGATTTGGGCTTCTTGTTCTTAGTTCCCGGGGGAGGACCTCTTCTCAGGGCTGACGTAGATGGTTGAGTTGTTGGATGAAATGCAGGAGGTGCACCCATTGACAATGAAGCAACTGACTGTGTTGTTTTCTGTTTCTTGCGTGATGCTGAGACCGAGACTGTGGGGCTAGGTATAGCTTCATGAGCAGGCTGGGCACTGCTAGGCACACTACCTTGGAGCCCACTTGCCTTTCTCCATTCCCTAGTGATAGCTCATTGTATTTTTCCATCATGCACGAAATTAGTTAGGATCTATTAGATTCATGAAGAAAGAAATTCATAATGTCATGAAATAATCACCTTATCCTCCGGATCATATCATCAGCATTAGCCCTGGATAGAAGCTCTCTGTGCTCCTCATCTGATACCCTTAGTTCTTTTCGAAGTTCTGTAATTAAGCTTTCCTTTTCCTATATAAGAAAATTATAAGGTATTCTTAATGTTTCACAACATCAAATGAAATGAAGCAAAGGATGCACTGAAATTTAAAATAGAAAAGAAAAGAATCTGAACAGATACCCAAGTGATGGCATCAGATTGAGCTTTGAAGGCTCGTAGGACTGAAGTGTAGGCTTCTTGCTCAATGATGTGAATTTGAGTTTCCATATCGCCAAACATCCTAGGAAATGCTGCAGAACCAACAACAGCAGATCTTCCATTCCCACCAGTTCGTACCCCAGTTTGGAATCTATTTCGATGGGTTGGAGGAAGGTCATCATCAGTTCCTGAAAATTTAATGTCAGGAATACTATGGTAAGCTTTTACAACAAGGCAAATGAAGGTAATGCTTCCCATCTTTAAGAAGCAGATAAGGAAAACAAGAAATAGTAAACTGATAGTAACAATATCCAAAGTTGAATGACAAAATTCTATTGGAGTGACTGTTTGATGCAAAATGCTAGCCTGGTAATCTAATACAATGGTGGCCCATGATATTGAAACAAGCTAATTAACATTTATGCTGTTGACATGACAGGAATCTTTAGCCATTTCTCCGCAATATAACTGAAGGAAATACTAATGCTGTTGATGGCAGCATCCTTTTCAACACCATGCCCAACATAGAAGCTTCCTGCTATGAATATCTAACAGCTTTCAGGTTCTATTGGCTCCATAAGTTGCATTCTGATTCTTCACTGTATAACAATCTATCAATTCGAAGGTTCTGTGAAAGTAAACTTTGCACCTCTCGGAACTTTCAGTTATTGGCAATTGAAACTAGAACCCACCTTTGCCTCACCCAATCCTTTTACTGCCAGAGGAAAAGCCCCATGAAAGCTACTTTCCACAATAATATAATGCATGGAGTGGAAAGACTGCAGGAACAACTCTCAACATCCTGGGGCAGGAAACATCTGAGTATGTGCCATCATACAATAACTGTGAAATCCATGCAATCCCACTAATGAATGCAACTATGACACACATCTGTCAGACAACCTACCGCATTAACCTTGAGAAACTCTTTTCACACAGTGTTTCTTCAGTTAACAAACCCAGTTCACTTCAACAATGTGATAGTCAAACAGAGCCCATGGAAACATAAAATACAAATGCCTGCTAATAGATAAGTACGAATAATTTCGGAGGAGGACAAAAGAGGACTGGCCCATCAAAGATCTGGTTCCTTCCTGAACAAAGTTCACAAGCATACATTGTTTTCTTTTTCAAGCATGAACCAGAATAAGAAAATCAAACAGCACAATTCCTTATACCAAGACAAAACAAACTTCATGTTAATGCAACCTCTATGCAAGCCATGACAATGACAACGTAAATTCAGGCTTTAACTTACCACTGCTATCAGAGAGCTTGTAGTCCATATTCACCGCTGCTTAACTGTTATAACACTTGGAACAAACTGAGGAAATCCTAAAAACGCCAACCAATTTCTTCAACAATAGAAGCTACAAGAGCCTGGTAATAAATTCAATAAACAAAAGATGTCATAAGCAGTTTCTACTTCAAATCATCAACCGTACAGACTTTATTTTGTCCTTTTTGTAATTAAGAACTTTTCATTTTCAATGTTTTGTTCAAGTCATCGACTAAACAGAACAAGAACAGAGACGTAATTTTTGTCAAAATTCGCAAAAAGCAAGCCCTATCAATCACATTTAGCTCATGGAACCACAAAAAGTTATCAGAGCCACAGTTACAACCTTGTAAGTCACTTTCAACTTACTAACCACAGCTATTAAAGCCATACTTAAGCACATTATACCCACAAAAATAAGACTCCCAGAATCACCCAAAAATAAGCTAAAGTTTTCCATTAAAGAATAACTCCTTCCTATACTCACCAATTAAAATCCAAACCCTCGAGGCCAACCAAGGCTCTCCAAATCCTCCAAATCCATGGAAATAAAAAAAAGAAGAAAAACAAAATTGAATTGAATAAAAGTTTCAAAAGAATATCAAGAACTCGAGAAAATTCGATCAATTTCTTTAATTCGCGAGCAGAGATCAATCGCGTTGTAACAGCTAAAGAAGGGAAGAACCTTATAATTTAACGCAAAAAAAAAAAAATTTGTTCAAGATTGCAAACCTGAACCAACCCAAAACCTAAAAGAAAGCGAAATTTCACTTTAATTTACGATATACCCAGCAAAAAGAATAGAAAGGACTCCAAACCTGCTCTCGTTGAGTTCCAAGAAAAAACCCGCTTCAATTCAAGGCTCCGATTCTTCGAAATTGAAGCAAAGAACCGCTCTCCGAGCCTTCAAAGAAGGTGACTTCAACCCCGGCAAGAGCGAAAAACCGAGACAAAAATCCCTGTTAGGCAGACCGAGACCTTTTGCTTTCGATTTTCGAGGGGCAATTTCGGGATCAAAAGAATGGGGGAGGAGAGAGAAGGGAACTCGGACTTGAACAAAATTTTGTATTTTTGTTAATAATTGTATTTGAATTCCGATTTCCTATTTATTTATTTGCTTTGAAAACAATAATAATTATAATTATAATTATTTAATAAATGCAAGCAAGAACAATAAGTTAGTTAAAAAAAAAAATAATAAATTTGAAAACGCGATGTGCATGTGCAAACGGCCGAGAAATTTTGTTTTACTTTGCTAAACAAAATTTTTCTAAGTTTCAAGAAAATTTCTATAGAAAATAATTTTTTTCAAAAAAAAAAAAAGGAAACAGTTTTATAATCCCAATTTTGTGAGTGTTTGGCTAGGGTTTATTGAAGGCGGAGGGGGGGATCCGATTTTCACATCTCGTGTCGTCTCGAATAGAAATTATTTTCGCATTTCCCAAACACGCGCAGCCGCATGGTTATATCGTCATCGGTCAAACCAAACAGAATCTCCAACAAGCAAAAAGAAAATTTAAAAATAATAAAAAAATAATAATAATAAATTAAAAAAAGAGAGAGAGAAAGAAAAAAGAAATGTTCCTCTCTCACTTCCTTCCCAAGTCTCCGTTGTCGCTCCGCCATCGCCTTTCCTCTCCTTCATTGCTGCTGCCCTCTGTCAAATTCCCTTTCTATCCCTCATATTCCTTTAAATTCCATCCCTACCCTTCTCTCTTCTCCTTCGCATGCCGCCTCCCCACCATCGGCTCCTTCTCTCCCTCGTTCCCCTCCACCGGCGGCGGTAGTCGTACTGTTACGAGATTTCCGATGGCATCGTCCTCGACGGAATCCACGGCGGCCGCCGCTTCTGCGTCGGTCGATTCCGTGACCGGCGACTTGAAGAAACATAGCTTAGTAGATCGTGATAGGGCTCGGTTGAGCCTTGAAGATCTGAATTGGGACCATTCTTTTGTTAGAGAACTGCCTGGTGACCCCAAAACCAATACTATTCCCCGTCAGTCTCTCTCTCTCTCTCTCTCTCTCTCTCTCTCTCTCTCTCTTCTATTTTCATTTAATGTTTTTGATAACGGTCTAGTGTTGTTTGATTGTCATTGTCTTGTGCTTTATTATTATTATTATTTTAAACATTGATTGTTTATTTTCGATTTCTTGTTACGATTCTTGTTTAGCTAAAGGATTGGGCTGTCTTGTGTTTCAAGAAAGCAATGGATGAACTATACGGATATCTGTATATTGGAAATGAATTGAAGCAAGTGGCTCTATTGAAGTAAAATCAAACTAAACTCAGTTCATAATAGAACGGAATGGTGAGAAAAGATTCATATAGTCCCAATTAAATTTGAGATCAAGGCTTTGCCACGTTGTTGTTGTTGTTGTTGTATATCTCTTTCCTGGGCTTGCCCATTCTCCATGATGAAAAAAGGTGAAGCCTATTTACAGTTTCATTTAATTCCACTACAGTTCCATTTTGCGTGTTACAACTGGTTGCATTACTGCAACCGAGAGAAAAGAATTGGGGGCACGGGCTAGATGTGGCTTAAGATTTGAGTTTGTCTTTTTCAATGTATCCCAGGTGTTTCATGCTTGTTATACAAAAGTCTCCCCATCTGTTGATGTTGAGAATCCCGAGCTTGTTGCCTGGTCTGAATCAGTTGCTGATTTGCTTGATTTGGATCCTAAAGAGTGAGTGGTGCTTTCTCTTTGACTTCTCAAAGGCATAACTCTGCTTCCAAAATTGCAGACATATGTGTGGTAAATGAATTCCCTTAAGGGTGTCAAAATAACTTTTGGTAGCAAACTTTATTACTACTATAGAAGCAGCTTTTCTCGTATTAGCTCATTTGAGGAGCCGTTGATTTCCACTAATTCCAGTGTTCCGGTGACAAAAGTTTCAAACCCTCTGTCACATTTTAATTAGTCAAAGATCTATCACTTGCCTCAGTAATTGCAGGACTAGAATTAAATTTTACATTGAACTGCAGGTTTGAAAGACCGGATTTTGCCCTAATATTTTCAGGAGCATCTCCTTTGGTTGGAGGGTTAGTCTTTTAATTTAACATCACATTGATGATAGTAGGAGTGTAACAAATGTTACTTAAATCTTTTAATTGAGTTCTTGACATTACTTTTTTCACCCTCAATTAATTGTCTCTCTTGAAGCTTGCCCTATGCTCAGTGCTATGGAGGACATCAATTTGGCATGTGGGCAGGTCAATTGGGTGATGGTCGGGCAATAACCCTGGGGGAGATTCTAAATTCTAAGTCTGAAAGATGGGAACTGCAGCTTAAAGGTGCTGGGAAGACTCCATACAGCCGATTTGCAGATGGTCTTGCGGTTTTGCGTAGTAGCATTCGAGAATTCCTCTGCAGTGAAGCAATGTACTTTCTAGGAATCCCAACAACACGTGCCCTATGCCTTGTGACCACAGGGAAATATGTCACTCGGGACATGTTTTATGAGTAAGTTGGCCTGATTACAATTGTCATGAACTTTGCTATGTCAGAAAGCTATTTAATGTTTTACCCTTCAAAGTGTGCCTATCTTTTTTTTTTTTTTTTGACTATGTGATGCTAATCAATTTGAAAGTGGCAAGGTTTTTTCTTTTTATGTGTGAGAGGTACAGAGTTTCACAAAACTTGAAAATGTATTCACTGTTCATAAAAGAATTCAGACGGTACCACGGTATTAATGTTCATTATACATACTTCAATTTCTTGTCTATGATTTGCCAGGAATCTTTTCTGTCATCTTATGGAAGATATTACAATTTTGTATTTGATATGAAGTGTAAGTTTAGAAAAGTTTAGTGATGAATTAAGGTGACTAATGAATTTAAATTCTTTTTAAAAGATGCTTTCTGGGGAATGCTGGTCATGATTTTTTTTTTCTTTCTTATGCAGTGGCAATCCAAAAGAAGAACCTGGTGCAGTTGTTTGCAGAGTTGCTCAATCATTTCTTCGTTTTGGTTCATACCAGATACATGCTTCTAGGGGAAAAGAAGACCATGAAATTGTTCGTGCTCTGGCAGACTATGCCATTGGACATCATTTTACTCATATTGAGAATATGAGTAAAACTGAAAGCTTATCCTTTAGTACAGGTGTTGAAGATCATTCAGTTGTGGATCTAACCTCAAACAAGTATGCAGGTAGTATCAAATTTTCTTAAAGAATAAATGACAATAATGCAGGTGCTAAATAAAGTAAAAGTTGTGTTGATTATACAAAGAGTCCATCCTATGCGCATAAATCAATTCTAGACAATCCATTCAGTCTGCAATCAATAGAGTTCCTGGCTATGAGTTAAGTGACTGATGTTTTAGGGGTAGTGCAGTCCAGGGAGAAATGAATTATAATCATACTTTTCTATGTCATATTTTTCTGTATGTTTGCTACTGCATCTGTAGACAATTCAAACAATTGTCATTTTGATGTCACTTCACTGGCTTTGCATAGCTTGCTTATTGGCTCATTCCCCTTCTGTGGTTTTTCATTTTCCATCACTGGAGTAAAAATAAGTTATTTTCTAATCCTTTTGTATACTGTTACATGATATTTCAGCTTGGATAGTGGAGGTTGCCGAACTCACTGCTTCCTTGGTCGCAAGTTGGCAGGGGGTTGGTTTTACTCATGGTGTCCTGAACACAGACAACATGAGTGTATTGGGGCTCACCATTGACTATGGTCCTTTTGGATTTTTGGATGCTTTTGACCCAAGTTATACCCCAAATACCACAGATCTTCCTGGGAGAAGATACTGTTTTGCCAATCAGCCTGATATTGGCTTATGGAATATTGCACAGTTTGCAAACAGTCTATTAGCTGCCGAGTTGATTAATGACAAGGAGGCAAATTATGCCATGGAAAGGTATAATCTTGAAATATTAGAAAAAGTGCTGTTAATTGACTGTTACTCAAAGATTGTTTGGTTTGACTTTTTACAGATATGGAACCAAATTCATGGATGAATATCAAGCTATAATGACTAGAAAACTTGGTCTGCCTAAGTATAATAAACAGTTGATTGGTAAACTCCTTAATAATATGGCTGTAGACAAAGTTGATTACACAAATTTTTTCCGGGCACTCTCCAACATCAAGGCTGATCCAAACATTCCAAAAGACGAGTCATTAGTTCCTCTGAAGGCTGTTCTGTTGGATATGGGCAATGAGCGCAAAGAGGCATGGATCAGCTGGGTGCAATCATATGTCCAGGAGGTACAAAAGTTATCGATGACCATGCCAACCTGATATATCTAATGTTGCACGCTTGAAACAATGATTTTTGGTACATTCCGTATGCGAAGAAAAGAAATATCTTCCATTGCATGCTTTGCCCGGTTTCAATTTCGTTATGTGATGTTCTTCTGTTTCTGTAGCTGGCTGGTATTGGAATCTCGGATGAACAGAGGAAAGCCCAAATGGATTCAGTGAATCCAAAATACGTGCTCAGGAACTATTTATGCCAGACTGCAATTGACGCAGCCGAAACGGGTGATTTTGGAGAGGTTAGGAGGCTGCTGAAGTTGATTGAGCGTCCGTACGATGAGCAACCTGGAATGGAAAAGTATGCACGCCTGCCACCAGCATGGGCTTATCGACCAGGTGTTTGCATGCTGTCTTGTTCTTCATGAGTTGTTTGTGTTGCAAAAGCGGAGTTGAGCTCGATGTGTACGTAATATATCCACGAGATAATGTTAATCAGTGGCCAATAACACATCGAATATGTATTGTATCTTTGTACCTTTTTAGTAGCTAACGTATGGAAACATTTTCTTAATCTCTTTGTTTGGCACGCAATGATAATCATGCTTGTGGAGATAGCAAAACTTGCCTGTGCCGGATGGATTTAAGGATACGGGTGAAGCAGCATTCAAATCGTTGCCAATATGGCCAACGGTAGTACGGTACGGGGGAGATTCTGGAGAAGTATGGAGGCTTCCTCGTTTACTGGGAGTTTTGTCGGGGTCCTCTAGAATTTAGAAATTGATACATATATCGCGGTGCTTCGCCAATATTTGATCCGTGTATTGGGGTCGCATTCCGTGCTATTGCCAGGAGAAAGCGGATTCCGAAGAAAGAAAATTTTGATTGAAAGTACGAAACAGAGAGAAGACGCTACGGATGAAAGAAACAGGGGCATTATAACAATCAGGCGTGGCGATGCAGAAGGAGAAGCCAACGAAAAGGCAATGACCAAACAAGATTGCTGTACCAAACCAAGGGCATTTTAAAAAAACAATCCGGCTTGAAAATAAGATGCTCTCGAAATCTGGTACGGTGAAGTATTGGCTTGACCAGGGGTTGTTTTCACCTTTCGCCACATTCAATGCCTTGACTCAATGCGATCTACAATGCGACACATGGTGGAAAAAACTTGTTTTCCTTTCAGCGACAGGGACTTTCTCTATATTGACTGATACGAGCTTGTTTTTTTTTTTCTTTCCATAATCATTTCCGAGTTTTGAGGCCATATAACGAGAGGCCCTAAAGTTAATTAAAAGTTTACCCCGGCCAAAAAAAAATTTGAATGTTTGATTGCGATGTCATGGAGAACGATTGAGCTCTTCGTGCTTGACGTTACTTACTTAGTTGCGCTGTCTATATATCGATAGGAGCAACATCATTCCGCTTCCAGGTCAAGGGTAGAAAAATGCTGGTCCCCTCAAACTCTTGAGATTGGTCAGTCGTTTACCTATTCATGTTTGTATACACAAGTAGAATCGATTGCGGTGGAAGAGCAACGAAAGATGCGGAAAGTAGATCATCTTTTCTTTCTTGATAAAGAAGCAATTTTCGTCAAGAAAGAATGCAATTACAAATCGATTGAAAAAAAATTGTTCAACAGAAAACAACAACAATGTGTGGTGTGGTGTATTAAAATATAGACGGAGAAGAGATCATCCTCTCTTTTATTTTCCTCTCAAAACCATCATACACTAATTCCCGATCTTGAGGAAGCTCTTGAACCATTTGGCTGAACTCTTGGGATATCTTTGGCGTCCATTTTTGAAATCCACGTAATTCAGACCAAATCGTGCTGTGTAGCCTGCAGGCCATTCAAAGTTATCCAGTAATGACCATGCAATATATCCCTTCACATTGGCACCCTTCCTGCAATTGAACCAAATTAAACAATAAAAAATAAAAAAATGTAACCGTGTAGTTCAGGTGGCAACACAATTTACGCAAAGACTAGTATTTCAGAACCAAGCCAAGAAGGGTGATATTGAGCACTTACTCCATGGCTCTCCGAAGGAAATAAAGGTGGCCCTGCATGTAGTCGATCCTCCTATTGTCAACAAGGGCTTCCTCAAGAGTTAAATTGGAAGTATCGATGTCATCCACACCTAGACAAAAGGGAGAAATGTAATTCTTATGTCAGAAGGGTCAAACGGCATGCTCGTGCCGTTTTTTTTTTTTTTTTTTCTTCTTCTTCTTCTTTTTCTGTACAACGAAAAGTAAAAATCTTGGCATTGTAGGAACCAGGTGAGAGGTGGGGTTTGAATGCCAACATGCCAAAAAGCATTTTTTTTTTTTGTTTGTTTAGTTTTTTCCAAAGTTACATGTTAGATGTTAAATACCATTTTCGGTGATGTAGATGAGTGGATTATTGTAAGTTCTTCTTGTGTAGAGCAGCAAATCTTCAAATCCTTCTGGATAGACATGGAGCCATCTTGCAGAAGCCTGAAAATTTTTCATTCCAAAGAAAATTAAGTTGATTAAATTATTTATATTGCATCCAATCTAAATTGATCAACTACAAGAATAGGGGCTTTTTCAGTTGGCAAATATACCTTTGGACCAATAGGGATGCCGTTGCGTTCAGCTACAAACAAAAATGAACAATGATGATAAACCAACTCCAAACATGCTAATTATAGAAGTAGTAGGTGTAGAGCATTACTTGTACGATTGGTACGAGAATCAGTTAGGTAGCATCCCTTTAAAGCTACGGAGTCTGGGATATGAGCCGCATAATTGGTAGTGTAATAATTCAATCCGATAAAATCAAATGAACCTTTTACCATCTGGGACTGCTCCGCTGAGAATTTGGGTAATCTTTCCTGAACGAGATCCCGCATTGATTGTGGATAGTCGCCGGAGGTCAACGGGTCCATAAACCTGCGAGAACGCTACAAATTATTGGCCAGAGCACTGACAAATTACCCACGAATTCCCCATTTTTGAGTTGCCAAGCCTACGGAGTAGATAACAGGGCGGATGGGCTTCTTTGTGATGCAACATTACATGAAAGTTAGGTGACTTGTAGCCCGTTCTAATAAATGGCTTAATGAAGATGCGCAACATACCATCCAAACATGAAATCAAGGGCTCGCTGTACGGCAATTTTGTCCTGCTCGGTATCAGAATATGGCAAAAACCAGTGTGAAGTCAATGGGATCCCTATCAATCCCTTTTGGGTAGCCTGTAAAAATTTTGACAATTAGGATAATTCGGACCTTGATATGTCATCCCCAAGTCTTGATGCAATTATTTCCATAATCCTCCGACTGGAAGATATGATGATGCAAACACGGAAAGAAAAAGACAACATTGATCATGCTACACAAACATTCGTGCGACTATAAGAAACACACTGAACCTGATATTTTTCTCTGTACAACTTCACAGCAGCAGCATGGGCAAGAAGTTGATTGTGTGCTGCGAGGTATGGTTCTGTTCCTGAATCCCCAGTAGTACAATTCAACTTTTGCCAATCTGAGCAATGACCAGGTGCTAGCGAGCCACTAGCATAGCCACCCTCACTAAAGGTCCACGGTTCATTCAACGTCATCCAATACTTAACTCGATCCCCAAATTCATTGAAGCAAACCTCCGCATAATCCGGAAATGATCTCTGTATGAATACGTAGAATTAACTTTCTCATGCTTGGCCTACAGCCATGATGTATAGCTATGTTTTCAAAAGCCAAAATGAGAATTTCACGATTGCATGCAGTGTAATTTATAACTCCAGATAATTAATATGAGAAGTTTTCGTTGGTTGCTTACACAATTTTGGGACTTAGGAAACCACCATACTCATCTTCCAAGGCCTGAGGAAGATCCCAGTGGAACATAGTAACCCAGGGTGTTATGCCATTGGCAATGAGCTCGTTGATGAAATCGTTGTAGTGTGTCACTGCTTCCCTGTTGACGCCGCCACTTAGCTTGCCAGCTGATGGAATAGCATAGAGTGAGCCCATTGGGAAAAAAAAAAAAAGGGAAAAAGGTCAACTAGTGGGTTTTTCGAATCAGCGAAGAGGGGGGATTTTGTCATCTTACTGGGCAATATTCTTGGCCATGCGATTGAAAATCTGTGAGCTTCTAGACCCATATCTTTCATAATGCCAATGTCTTCCTGTTTCCAGGAATAAAATATGTAGCGTTAGACAAGTAAAAAACAAATAAAAATTTAAAAAACAAATAAAAATATAATTTTTTTTCTTCCTTTTTTTGCCTTTTTTTTTTTTTTTTTGTCAATTGGCTTAGCTGGCAAAAAATTTATTTCAGTGTTGTTTCCAAAGGCTCGGGGTCACATTACTCCTTTGGTTTTTTTCTTTTAGCTCTCCCCGACCCTCAATTTTAAATTTTTTTCTTTTCTTTTATGTCATAAGTGGAAGAAAAGAATGTTTTGAGTAAAAAATTAATGAAACTCGCCTACGGTCAAAAACACTCATTTCCTTTTGTGTACGTTACCTTGTAGCGATGATAAAAATCAGCAGCGACATCTCCATTGCTATGATCGACTATTTTATCTGTCATTAAATATTGAGACATTTTGTTATAAAGATAAGTTAGATCTTTCAGAAAAAAAAAAAAAAAAAAAACAAAGAAAGAGAGATCTTGTGCATAAGAAGTACTGGTGCACCTGTTTAGCCTTAATTAATTTCATTGCTCTTGTATTATTATTATCATTATCATTATCATTATTATTATTATTATTATTTTGAACATTCCAATGGGGTCTAAACTAAATGGCCACCTACGTTGATTGATTGTGTTCGCTGGGGATGGAAGGGAAGGGAATTAGCTACAAAGCTTTGGACCAAATGCATGAAACATTGTTTGGAGGAGAAAGAGACCTGGACGCTTGTGAGTGAAAGTGTCCCATATACTCAGTCCTCTACCCCCTTCATTTGCTGCGCCTTCGTACTGAAAAAGGGAAGAGAATTGTGCGGTTTTAGCTTCTCATTACACTTAATTAATTAGAAACACTAGAAAAACAAGACGACTGTGTTTAATTTGTGAATAGATTAAAACAGTAGTTGTCACCTGGTAGGACGATGATGCGGCACCAAAAAAGAAATCTTTAGGGAAACCAGTACGATTAAGCGTAGCAGTGCTATAGCTTTCCGCAGTGGCTAGCCTACTAGTTAGAGAGCCAAGAACAAGCAGAATGCTCAACAAAGAATAGCTTTGCCGTGCCATAATTATAGACTTTTGCTGTGAAAAGGAGTGGGGTGGGTTGGCCTTTGCGCGCTTGCGCCTTGTTATATATATATAAGCAGTAAGAGATGAGAGAGAGGGGGGGGGGGGAGGAGAGATGATTAGTTTATTAAGTTGTAATCCATTGGAATCCCGCGTTTGTAGGGTCCAATGGAAAGACGGTTGCAGGGATTCCAGTGTATTACATGCGACAATAACATATTTATAGAATGCAAGAATGTGAGTCCCCCCCGACCCCCTAAAAAAGCACCCACCTTGAACTCTTCCCTAATAAGGTTTCGTGTAGCTGACTAACTGCAATTTAGTTCCCACCCACCTGCTGTTGTGCAAAGAGCTGGCGGTGGGCAGCATGCATTGATTCGCTGTTGTGCGCGTATTTTTGTTGCTGTCAGGTTTGTCTGTTTTTTTGGTGCGTTTACGATCCACCTTGCGCCTGTCATGCGGTTCTCTCTTTTTCCTTTTTGGGAGTGAGGTACTAGGGGCAGGTAGTTTCGTATTTTGCCTCTATTGCTCTATCTTTTTTATTGGCGGAGGCATCTTTCTTTGCATATCTATCAATGTTGATTCATTTAACTTTCAAGTTCAAAGATCTTCAAAGGAGATTTGGATCGAGATACATAATCTTTAGAAGAGATTCTGAGGACGAGTCATTTTTACCCCCTTCTTTCTAACTCTGGACCAAACTCAAGTCGGGTTACATGCAACCTGTGCGTCAAAAATATGTGTTTACCATAATAAAACGGATAAGCCCATGTGGCTACTTGCCGTTAATCTTCCTGATAGATTCTGGATCAAAGAACATAGCTTTGGACTCCAAAGATATTGCTGCGCGTGTCTTTCAACCTCACATTGAAGCCTTGAAGCTTGGGCTAAGGAGGTCTCCTGTGACACCACTTCGATAGTGTCAAAAAGCACATCTTCCCCACTTGATCATTGAGTTTGTTATAAAAAAAAAAAAAAAAAAAGAAGAAAAGGATTGGCGTACCCCCATTTCAATGCATGTATGGTCAGGTTTCGACAAGTTCTATCTAGGACAAGGAATTCGGACAATTTAGGACTCCCCCAAGTCAAATAAAGCAGCTTAGGATGGCTAGTGTTTCAGCATGAATCAAGTCTTGTGTGATGTAAAATGCATGGTAAGACGAGCCACCCTTCAAAGTAAATAGCAAGTCCAAAACCATCTGAGATACCATTGACACATTCAACTGTCCAGCAGAAGTATTAACCAAAAAAAGAAAAGTGCCAAGGGGGGACCAGCTCACCGTCCTAATAAAGAATTTCATGCAGCAGATATGCCATGGAAAGGTATAATCTTGAGATATTAGAAAAAGTGCTGTTAATTGACTGTAACTTAAATGATTGTTTGGTTTGACTTTGTACAGATATGGAACCAAATTCATGGATGAATATCAAGCTATAATGACTAGAAAACTTGGCCTGCCTAAGTGTGATAAACAGTTAGACTGGTAAAGTACTTAATAATATGGCTGTAGACAAAGTTGATTACACAATTTTTTTCGGACACTCTCTAACATCAAGGCAGATCCTATTGGTTGGTGTTTGCTGAACCTGGTTGATGATTTTGTTGTGTCGTGGTGTTTAGAAAATAACAGCTTGCTACTAAAGCAAGCATATCAGTGACTAAAGCAAGCATATCAGTGATTAAACAGGATGACACATAGAAGGTGTACAAGAAAAATTGAATATCAAAAGGAAGCTCTCATCTTTCCATTATTGTAAATCCTCATTATATAAAAGGAGTTTTCAAAATGTAAAATTTGAAATTGGTATATATGTCAAAAATTCTTAACATTCATAACTTAAAAATTCAAATTACAAATGATTACATATAGTACTTATGTCACTTACATTTGAGTTTCAAAATCAAACTTCTGAATCTTGACAAAGGAGAGCTTACTATTGATGTAGGATAACTTGTTGCTTCATTTTGATTCTACAAAAAGGGTGCACCACTAGATCTTCACTCCTCTTTGGCGCTTTATTTTATAGGCCAATGGCAGTTTTTAAGTTTTCAAACCTCGATTTAGGTAGATTCTTGGTTAGCATATCTGCTAAATGGTTTTTGGTATTGTAATATCTCAACTTGACTTCTCCAGCTTCTTATGCCTCTCTTACAAAATGTAGCTTAACATTGAAATGATTTGTTCTCCCATGCTGCACAAGATTGTTGGAGATGGCAATGTCAAATTGATTGTCACAGAAGATTAGAGTAGGTTTTGTTTACTTGAACTTAGGATCAGTATAGACTTTTTTATTCCAAATTGCATGGTTAACTGTTGTGGCTATTGCAATATATTCAGCCTTTGCTGTAGATTGTGCCACAATATTCTGCTTCCTAGAGCTCCAATTAAAAACACCGGATCCAAAGGAAAATGCAAAACTTTATGTGCTTTTCATATCTAAGGGTGATCCTGCCCAATCACAATCAGAAAAACCAACCAATTGGTTTGTTGCATTCTTTCTGAACATTACTCCCAATTCTACAATTCCTTTGATGTATCTCAAGATCTTTTTGGTAGCTTTAAAATGAATTTCATGTGGCAAATGCATGAATCTAGACATTAAGCTGACTGAAAACATGATGTCTGGTCTAGTCGCAGATAAATACAGAAGACATTCAATGAGACTTTTGAATTGTGTCTCATCTGCGTTTGGAGATTTATCTAGCTTGGCAAATTTGGTTTCAGATGGAAAAAAAGTGTGAGAACTCTTGCAATTAGGCATTCCAAACTTCTGCAACATTTGATACGCATATTTGGTTTCATGTATCATGATTTGACTTTCAGACTGTTGTACTTCCAATTCCAGGAAGTAACTTAAGCTACCAAGGTTTGACATATTACACCTTTTCTCCATGGTACATTTAAACTGAGATATGAGGTTTGAAGAATTTCTAACAATCATTAAATCATCTACATATATTGAAACACAGAGAAACTATCTTTCATCTCTATTCATATAAAGTGTGGCATCATTGTAACTTTTGGAGAATCTTGTATTTGTTAGGCACTTATGAATTTTTGAGTATTAAGCTCTAGAAGCCTGTTTCAATCTATTCAAAGCCTTCCTCAGGAGATTAACTTTGCCTTTTTCTCCTTGTTTAGCAAATCCTTTAGGTTGATTGACATAAACCTATTCCTAAAACTCTCTATTGAGGAATACAGACTTGACATCTAGACAATGTATAAGCCATTTTTGTTGAGCAATAACTACAAGTAGTAGTTTTATGGTATCAAGCCTTGCCACTGATGCAAAGGTATCACCATAATCTATTCCTGCTTATTGAGTGAAGCCCTGTATTACAAGTCTGACCTTCAATTTGTTAATAATTCTATCTATATTGTATTCGGTCTTGTATATCCATTACATAGCTATGATCCTTTTGTCTGTAGGTTTAAGAATTAATATCCATGTTTGATTTTTATGAATGGACCTTAGCTCCTCCTTTATTGTAACTTTCCAAGCTATATATTGTGAAGCTTCCTGAAAGCTGATAGGATCTAGCTCAGCCATATAGCTTTTTTGTGATAAACATCTATTATTAATCTTGTATCTTTGACTAGAGGATCATTTACATTATTCAGTACACTACTAGATTTTGAGGTTGGTACTTGTAAATCGATGCATTTTTTATTGATAACATGCTCAACAGTGCAGTTTTGCCAGTTTCATCTTACCTCTTCATCAAATGTAAGGTATATGCTAATAAAAACCTTATATATATAGCAACATTATAAACTCTATAGTTATTGACTGTATCAGTATAACCAATAAACACTGTTATAGAGGCTTTATGCTCTAATTTACTCCATTTAAACTCAGCCACATAAGCATAACAAATGTAGCCAAAGATTCTCAGGTGGCTAAATAAAGGTTTGTTATTGTACCAGACCTGATATGGTGTGATATTTGACAAGGGCTTAGAAGGTAGTCTATTTAGCAAATAAACAGCTATTGCTGCAACTTCTCCCCAGAAGGTTTTAGGGAGATGTTTTTCAGTTAGAAGACATCTAGTCATTTCAACAATTGTCCTGTTCTTCCTTTCACTCACTCCATTTTGTTAAGGTGAGTATGGTGCTGTGAATTGTTGTTGAATTCTTAAGGCAGTACAAATTGATTTAAATGTAGCTTATGTATATTCAGAGCCATTATCAGATCTAATAGCTTGGATTACATAGTTAATCTATTTCTCTATCCAGACTTGAAATCTTTGAAAAGTGGCTACTACATCTGATTTAGATTTTAGAAAATAAATCCAATAATATCTTGAGAAGTCATTTATGAATATGATGTAATACCTACTGCCATTCATGGAACATGTCTGCATTGGCCCACACAGGTCTGAATGAATTAATTGCAACTGTTTTTGAGCTTTATGACCTTGATTTGAATGAAAAGGAAGTCTACTCTATTTAATTAATTGGCATACATCGCAAGGTCTATTCACTTAATCCAACTCTATTTAGCTAGATGCTAGTTGCTTGTTTTTCAATGTTTGAATCATTACATGATGAAAATGGCCAAGTCTTTTATGCCAAAAAATTACATTGTCAATGGTTACAGATAGAGCAAGATGCTGCATTTTTTTAGCTTTTACACGAAAGCTTTTACCAATCATCATGACTGTGATCAGTTTGACACCCTTTGAATCACAAATAACACATACATGGTTTTTAAACAGCTAGGAAAAAACCACTGTCTATGAGTTGACCAACACTCAATAGCTTGCAATGAATGTGTAGAACAAACAGAACGTTTGCAATGACTTTGGTAACTGAGGTTGTATGCACAATAGCTACCCCTTTCCCGTGCACATGTAATAATTGACCATTGCCAACCCTTACTTTTGATTTGAAGAATTTATCCAAGGTATCAAATACCTTAAGATTAGGTAACATGTGATTTGTACATTCACTGTTAACTAACCAAGTTCCAAGATCAGTTTAGCTAGTGTCAGATGTTTCCATAAACAGCTGCTCATCTATGGATTAAACCTCATCTGCAGGTTATGCCTCCTATTTGATATGCTGTGTTGTTTGCTAATATTGAGATTTTTTGCCTCTATGCTAGCAAATTCTTTTTGAGTGCCCCTTTTTTTACCATATACTTTGCAAATTATGTCCAGTCTTTTCCAACATGATTTAGACAAATGACTTGTCTTTTTACAATGCTCATAGGGAGCATACTGCCTTTTTCTTATAGATTTGCTAGTTTCACTAAACTTCTCCTACTGTTTGCCATTTGATTTTCTTCTGCCTTGGCTTTTTTTGGTGGTAAGTGACCTCCAAGGCAACTTCCTAAGAGTCTTCTTTGCTCCTGAGCTTGAAGTGTACTGATTAATTCACCAAAGGAAATAGTTGTAAGATCTTTGGAGTTTTACAGAGAGGAAATTTTTGCTTCAAACCTTTTTGGAATACTCACAAGAACCTTTTGAACCACATTCTTGTTTGGCAAGTCTTCCCTAAGCACTCGGATCTAGTTAACCACTTGGAGCAACCTATCATTGTAGTCTTTGATAGTTTCCGTTTCTATCATTTTAAGAAATTCAAACTCCCTTCTCAGGTTTAACAGCTGCATGGTTCTGGTCTTTGGGTTGCCTCTATACTCCTCCTTTAACCTATCCCATGCTTGTTTTGTAGTGCACAGGTCATGATTCTGTTGAAAATTGACTGAGTGACTAACATATAGATGTATCTGAGGGCTTTATATTGTTTAAACTCTTGTTCACTATAATGTTTTAGCTGAAGAAGAGTTGGGTTTGCAAGGAAAAGAATAGGTACCATGCCATTTTCAGTTACTTCCAAAGGTCAAAAACCCTCAAGTAAGCTTTCATTATTATAGTCCACTAGGTATAATTGTCACCGGTGAACTTAGGTGGTGGCAAAGAAGAAAAACCAACTGAGGCCATGGATCAACTTTTTGAGTATTTGGGGAGCTTGTCTTACAACAGTGTTTGGAAGGTTCATACACTCAATTCATTGGTCCCTAAGGATCTTGTGGCTCTAATACTACTATTGGTTAGTGTTTGTTGACCTTGGTTGATGATTCTGTTGTGTTGTGGTGTGCAGAGAACAACAACTTGCTACTGAAGCAAGCATATCAGTGACTAACCAAGATGGCACACGGAAGGAGTACAAGGAAAGTTGAATATAAAAAAGATGCTCTCATCTTTCCATTGCTGTAAATCCTCATTATATAAGAGAAGTTTTCAAAATACAAAATTTGAAATTGGTACACATGTCAAGTTCTTAACATTCCTAACTTAAAAATTCAAATTAAAAATGATTACTTATAGTATTCATGTCACTTGCATTTGATTTTCAAAATCAAACTTCTAAAACTTGACAGAAGAGAGGTTACTGGAAATGTAGGATAACTTGCTGCTTCATTTTAATTCTACGAAAAAAGGGAGCACCGCTGGATATTCAGATCCAAACATTCCAAAAAGACGAGTCATTAGTTCCTCTGAAGGCTGTTCTGTTGGATATGGGCAATGAGCGCAAAGAGGCATGGATCAGCTGGGTGCAATCATATGTCCAGGAGGTACAAAAGTTATCGATGACCATGCCAACCTGATATATCTAATGTTGCACGCTTGAAACAATGATTTTTGGTACATTCCGTATGCGAAGAAAAGAAATATCTTCCATTGCATGCTTTGCCCGGTTTCAATTTCGTTATGTGATGTTCTTCTGTTTCTGTAGCTGGCTGGTATTGGAATCTCGGATGAACAGAGGAAAGCCCAAATGGATTCAGTGAATCCAAAATACGTGCTCAGGAACTATTTATGCCAGACTGCAATTGACGCAGCCGAAACGGGTGATTTTGGAGAGGTTAGGAGGCTGCTGAAGTTGAATTGAGCGTCCGTACGATGAGCAACCTGGAATGGGAAAAGTATGCACGCCTGCCACCAGCATGGGCTTATCGACCAGGTGTTTGCATGCTGTCTTGTTCTTCATGAGTTGTTTGTGTTGCAAAAGCGGAGTTGAGCTCGATGTGTACGTAATATATCCACGAGATAATGTTAATCAGTGGCCAATAACACATCGAATATGTATTGTATCTTTGTACCTTTTTAGTAGCTAACGTATGGAAACATTTTCTTAATCTCTTTGTTTGGCACGCAATGATAATCATGCTTGTGGAGATAGCAAAACTTGCCTGTGCCGGATGGATTTAAGGATACGGGTGAAGCAGCATTCAAATCGTTGCCAATATGGCCAACGGTAGTACGGTACGGGGGAGATTCTGGAGAAGTATGGAGGCTTCCTCGTTTACTGGGAGTTTTGTCGGGGTCCTCTAGAATTTAGAAATTGATACATATATCGCGGTGCTTCGCCAATATTTGATCCGTGTATTGGGGTCGCATTCCGTGCTATTGCCAGGAGAAAGCGGATTCCGAAGAAAGAAAATTTTGATTGAAAGTACGAAACAGAGAGAAGACGCTACGGATGAAAGAAACAGGGGCATTATAACAATCAGGCGTGGCGATGCAGAAGGAGAAGCCAACGAAAAGGCAATGACCAAACAAGATTGCTGTACCAAACCAAGGGCATTTTAAAAAAACAATCCGGCTTGAAAATAAGATGCTCTCGAAATCTGGTACGGTGAAGTATTGGCTTGACCAGGGGTTGTTTTCACCTTTCGCCACATTCAATGCCTTGACTCAATGCGATCTACAATGCGACACATGGTGGAAAAACTTGTTTTCCTTTCAGCGACAGGGACTTTCTCTATATTGACTGATACGAGCTTGTGGTTTTTTCTTTCCATAATCATTTCCGAGTTTTGAGGCCATATAACGAGAGGCCCTAAAGTTAATTAAAAGTTACCCCGGCCAAAAAAATTTGAATGTTTGATTGCGATGTCATGGAGAACGATTGAGCTCTTCGTGCTTGACGTTACTTACTTAGTTGCGCTGTCTATATATCGATAGGAGCAACATCATTCCGCTTCCAGGTCAAGGGTAGAAAAATGCTGGTCCCCTCAAACTCTTGAGATTGGTCAGTCGTTTACCTATTCATGTTTGTATACACAAGTAGAATCGATTGCGGTGGAAGAGCAACGAAAGATGCGGAAAGTAGATCATCTTTTCTTTCTTGATAAAGAAGCAATTTTCGTCAAGAAAGAATGCAATTACAAATCGATTGAAAAAAAATTGTTCAACAGAAAACAACAATGTGTGGTGTGGTGTATTAAAATATAGACGGAGAAGAGATCATCCTCTCTTTTATTTTCCTCTCAAAACCATCATACACTAATTCCCGATCTTGAGGAAGCTCTTGAACCATTTGGCTGAACTCTTGGGATATCTTTGGCGTCCATTTTTGAAATCCACGTAATTCAGACCAAATCGTGCTGTGTAGCCTGCAGGCCATTCAAAGTTATCCAGTAATGACCATGCAATATATCCCTTCACATTGGCACCCTTCCTGCAATTGAACCAAATTAAACAAATAAAAAAAAAAAAAAATGTAACCGTGTAGTTCAGGTGGCAACACAATTTACGCAAAGACTAGTATTTCAGAACCAAGCCAAGAAGGGTGATATTGAGCACTTACTCCATGGCTCTCCGAAGGAAATAAAGGTGGCCCTGCATGTAGTCGATCCTCCTATTGTCAACAAGGGCTTCCTCAAGAGTTAAATTGGAAGTATCGATGTCATCCACACCTAGACAAAAGGGAGAAATGTAATTCTTATGTCAGAAGGGTCAAACGGCATGCTCGTGCCGTTTTTTTTTTTTTTTTTTTTTCTTCTTCTTCTTCTTTTTTTCTGTACAACGAAAAGTAAAAATCTTGGCATTGTAGGAACCAGGTGAGAGGTGGGGTTTGAATGCCAACATGCCAAAAAGCATTTTTTTTTTTTTTTGTTTGTTTAGTTTTTTCCAAAGTTACATGTTAGATGTTAAATACCATTTTCGGTGATGTAGATGAGTGGATTATTGTAAGTTCTTCTTGTGTAGAGCAGCAAATCTTCAAATCCTTCTGGATAGACATGGAGCCATCTTGCAGAAGCCTGAAAATTTTTCATTCCAAAGAAAATTAAGTTGATTAAATTATTTATATTGCATCCAATCTAAATTGATCAACTACAAGAATAGGGCTTTTTCAGTTGGCAAATATACCTTTGGACCAATAGGGATGCCGTTGCGTTCAGCTACAAACAAAAATGAACAATGATAAACCAACTCCAAACATGCTAATTATAGAAGTAGTAGGTGTAGAGCATTACTTGTACGATTGGTACGAGAATCAGTTAGGTAGCATCCCTTTAAAGCTACGGAGTCTGGGATATGAGCCGCATAATTGGTAGTGTAATAATTCAATCCGATAAAATCAAATGAACCTTTTACCATCTGGGACTGCTCCGCTGAGAATTTGGGTAATCTTTCCTGAACGAGATCCCGCATTGATTGTGGATAGTCGCCGGAGGTCAACGGGTCCATAAACCTGCGAGAACGCTACAAATTATTGGCCAGAGCACTGACAAATTACCCACGAATTCCCCATTTTTGAGTTGCCAAGCCTACGGAGTAGATAACAGGGCGGATGGGCTTCTTTGTGATGCAACATTACATGAAAGTTAGGTGACTTGTAGCCCGTTCTAATAAATGGCTTAATGAAGATGCGCAACATACCATCCAAACATGAAATCAAGGGCTCGCTGTACGGCAATTTTGTCCTGCTCGGTATCAGAATATGGCAAAAACCAGTGTGAAGTCAATGGGATCCCTATCAATCCCTTTTGGGTAGCCTGTAAAAAATTTTGACAATTAGGATAATTCGGACCTTGATATGTCATCCCCAAGTCTTGATGCAATTATTTCCATAATCCTCCGACTGGAAGATATGATGATGCAAACACGGAAAGAAAAAGACAACATTGATCATGCTACACAAACATTCGTGCGACTATAAGAAACACACTGAACCTGATATTTTTCTCTGTACAACTTCACAGCAGCAGCATGGGCAAGAAGTTGATTGTGTGCTGCGAGGTATGGTTCTGTTCCTGAAATCCCAGTAGTACAATTCAACTTTTGCCAATCTGAGCAATGACCAGGTGCTAGCGAGCCACTAGCATAGCCACCCTCACTAAAGGTCCACGGTTCATTCAACGTCATCCAATACTTAACTCGATCCCCAAATTCATTGAAGCAAACCTCCGCATAATCTCGGAAATGATCTCTGTATGAATACGTAGAATTAACTTTCTCATGCTTGGCCTACAGCCATGATGTATAGCTATGTTTTCAAAAGCCAAAATGAGAATTTCACGATTGCATGCAGTGTAATTTATAACTCCAGATAATTAATATGAGAAGTTTTCGTTGGTTGCTTACACAATTTTGGGACTTAGGAAACCACCATACTCATCTTCCAAGGCCTGAGGAAGATCCCAGTGGAACATAGTAACCCAGGGTGTTATGCCATTGGCAATGAGCTCGTTGATGAAATCGTTGTAGTGTGTCACTGCTTCCCTGTTGACGCCGCCACTTAGCTTGCCAGCTGATGGAATAGCATAGAGTGAGCCCATTGGGAAAAGAAAAAAAAGGGAAAAAGGTCAACTAGTGGGTTTTTCGAATCAGCGAAGAGGGGGATTTTGTCATCTTACTGGGCAATATTCTTGGCCATGCGATTGAAAATCTGTGAGCTTCTAGACCCATATCTTTCATAATGCCAATGTCTTCCTGTTTCCAGGAATAAAATATGTAGCGTTAGACAAGTAAAAAAACAATAAAAAAATAAATTTTTTTTTTCTTCCTTTTTTTGCCTTTTTTTTTTTTTTTGTCAATTGGCTTAGCTGGCAAAATTTATTTCAGTGTTGTTTCCAAAGGCTCGGGGTCACATTACTCCTTTGGTTTTTTTCTTTTAGCTCTCCCCGACCCTCAATTTTAAATTTTCTTTTCTTTTATGTCATAAGTGGAAGAAAAGAATGTTTTGAGTAAAAAATTAATGAAACTCGCCTACGGTCAAAAAACACTCATTTCCTTTTGTGTACGTTACCTTGTAGCGATGATAAAAATCAGCAGCGACATCTCCATTGCTATGATCGACTATTTTATCTGTCATTAAATATTGAGACATTTTGTTATAAAGATAAGTTAGATCTTTCAGAAAAAAAAAAAAAAAAAAAAAAAAAAAAAAACAAAGAAAGAGAGATCTTGTGCATAAGAAGTACTGGTGCACCTGTTTAGCCTTAATTAATTTCATTGCTCTTGTATTATTTATTATCATTATCATTATCATTATTATTATTATTATTATTATTTTGAACATTCCAATGGGGTCTAAACTAAATGGCCACCTACGTTGATTGATTGTGTTCGCTGGGGATGGAAGGGAAGGGAATTAGCTACAAAGCTTTGGACCAAATGCATGAAACATTGTTTGGAGGAGAAAGAGACCTGGACGCTTGTGAGTGAAAGTGTCCCATATACTCAGTCCTCTACCCCCTTCATTTGCTGCGCCTTCGTACTGAAAAAGGGAAGAGAATTGTGCGGTTTTAGCTTCTCATTACACTTAATTAATTAGAAACACTAGAAAAACAAGACGACTGTGTTTAATTTGTGAATAGATTAAAACAGTAGTTGTCACCTGGTAGGACGATGATGCGGCACCAAAAAAGAAATCTTTAGGGAAACCAGTACGATTAAGCGTAGCAGTGCTATAGCTTTCCGCAGTGGCTAGCCTACTAGTTAGAGAGCCAAGAACAAGCAGAATGCTCAACAAAGAATAGCTTTGCCGTGCCATAATTATAGACTTTTGCTGTGAAAAGGAGTGGGGTGGGTTGGCCTTTGCGCGCTTGCGCCTTGTTATATATAAGCAGTAAGAGATGAGAGAGAGGGGGGGGGGGGGAGGAGAGATGATTAGTTTATTAAGTTGTAATCCATTGGAATCCCGCGTTTGTAGGGTCCAATGGAAAGACGGTTGCAGGGATTCCAGTGTATTACATGCGACAATAACATATTTATAGAATGCAAGAATGTGAGTCCCCCCCGACCCCCTAAAAAAGCACCCACCTTGAACTCTTCCCTAATAAGGTTTCGTGTAGCTGACTAACTGCAATTTAGTTCCCACCCACCTGCTGTTGTGCAAAGAGCTGGCGGTGGGCAGCATGCATTGATTCGCTGTTGTGCGCGTATTTTTGTTGCTGTCAGGTTTTCTGTTTTTTTGGTGCGTTTACGATCCACCTTGCGCCTGTCATGCGGTTCTCTCTTTTTCCTTTTTGGGAGTGAGGTACTAGGGGCAGGTAGTTTCGTATTTTGCCTCTATTGCTCTATCTTTTTTATTGGCGGAGGCATCTTTCTTTGCATATCTATCAATGTTGATTCATTTAACTTTCAAGTTCAAAGATCTTCAAAGGAGATTTGGATCGAGATACATAATCTTTAGAAGAGATTCTGAGGACGAGTCATTTTACCCCCTTCTTTCTAACTCTGGACCAAACTCAAGTCGGGTTACATGCAACCTGTGCGTCAAAAATATGTGTTTACCATAATAAAACGGATAAGCCCATGTGGCTACTTGCCGTTAATCTTCCTGATAGATTCTGGATCAAAGAACATAGCTTTGGACTCCAAAGATATTGCTGCGCGTGTCTTTCAACCTCACATTGAAGCCTTGAAGCTTGGGCTAAGGAGGTCTCCTGTGACACCACTTCGATAGTGTCAAAAAGCACATCTTCCCCACTTGATCATTGAGTTTGTTATAAAAAAAAAAAAAAAAAAGAAGAAAAGGATTGGCGTACCCCCATTTCAATGCATGTATGGTCAGGTTTCGACAAGTTCTATCTAGGACAAGGAATTCGGACAATTTAGGACTCCCCCAAGTCAAATAAAGCAGCTTAGGATGGCTAGTGTTTCAGCATGAATCAAGTCTTGTGTGATGTAAAATGCATGGTAAGACGAGCCACCCTTCAAAGTAAATAGCAAGTCCAAAACCATCTGAGATACCATTGACACATTCAACTGTCCAGCAGAAGTATTAACCAAAAAAAGAAAAGTGCCAAGGGGGGACCAGCTCACCGTCCTAATAAAGAATTTCATGCAGCAGATATGCCATGGAAAGGTATAATCTTGAGATATTAGAAAAAGTGCTGTTAATTGACTGTAACTTAAATGATTGTTTGGTTTGACTTTGTACAGATATGGAACCAAATTCATGGATGAATATCAAGCTATAATGACTAGAAAACTTGGCCTGCCTAAGTGTGATAAACAGTTAGACTGGTAAAGTACTTAATAATATGGCTGTAGACAAAGTTGATTACACAATTTTTTTCGGACACTCTCTAACATCAAGGCAGATCCTATTGGTTGGTGTTTGCTGAACCTGGTTGATGATTTTGTTGTGTCGTGGTGTTTAGAAAATAACAGCTTGCTACTAAAGCAAGCATATCAGTGACTAAAGCAAGCATATCAGTGATTAAACAGGATGACACATAGAAGGTGTACAAGAAAAATTGAATATCAAAAGGAAGCTCTCATCTTTCCATTATTGTAAATCCTCATTATATAAAAGGAGTTTTCAAAATGTAAAATTTGAAATTGGTATATATGTCAAATTCTTAACATTCATAACTTAAAAATTCAAATTACAAATGATTACATATAGTACTTATGTCACTTACATTTGAGTTTCAAAATCAAACTTCTGAATCTTGACAAAGGAGAGCTTACTATTGATGTAGGATAACTTGTTGCTTCATTTTGATTCTACAAAAAGGGTGCACCACTAGATCTTCACTCCTCTTTGGCGCTTTTATTTTATAGGCCAATGGCAGTTTTTAAGTTTTCAAACCTCGATTTAGGTAGATTCTTGGTTAGCATATCTGCTAAATGGTTTTTGGTATTGTAATATCTCAACTTGACTTCTCCAGCTTCTTATGCCTCTCTTACAAAATGTAGCTTAACATTGAAATGATTTGTTCTCCCATGCTGCACAAGATTGTTGGAGATGGCAATGTCAAATTGATTGTCACAGAAGATTAGAGTAGGTTTTGTTTACTTGAACTTAGGATCAGTATAGACTTTTTTATTCCAAATTGCATGGTTAACTGTTGTGGCTATTGCAATATATTCAGCCTTTGCTGTAGATTGTGCCACAATATTCTGCTTCCTAGAGCTCCAATTAAAAACACCGGATCCAAAGGAAAATGCAAAACTTTATGTGCTTTTCATATCTAAGGGTGATCCTGCCCCAATCACAATCAGAAAAAACCAACCAATTGGTTTGTTGCATTCTTTCTGAACATTACTCCCAATTCTACAATTCCTTTGATGTATCTCAAGATCTTTTTGGTAGCTTTAAAATGAATTTCATGTGGCAAATGCATGAATCTAGACATTAAGCTGACTGAAAACATGATGTCTGGTCTAGTCGCAGATAAATACAGAAGACATTCAATGAGACTTTTGAATTGTGTCTCATCTGCGTTTGGAGATTTATCTAGCTTGGCAAATTTGGTTTCAGATGGAAAAAAAGTGTGAGAACTCTTGCAATTAGGCATTCCAAACTTCTGCAACATTTGATACGCATATTTGGTTTCATGTATCATGATTTGACTTTCAGACTGTTGTACTTCCAATTCCAGGAAGTAACTTAAGCTACCAAGGTTTGACATATTACACCTTTTCTCCATGGTACATTTAAACTGAGATATGAGGTTTGAAGAATTTCTAACAATCATTAAATCATCTACATATATTGAAACACAGAGAAACTATCTTTCATCTCTATTCATATAAAGTGTGGCATCATTGTAACTTTTGGAGAATCTTGTATTTGTTAGGCACTTATGAATTTTTGAGTATTAAGCTCTAGAAGCCTGTTTCAATCTATTCAAAGCCTTCCTCAGGAGATTAACTTTGCCTTTTTCTCCTTGTTTAGCAAATCCTTTAGGTTGATTGACATAAACCTATTCCTAAAACTCTCTATTGAGGAATACAGACTTGACATCTAGACAATGTATAAGCCATTTTTGTTGAGCAATAACTACAAGTAGTAGTTTTATGGTATCAAGCCTTGCCACTGATGCAAAGGTATCACCATAATCTATTCCTGCTTATTGAGTGAAGCCCTGTATTACAAGTCTGACCTTCAATTTGTTAATAATTCTATCTATATTGTATTCGGTCTTGTATATCCATTACATAGCTATGATCCTTTTGTCTGTAGGTTTAAGAATTAATATCCATGTTTGATTTTTATGAATGGACCTTAGCTCCTCCTTTATTGTAACTTTCCAAGCTATATATTGTGAAGCTTCCTGAAAGCTGATAGGATCTAGCTCAGCCATATAGCTTTTGTGATAAACATCTATTATTAATCTTGTATCTTTGACTAGAGGATCATTTACATTATTCAGTACACTACTAGATTTTGAGGTTGGTACTTGTAAATCGATGCATTTTTTATTGATAACATGCTCAACAGTGCAGTTTTGCCAGTTTCATCTTACCTCTTCATCAAATGTAAGGTATATGCTAATAAAAACCTTATATATATAGCAACATTATAAACTCTATAGTTATTGACTGTATCAGTATAACCAATAAACACTGTTATAGAGGCTTTATGCTCTAATTTACTCCATTTA